>OZ020574.1:19708717-20308717 GCA_963971525.1 Cephus spinipes
TATACACGTGCATGGCTAGACCGTCCGTTTAGCAGGTGACTAGTTTTCTTTGCCGTTATCAGGCGAATGTCTTCCCGCCTATTATAGCATAAAGGACGATAGTGCCGTTATTATTTTATACTCTTGAGTTTCCGATTTTGTACTTTCCTTACATGGTTTGTGATTTACATACTTTCTGAGTTTAACGAAATTTTCTGGAATCTTCGCTTAGTGTACGCGTTGGAATCTTCCTGCCAAAGCGTTTGACCCCGGGTTGACCGGTTTGGTTTTTCTACAGTTAGATTCTCTCGCTGCCTATTTATAATATTTTGATTATGATAAGATATCGTTTACCGTAAACTTATTATTCTTTTGATACTATAAATTACTTTGAGATTTCCGAACCATAAGTTCCGCTAAATTTAGTGGCGAGCCCACGCCGTCTTTATTCTGAATAATTCGAATCGTACTGTTTCTTCTTTTTTCCTCTTTCGAACTGTGATAAGTTAATTCGAATTCTTTTCTTTTTGCTAAACTTTCTTTGATTTTGTTGAAGTGTGATTCCGAACTTAATATTCCTACTTTTGTATGCGATATCTTTCGTTCTTATTTCTGTGAATCATTTACTTTGTATTGTATCTGATTATCGTTGCCGAACATTATTGTATTTTCGCCTTAATATTATCTATGGAATTTTGGCGCCTTTTGCGTATCGCGAACGTCTCTCTGACGTGTCGCGCGCTAGCCGCCTTCCGAGGCGACCTTGCTTGTTAACGTTCTTCCACGCCGAGCCTTCTGACGGTTTCGAAATTGTACTACCCGTTTCGAGAACGTCGTACTATTGCAACGATAATTAAGTACTCGTTCTAATATTTTATTCCTCTGAAGTGTGATATTTGATGTGCCATATCTTGTACTAATTTCTTGTGAGCTTTATATTTATTGTACTAATTTTCTTATGTCCACGATTTTGAGCTTGTGTTAATGAACACAGTGCAGTGCGGTGAAGTAAGAGAGAAGAGTGGGTGGTGACTGTAGACTTACCTGGATACATGCGTGCAGCACAGCGAGCGCTATGGTGCATCTGAGAAGCCAAAGGATCCTTTTCGCACAGCATGAGTGGGAGCGAGACGGCAATAGGTCCCTGAGTCGTACTCGGGAGCTTGGTGGAACATTAACTCTAGCTATTCTGAGCAACAGCATAGGAGAAGAAGATGCCCCACCAAGCTCCCGAGTAGGACTCAGGGACCTATTGTCGTCTCGCTCCCACTCATGCTGTGCGAAAAAGGCGCTTTGGCTTCTCAGTCGCACCATAGCGCTCGCTGCGTTGCACGCATGTATCCAGGTAGGTCGACAGTCACCACCCACTCTCCTCTCTTACTTCACCGCACAGCGTCGACAAGCTGGATGCCAGCAATCGGACACTATCTCTCTTTCTCGCACTAACGATGTGTGACAAGGATGGGTAATCAAACAGTCCATCTCATTCGTACTGCTGAAAGTCGGATAGCTCCTTCTTGTTCCTTATCGGCTACTAAGTGTCCTCGTCAAATTTTACTCTCAGAGAGGGAGGAAGAGCGTGCGTCCGGACACGGGTAGTCCCCCACCAAGCTCTCTATTGCGCATGAGGGGCCTTGTTGCCGTTTCGCTTATACTCAGGCTGTGCAACAAGGGCGCACCGAGCGACGCTCTGGCGTTTCGCTCGCACCGTAGTGCTTTCTGCATTGTACGTACAGGCCGAGATAGGTGAGCAGTCACCGCCCAGTCTCCTCTCTTATATCACTACGCTGCATGAACAAGCTGGACACCATTAATGATGCTCAGTGTACATAAGTCATTGCATGTTTGCCTATTACATGATCTAGCATCGGCCCATCATTTTAATTGTATTGGGTTGGTGTAAAAATAATGAGACACTCTAGAAAACTCGACACATGTCCTTTTTTAAATTAATTGTGTTTGACCATATTCTAGTACGTTGTAGAACATTTTAGATACTTCCGCTCTGTGGGTATGTACAATAGAATATAGTCGAAAACAATTAATTTAAAACAGGACATGTGTAGAGTTTTCTAGAGAATCTCATTATTTTCATGCTAACCCAATATTTTCAAAATCTCCTATGACGTTTTCGCTACTCTTTTACATTACTACTGCTTTCCGTAGTTGATTATGATTTAATGGTCAGTTAATAATTAATCAAACTTTAGGTGATTCCTTATCGGGTACTAGTTGGCGGGTCTGTGCATTTCTTGATACAAATTTTCGTTCATTATGCCAGTCATCAAACTCAAATCCAGTGTCAACTTTCTATATAGAGCATATTAACAATAACTCGAAAAAAATAATCACGGTAAAGGCCATTCTACAATGCAGTATAATAACACGTAACACGGAAGAAATAAGCAATAAGATCTTCAATTGTATATTTACCTAATTCCATTGGATCCTCCAATCAAGAAGGAAAAAATCTTTTTAAAACCGAGCGTTTACTAAAGCCCGTATTCAGAACTCGCTATTAGTACTAATAGCGCGCTTTTAAATTATTTGTTAGTGAGTTTATAGGTGATCGTATTCAGAACCGCTTTTATGGTCACTCTTAAGGTCACTAACAGCTAATAGCGCGCTATTAGCGAAAAAGCCTATTCAGAACCGCTTTTAAGCCTCTAACAGCGCGCTATTAGGCGCCATCTTGTGACTAACAGCGACCTGTTCGTAGATGTGGGCAGGAGCATGTTTAAAGTGACAGGTCGCTCAAATATGGTGGACCAGATGGAGGCTATTGCCAAAATAGATGAAGTCCGCGAAGTTAATGAAATGAGAGTAAGAAATCCGCAAGTTTTTCGAGAGAGACGTGATCCGTTTCGTACGTGACGTCATCCTTAGGCATTTCGGCCGTGTTCAATGCTCAGAGGCTATCAGATTTGTGGGTATCTTCATCCTCCACGAAATTTTCCAGGCAAATTTTATTGATTTTGAAATCGAGCCCAGAAGGTTTTGAGAGAGCAAAACCTCCACTTGTACCACTCGCACGCTTTCAATAGCAAAAAAAAGTCTTTTTTGCTGTGAGTTTCCACCGCTGCTATGCATGTCTTATATCTTTCCATTCCCTCTTAATTCCAGTCGCTGTTGGATTCATTCATTTGTCTCTTCTACTCTTTTGCAATCAAGCATTATTTGCTTTATTCTCTAGTATATCACGATTGTCGCTTACAAATTGTATGAGTAATGTTTTTTCTTCGAGGGTGAAATTCTCCTTTCGTTGCATGATGATCTACAACCTTTTATTTCTTTTTCATTTTCATGTCATGCCTGTCTTCTAATAGTTTTAACGCATTAATTAAATACGAATAGCTTGGCTTCAAGAAAGGGAATTCTTGAGTTTCGAATTTCAAATATGGCTGCAGTTTTCACCAAATATGAAGTTCGCGCTTTCCGAATGCCACCGAATGCTCCCGGACATAATTGAATATGCCTGAGTCTTCCCGAACGATTCCGAACGCGGTTGAAAGTACATGTTACAAGACGCTGCTCCCTGTTAGCGTACCTTTAGCTAAAAGCGGCTTAAAAGCGAGTTCTGAATACGGTCACTAACAACTCGGCGCAGTCACTTTTAACTAATAGTGACTCTGTTAGTGACCTTAAGAGCGAGTTCTGAATACGGGCTTAAGTCTCTACGATTTTGGTGACGTCTTGGACATAGCAGCGATACGGAAGCGGAGTATCGTTGCTATGTATTTTTAACGTAAGCCATTACAGATTACGGAACGGCGCATGCTCGATGCTACTCATCACGTTCCGTGTTCCGTGAAATACGTAATATTTCGCCAATATTTCCATGCGTGAAATGTCATTACCTGTCACCTGTCATTAACAAACGCTATAGACGAGGTCATTATCAATATCGTTAGAGAAATGAAATTTCTCTACGATAAAATTCATCGTGACTTTAAAAATGAAGTAACGATTTACTTATCTGTATGAATAAACGCATACACATGTTTTAAAATATTTATATATTGACAGATCATGACAGGTGACAGGTAATGACATTTGACAATGACGTTTCGTGCTCCGTGAAATCCTTAACGACCCTAGCAACCGCTTCCGTACCGTTGCTATGTTCAAGACATCACCAAAATCGTAGAGACTTAGTAAACGCTTGGTTTTAAAAACGATTTTCTTCTTCTTGATTGTAGGATCCAATGGAATTAGGTAAATATACAATTGAAGATCTTATTGCTGATTTCTTCCGTGTTACGTATTCCATTGCATTGTGGAATGGCCTTAAAGGCTTAATAACAAACATATAGTATTATAATACCTATAGTACGTTCAAAGTAAGTACTTTAAAATTCCTGGCACGGACCCGCTAAATAGTACTCGATAAGGTATCATTTAAAGCTTTAATAATTATTAAATGACCATTAAATCATAATTAAATATGGGAAGCAGTAATAATGTAAAGGAGTAATAAAAACGTTATAGGAAATATTTGAAAATACAATTAAAATGTAGAGCCAGTGCTAGGATTATATAATAAACAAACACGTAGTGACTTACGTACTTGGTCTTAATAATATGATTTCAACACTTTTTGTTAGAGGTATTCACAGTACTCCTGTACTTGGTGTAGGTTTTTACACGTAAATGTTACTTTAGGAGATTCGTGAATTACCAACACCATCCAGAGTACACATAGCTAAAGAAGGCAAAGCAGCCAGCCTGATCCGTCTTATGAAAAAGTAAATGGACATATGAAGACGCCAAACGACAACGGCGGACTTGAAATGAAATGATCTTGCTCGCCGCCTCAATACGCCCTGATCTGGTACATCAATCTCATTGATTTTCATAGCAATCAATTCAGAGCCCTCAATTCCTATTGTGAATGTATCAATAACTTTTTCTCAAACATAGCCGTTCATAAGATATTTGAATCGAAACACAGGTACAAAAAATGCTTCGAGTAGAGTCTCAGCGGGCCGTGTCCTATACAGTGGGTTGCCTGTACTTAGCGCGAGACTCAACCGAGTCTCTTGATACTAACCATAACACTAATTATTTTCATATTTCGACCTGCAAAACTTATTATATGAAGACATGTATTTTTAAAATTATCACCTAGAATTCAACCATGTTATTCACGTTCGTCATATTGTGAAAACTCTGTATAATTCATTTAATCATTAGACATAAACGAGTACTTACTCGAGTTAGTTTGGTCCCCGCTGGTAACTCCATCAGCATTAATACCTTTGGCCCTCTCTTCCTCTTCTTTCGCAACTTTGCTTTGGTTAGGATTGCAGACCGTCAACGTAACAACCCCTTCAGTCTTCTTTAAAAGTGCCGTTGCCTAAACCATTGAAGACGGTAGATTATTTGGTCTGCTTAATGGTATTTTTTATCATGTTAAACAAATTATTAGATAGGCATTGCAGCTCGCGTAATATCTTAATCCCCAAAAAATAATTACGTGTAAAGAACTATTGTATGCCAAGTATAGGAGTACTGCCAATTCCTCTAACAAGAAGTATTGAATTCATATTATTAATGCGAAGTAAATAAATCACTACTGTGACATGATTCTCCCGAATCGTGCGACAAGACAGTAGAATGTTAGAGCTCTCTCTCAAACCAAGCTCCTCACTCCGCCGTTTCCGTCGGCCGACTAGGACTGCCCTCTGAGCCTATCCGCTGCCAATACAGCCGGCAGGGATATGCCATTTGCCTCCTTGGCCCGCCTAAGGTCTGCCGATCACCTACGACAACCTCCTGCGCTAGGCCGGGAAGCCGCCTGAAGAACCTTAACCTGCCAGGCCCAGTATTTTCGAAGGCCATGCCGACAGGACCACCGCTCGTTTCCACTCGGCCGAATCCGCCGCTGCACGTCGACGCTCGGGAGAGCTCGACCATCTCCGTCAAGTATCGTCCGACCGAATGCGAGATCGGAATCCTGCTGTGTGTCTGCTATCTTTGCGGCTCTATTTCGCTGCTTTATTGAGCTTATTACTTTCTTTTCTTTTTGTGAGATCTTTCGTTTCTTTAATATCTTCTGCCTTTTTATTGAAGCTTATAGGATACGTACACGGTTAAACTGTCCATTTCGCTTGTAGCTAATTTCCTTTTTCATTATCGGGCGAATGTCTTTCCGCCTATTTAGATTAGTGCTGTTAAGAATTTTGTATTATTGAATTTTTTCGATTTTGCACTTTGGTGGTATGAATCATGATTTATCTTCTTTTCAATTACCAAACTCTTCTAGAGTCTTCGCCTAATGTAAGCGCTAGAACCTGCCTGCCGAGCGTTTGATCCCGAGTTGATCGGCTTGGCTGTTTGGCAACGCGATTCTCTCGCCATGTGTTTATAATAATTATCCGACTATGATAAGACATGGTTCATTTAATATTACTAAATTTTGTTGACGCATGCTATGTCGAGCGTAATACGAATGCGAAAACGTAGCATTTACTCCTTTCATACAGTGTAGACTGCAAAATATAAATAATTTATTTTTATTTTTATTAGGCCGCAGAGAAAAACGCGAAAGCTGTCATTCTGGCGTACATTTTTGAGTAAAAATATCGAAACAGCTAGAGAATGGACAGCCGATCACTGAAAGTCCGATGGTTTTTTTATTCTATGCTTTATTTCCCTCTTTTCTCACTCTTATGAAGTTCCGTTGAAGAATTTATGAATAAGATTTTAGTGGCATTCTAACAATCAGTATCGCTACTGGTGTTGCTCGATTCTTTGTTATGTGCTTATCGCCGATACCAATTAGATGTATCAAGTTTAGAGCTTTTCTATCTGTTTGCAAACTCTGTACACTAGTATGTCGATCATCTTACACCTTCCCAAAAGTGATCTCGTTACACCTACATTTTCATTTTCACCGCATGATCCACCGACAAAGGCGATTTTCACTCTGTTGGCTTGATGAATAATATAGTTTATATGCTCTAAGATATATCACGTATACATTCACAATCCAAAAGTTTGATTCATTTAAAATTCTTACACTTCGAAATAAGAGAAAATTTGAAAGAAAACAAACATTATTGAAAATACTAAGAACATTGATTTTGAATAATATTAATCATGCTAAAAAGTTATAATAGTAATAAGTTAGCTTAAAAAAAAGCTTTGAAAATTTTCAGAAGACAATCTTTTTTCTTATAAGATTAAATTGCTGATTTTTGCGAAGACACATAACATTTTCAGGTACTGTTTTTAATTCTAAGAAATGGTCATGAAGTTGCGAATTTTACTTATATTTTCATAGAATAAAAATAAAATTTCGAGTCTGGTACACACATACACGAACGCATATACATCCAGATATTCTTTCTCAATACTATTTTTGGGATATTTTGCTACATTTCAACACATTGCCATTGAGCTTTTTTTTTAACGAGCGAATTACTTTCATAAAGCAACTTTTTTCAATTTGGTTAATCTATTTTAAAAAATACACTTATAAACCTTTTTGTATTTTTATTATTCAGATTGAATGATCCTAGTATCGTTGTTACGTCCTATACGTGGGCGACCGTTTGCGGAAGCATCAGGGAGCTAGCATAGGTGTTGCAATAAAAAATCATATATTGGTATTGGATTCTTGCAACTTTAAGGTGCTAAAGCGCGCCTATTTGCATTTATATTCCTTGGTCAATAGCTGAGTTGAGAATCGCAACCAAACGATAGATGTACTTGAATTGACGGACTCATTTCTTCTACGTGAGGTGTGTTTGATATTGATAAATGAAGTAATTGCTTGGATTTAGTATCTGATAGGTTTAAGTTTCAAAGTTATGAAAAAGAAAGTATAGTTTAACTTAATATAATGAAGCAATTGGTTAGGAATACAAAATAAGTGGTACAATCTAGTACAAAGATAGTATCTGAATCTACTAATATGTGAATTCGGACAATATGTGATCGTCAACTTGTTTGGTACGGTTTACAAATGACGTATGTTATGATTTAAGTAGTGTGAGTTACTTACCGGCGGGTGAGCAGAGAGCGAGAGCGAGAGAGAGAAAGAGCGAGAGAGAGAGAGACTACACTAGAGCTTTTAACCCTCTAAGTATAAAGAAAACCGCGGAGTATGTATAGAAAAGTATGAAGTTAACAAATAGTAATAATCGTAATAAGTACAGTAGAAGTCGTGATAGTAACAGTGGTAGTTCTGAGAGTAGTAGGAGTAGAAATGCAGATGATAGTAATAGTAATAATAACAATAATAATGACTTAACCGAGATAATAATAATATTAGTAACAGTGGTAGTATAAATGAAAATAACAAAATAATAGTGCTAGTAGAGTAATAGTGATATAAATGTAGTAAACATAATAATATTATAAGTTAGTATACCTAGGCAACCTAGGTGTTTAGAAGAAAAGTATGCAGCGCGGTTTTGAAAGGTCTCAAAGCAGATATGTCACGGATGTTAGTTGGTAGAGATTTCCAGAATGTGATCGCAGATATATAAACTGAGTGCTGGTAAGAAGATGTGCGATACCTAGGAATAAAGAAATTGCGTGGATGTGACCTTGTAATAAGCGTTGTTCCAGCTCCAGAGGAGACAAAGTTCAACTTGTCATAGATAAAGATCGGCTGGTTGATGTAAAATGGTTGGTGAATAAAGATCCCCAGGAAGCAATGACGCCGCTAGGTAATATTTAGCCATTTTAAAGTACGAAAACTCGGTGTAATATGATCGTATTTACGCAGACTCAAAATAAACCGAACACAGGTATTTAAAGCCCTCTGAACCCTGGTGTTTTCCTCAACCGTGATGTCAAGAAAGACGAAAGAGCAGTAATCAATGAGTGGTAGAATCAGGGTTGAGGCTAGTTGTTGTTTGAGTGTCTTGGATAGAGAGCGCCCGTGCGCCTTTAATTGATACATAGTTTTGAAAGCTCTATTACAAATGTTGATAACCTGTTCTTGCCAATTTATAGACGGAGATATAATGGCACCTAGGCTCTTTAGTGAGTTCGCAAATGGTATGACGCAACTCCCGACGACTACATTGGCCGTACAATCGGATCTAAGCGTGTTGATATATCTGGAGGATCCGAGGATCATAGCTTTGGTTTTAGAAATATTTAGCCGCAATTTATTGTGGTCAGCCTATTCAAAAATATGTTCAATGTCCTCATTCATCTTTGCGATACAGTCGTCAATACATGTGGGGGAACAGTGAGCGTAAATTTGTAAATCGTCAGCATATTTAACAATGGACCAGTTTAATATCCTCTCATTTATATCTCGGATGTAGAGGGAGAACAGCCTACGGCCTAGGACAGAGCCCTGGGGAACGCCCGAGAAGACGATGGACCAACTGGAGGTGCCAAGAGAAGTGCGAACAGCTTGTTTACGTTCGGTTAGGTAAGACCAGCACCAACTTAAAGTGCTGCAGAAGAACTTTTGGAGAGAAAGTTTATGGATGAGAAGAGAATGATCTACTGTGTCGAAAGCTTTCGAGAGATCGAAAAGCACCAACACAGTGACCATCCGATTGTCAATTGCCTGCCGGATATCATCGGTAAGTTTGATGAGGGCGATTTGGGTGGATACTCCCGAAACAAATCCAAACTGGGAACGATCCGTGTGTCCACACCGCTTAAGATAATCCAGCATATCCTTACGTACAATACGTTCAAGTACCTTCGAGAATTCGCAGAGTAGAGAGATTGGTCTGAAATCACTCGGCTCCGATGGATTTGGTTTCTTCGGCACAGGCACAACAATAGAATATTTCCATGCCATGGGAAAGACAGAAGCAGAAAGAGAGGAATTAAAAAGATCCAACAACACGGAGAAGACAGATGCAGTGCAGTGCCTCAAGAAGCGTTCAGGAAAATTGTCGGAGCCATTTACGAGCGAGTCGGTGAACTTAACTTGTAAGAGTCGTCAAACGTAACATTTTAGCTTAAAACATCCGAAGTAACAAGAGGGACCGAGTTGAAAACTGAACAGAAATAGTTATTTAGCACCTCCGGTCTAAAAGCAATAGTGCGAGATTGCTTAGTGTTCGGAGCTATGCCGAGTCTTCTTAGTTCACGCCAAACCAACTTAGAATCCTTCAACCATGCAAGGCGCGTATCACAATAATTAGCTTTAGCCCTGGTTATAAGATTCTTAGCTAGATTACGTAATCTACGGTAAGGAATGCGGTCCACTTCAAAGCGTGTGCGTCTAGCAATGGTGCGTAATCTGTTTCGGGACCGGATAACATTTCGGATTTGATCAGTGAGCCACGGAGCAGGAGGACGCTTTGGGTTGATCTCGTGCCATGGCGCAAACTTATCTGATATAAGAGTTAGTTGGTTGTTTGAATATACTACTTTGTCCTCAACGGAGGGACTTCAACTTCCAACGATAGGGTTCAACGAAATTCAGAAATGACTATGGATCTTGGTTTTGATGAATCTGATTGCCCGGAAGGTTGTTTCCGTATGTCGAGGCCGTCAGCTTCTCGTGCTCGGGTTTGTTCGGCGGCACAAGGCGCTTGGTTTGATAGTCCGTGCAATCGGGATCAAAGCGAATTTTTATGTCAGGCCCTTGCAAAGCTGACAGTGCGAAACATGTTACCCTTATCTTTCGTATCCAGCGATGAGTTTAAAGATTTTCTAGCGCTCGATACGCAACATTTGTGACCAAGATTCAAAACTCGTTAGGCATTTTCGATACTCAAATCTCGCTGCAACTGCGCTGGAAGGAAACCAGGAACAACTGGAGTTAGCAAAGCTGAAATTAATTCAGAGCTGCAGTACACGACGGGACAGTACTTTCGCTATGATCAATCGCTTAATCTTAAATCGAAATGCAGACAACAATGTACTAACCGACCGAAATATAACAAGCACGGCGACAGCAAAGAACTTCGAGATATCCGAAAGTAAATGGATGGCAATGGAGAATATCCAAAAGGTTCTGAAGCCCTTCGAGGTAGCTACCAGAGTTCTATTCAGTGATTCATATACTTCAATCTCAATGGTACGTCCGATCGCATACATGCTGCGCAATAATCATTTGGCCGTAGTCCCTGACAATGACACATTGGCAGAGTCGATAAAGATCATTCTACGAGATCAGCTAACCTCGCGATGCGATCTGAACTATGATGCAGAAATTGGCGTGAATGCGAGGCAACTTGCATGTTTCCTCGATCCGCGATATAAGGATTTGCTTCTCGAGGACCTGTAGCTCGAAAAGAGATCTGACTATTTGTACGGGGCCTGTTAATTAACGAAACGATGGAGGAAATCCACAACGGAAATTGGTCACAACATAGACCCATTTGAGTGGTGGGCAAGTTGGAAAAACGGCATCCCGCCATTGCAGACCTCGCACGCAAATACATATTTATGTACTCCTGCATCTTCCGCGAGTTCTGAACGGGTGTTTTCAGCAGCTGGGAACATTACGAACTCCAAAGGCAATTACTTACTTCCTGAAAATGTAAATCTATTAGTTCTTTTATAACAAAATCGACAGCTTTTGTAGTGTACTACATTAATTTCTTTACGTAGGATTGCTTTGGTATACTGCGGTTACCGTATGCTTACTATGACTCACTTTTTCTTCATTACTACTTTAATTTCCCTATCTCTGTGTCATTCATTTACGTTGTACTCGTATGTATGCCGATACATATTTTACTTATTTAGTTGTGTGTGCCTGAAAAAAAATTCTGTGCATTTTAATAAATTTCCGTCTATGTGCGACTTGTCAAACAATATGAGTAGTAATAGATACATTATAGCGACACCTGGGCGTGGGGTTAAGTATGGATGGAGGCTGAGTCCCAATAGTTTGGCGATCGAAATTTTTTCATTTCAAAAAATCGAGTTAAAAATTGTTCCATATGAAAAGTAAGTGAGAAATTTTTCGTTTCAAAATTCGAAGTGGATACTTTTCCGTACGAAAACTAAGTGGAAGCAATAGAACTATCATCGAAAACGATATTTCGGAAAGTAAAAAGGTAAATTGAAAGACAAGTCCACACCGTAATGAAAAAAAAAAACCGAAGTAAGTCTTGTCCATTCTCATGGCTAATGAATGAGATTGTGTTTCAGAATGTAAAAAGTCCTAAAAGTTGTGCGGCTGAAATGTTTCCGTACTAAAACTAAATGGTAGCGGTAAAACTATAAGCGAAAACGATATTTCGGAAAGTAAAAACGAAAATTGAAAGACCAGCTCACGTCGTGATGAAAACAGAGGCGCCTCCCAGTCGATGAGACATTTTTTGTGTAACGAACATTTTCTGAAACCTTGAAAAAGAACTGCAACGAGTGGCTAGGATTTCTGGAGCCTTCACATTTTAGCCAGACAATCTAACGCTCCTAGACGACCACGTGTTTCGTAGACAAAGAGTTTTAACCCACAATCATAAGGGTAGCTACCTAAGTGAAATATAGGATTGACTTTAAGATATGGGTCATAAAATAAATTAGGTGTGTAAACGCTTTGTAAAAACTGTCTATAGAGTGAATGAAAATAAACTTTCATCATGAGGAGAACCGTAAGATGCAATAAACATAGTCCACTGGACACAGGAAAAAAAATATTGGAAAATGGTGTGTGATGTGCGTATACGAAGAATCGAAGAAAGAGAAAGGATGACCTAATTGTGGTACGCAGGAAGTACAAACGCTCCCTAGGCATTTGATATCTTTGATTTACATTTCTTATTCGGAATGAAAATACATTCTGAAACAGGACCTTTTGAAGATTGGGGAGTTAAATATTTTGAAGAATAAGGATAATGGAATAAAGTCGATAATTTATGTTATGAAAAACTGTTTTTATTTACTCTTCATACAATTTTTCTATGATTTAATTTAAGGCATACAGTCGTCCCAGGTAAAACTACAATCCTAGCGCTCGAGTGAACTATTTACTAACTCACGTATTGCTAATACTATTAATTCTGTGGAGATATGATTAAATATGCAATGTGAACCAGCAAGATCCGTTACTGTGCTAAGCGTGATATTCGAGATTTTGCCGCTTTCAAAAGTTCCTGTAATCTCATTCAAAAAGCTATTACGAGCACGTATCGCCGTAGTATAATGATCATCAGCGAGCGTTAGAGCGGAATATATTGTTACCTCCTCCCTTTTCCTCACGTTGGGTACTGGTGTCACCTTTAGTGCACTGTGGCGAATCCCTATGTTTCACCACGTGATGGACGTAGGATTTTCTTTAAAGAGCTCGTGCTCTGGGCGGTCGAATAGGATCTTTGGTAAGTGATTCAACCCATCCGTTTATATTCTTTTTAACTTCTTTTTTGTTTATTAAAAATACACGGTGTATCTGGTTACAATCAATTATTTACGGTTCCCTGAGTCAAGCTCAAGAGCGTCCGTCCTACTACAATTTTATATTTTATCCTTATCTCTCGTGGAAGAGTGGATCATGGATTTATTAAACTGATCATATAGCTTGCCGCGCTATGTGGTTTGCCAAGAATCGTTTTAATAGGTATTAGGTATGATTTCTGTGGGGCATATAGCTAAGCTCGCGTAATGCTATCCGTTAATGTCACACAGTCACCTGGTATTTGGAAGAGATATGATTCACAATGCAATATTGGTCACCAATCACACACTGAAGAGATTTAGTATGGCGTGGCAACGCTGTGTTGTCCGCCAATGTCGTCTCGTGATTCAGTGGTTCTTTGGATTAGGAAACCGTATACAGCTGTCGGTGGTGCTGTCCACCCGCTGACGAGGTATCTGTAGGTAAGTTGGTATAGGAGACTTGAGAGGCAAGGTGGTCGGGTGGTTTTTCCAATGCCCGTAACCCTTTTTATTTCTCTCGTCCCCGTTTTAGCTCTTAGGTATCGTTTGGAGGCGCTATGTCTCCAACGAACCCGTCCAGACTATTCAGGGAGCATTAGAACTCCTTTACTTAATTACTTTCAAATCCTGAACTTTTCTGTCTCGAGCTTCACCGTAGGAGGTGTAATGATCGAATGAATCCTTATCGCCGTTTCGCTCGGCTTTTATACTATTGTTGCGTTGCCCCATCTATGAGATCCGCTTGTACTATCTACTTCGGATGATTTAAAATATCTTTCCGCGTAAAGTTTAAAGGGACTCGCAATGTTTTGGTCTTGGGTTTGTTTTCCCTCAGAATGCCTTTGGCTCAATCGCACGTAGCGGACTCCATCATCGGGAATTATATAATCAAAACAAAAACATTGCATTCGCGCCCATAACAAAAATAAAATAAAAATACGCTCTGTTGCGTTACAATATATACATTATTCTAATTTTAAAAGTTTTTCAAAACACTGGCTCCTAAAAGCAATACTATTCTCCTTTGTTAAGTGCTACTTTTTTTCATTTACAATCGTCTTCGTATTTCTTACTTTTCCTCTTCCCATTTTCCACGTCAGATGTTTCCGCAGGTAGTGATCAAGAGACTCGGTCGAGTCTCGCGCCTAGTACAGGCAACCGGCTGTACAGGGCACAGCTCGCCGAGACTCTTTACTTGTGTCAACTCTTATACCTGTGTTTGGAACGAAATATCTTATTAACCGCTATACATGAGAAATAGTATATTGTGCAACTAGGGGGGGGGGAAGGGCTATTTCTAGCGAGGGCGAGATTTGAGCACGAGTTGGACGCGAGGGCGCCGAAGGCGCCCGAGACGGAGACGAGTGCTCAAATCTCGCCCGAGCTAGAAATTGTCCTCCTCCCCTAGTTGCACACTGTGCTTTTCTTGACAAGTGCAGGTAAAGGCCCTTTTTTATGTATTTAGAGTAAATGGGAAGTTGCGCATTTTGAGTCGTGCACAACTCTTTTCCCAACTCCAATCACAATGGCATATTGAAAAAAAATAAATAAAATTAACAAAATTTTTAAAATTTTGAAGAGCGGAAGGGAATATCCATTCCCTCCCGCACGCTCGAAATGAGCAACTTTCCATTCACTTTAAATGCATGAAAAAGGGCCTTTTTCATGCACGTGTTAAGAAAAAGTTATTAATACATTCACTATAGGAATTGAGGGTCCTGAATTGATTGCCCCCACGTTCATTACGATTAGTATACGAGATCAGGGCGTATTGAGATGGCGAGCGAGATGATTTTATTTCAGTTCCGTCGTCGTCGTCGTCGCCGTCGTCGTCTTCGCACGTCCATCGCATTTTTTACACGACAGATGGCGCTGCCTGCTGTGCCTTCTTTACCTATTTGTACTCTGTATGGTGGTAGTCATTTACGAATACACAACACAATCAAATACACTTTATAAGTGAAGCTACCGTTCATACCGAATTTCCAGTTAGTATAAGGCTGCTTTCACAACAGTATAGAATTATTCAGTTTTTAATAGCATTCATGTGCAGCGCGCGTATATGGGTTTATGTATATGTGTGCTTCGGCATAGCTCCTCGTATTTTAGGTAACAGTTTGTCAACTGTTCTGCTTCGTAGTTTTCTGTATCTAGATGGCGGACGTGGAAGTCCAGGATGTCCAAGTATTCCGCTTCGTAGTTTTCTGTATCTAGGTGTCAGATGTGGAAGTTCAGGGTGTCCAGGTATTCCCCTTCGTAGTTTTCTGTATCTAGGTGTCGGATGTGGAACTCCAGGGTGTCCAGGTATTCCGCTTCGTAGTTTTCTGTATCTAGGTGTCGGATGTGGAAGTTCAGGGTGTCCAGGTATTCCGCTTCGTAGTTTTCTGTATCTAGGTGTTGGATGTGGAAGTCGACGGTGTCCAGGCATTCCGCTCCGTAGTTTCCTGTGTCCAGGTGTCGGATGTGGAAGTCCAGGGTGTCCAGGTATTCCGCTTCGTAGTTTTCTGTGTCCAGGTGTCGGATGTGGAAGTCCAGGGTGTCCAGGTATTCCGCTTCGTAGTTTCTTGTATCTAGGTACTGGATGTGGAAGTCCAGGGTATCCAGGTATTCCCCTTCGTAGTTTTCTGTATCTAGGTGTGGGATGTGGAATTCCAGGGTGTCCAGGTTTTCCGCTTCGTAGTTTTCTGTATCTAGGTGTCGGATGTGGAAGTTCAGGGTGTCCAGGTATTCCGCTTCGTAGTTTTCTGTATCTAGGTGTCGGATGTGGAAGTTCAGAGTGTCCAGGTATTCCGCTCCGTAGTTTCCTGTGTCCAGGTGTCGGATGTGGAAGTTCAGGGTGTCCAGGTATTCCCCTTCGTAGTTTTCTGTATCTAGGTGTCGGATGTGGAAGTCCAGAGTGTCCAGGTACTCCGCTTCGTAGTTTTCTGTATCTAGGTGTCGGATGTGGAAGTCCAGGATGTCCAGGAGTTCCGCTCCGTTTTTGCATGTGTCCAGGTGTCGGATGTGGAAGTTTAGGGTATCCAGGTATGCCCCTTCGTAGTTTTCTGTATCTAGGTGTCGCATGTGGAAGTCCAGGGTGTCCAGGTATTCCGCTTCGTAGTTTTCTTTATCTAGGTGTCGGATGTGGAAGTTCAGGGTGTCCAGGTATTCCCCTTCGTAGTTTTCTGTATCTAGGTGTCGGATGTGGAAGTCCAGAGTGTCCAGGTACTCCGCTTCGTAGTTTTCTGTATCTAGGTGTCGGATGTGGAAGTCCAGAAAAGTGTGCAACAAGCTTTGGTGCTTCGCTCAAACTATAGTATCCTCTTTGATGTTCGCACGGCCTGAGGTACAAGGCCTGAAATAATCCAGCACACTCTCCTCTCTTACGTTTACCACACGGCTTCAACAAACTGGACACCATTAACGACGCTTATATGCATTGAAGATTACATTTTCTTTAAAAATTTGTATATGTCTTTATGCATTTCTAGAAAAAGGGACTTAAAAATCAAATTTATATGGCATTAAACATTTTCCACACCGCAATATATTTTTCTGATTAGCAACATCATAATGCGTTTACATTTTACATCTGTGACAATATAGATTTCAGTGTTTAAAACTTCTATGTCCAGTTGAACAACAAAAACTTGTGATATCCCCCAAAAAACACTTACGTGTAAAAAACTACGCCAAGTACAGGTGTGCTGTGTATTCCTCTAATAAAAAGTATTGATATCAGATTATTGAGGCCAAGTACATAAGTCACTACATGTTTGCCTATTATATGATCTAGCACTGGCCCACCATTTTAATTGTATTTTCAAAATTTCCTATAACGTTTTCACTACTCTTTTACATTACTACTGTTCCTCGTAGTTGATTATGAATTAATGGTTATTTAATAATTAATAAAACTTTAGCTGATTCCTTATCGAGTACTACTTGGCGGGTCCGTGCAATTCTTGATATAAATTTGCATTCATAATGCCAGTCATTAAACTCAAAACCAATGTCAACTTTCTATATAGAGCTTATTAACGATAACTCGTTAATAATAATCACGGTAAAATCTTAATAACAAACATATAATTTTAGGATACTATTAGTACGTTCAAAGTAAGTACTTTGGCATTTCTGGCACGGACCCGCCAAGTAGTACTCGATAAGGAATCAGCTAAAGTTTTATTAATTATTAAATAACCATTAATTCATAATTAACTACGAGAAACAGTAGTAATGTAAAAGAGTAGTGAAAACGTTATAGAAAATTTTGAAAATACAATTAAAATGGTGGGCCAGTGCTAGATCATATAATAGGCAAACATGTAGTGACTTATGTACTTGGCCTCAATAATCTGATATCAATACTTTTTATTAGAGGAATCCACAGCACTCCTGTACTTGGCGTAGTTTTTTACACGTAAGTGTTTTTTGGGGGATCTACGTTACACCAGTTAATATATACCACATCATCGGTTACCGGGAGAACACTAAGTATCTCTTTTTTAGGATCGCTAACCGTCTCGAGGAATGTTTTGCCATCGGTTACAACCGTTGTTTTTGGTTGATTCTCACGTTGACCAAATTTTCCCCAGAATGTGTTTAGACGTAATTTTGCAACGGCTCGCAGTCCTGAGTTTTTCGCTACGCGCTCACGTTCGAGTGTAATTCCTTCAGCCTTTTTGTAATCATCTAGATACTTCTGTTTGCTCTCCTCGTCGATGCACGCTATAGGCCAACCCGAAGATTCCTGTTTTACCTTTCAGAATGTATCGATATAATCGACAAACAAACCACCTATACGTGTACTGGGGTCGTACTGACTAACCTCGTATGGCCATATTTCTTCAATTTTCGTGATGATATAACCCATACTGACTGCTTTCTGAAGTTCAACAGAAACCCACGTACACGTAAAAGCCCTATCTTCCGAATGTTCATGTGTACAAAGGTTCTGATTTAATTCATCACAACAAAAACAACATAGCACGAATATTAATTTACCATGCATTCTTACAGGTAAAACAGGATGATACAAATTTCTCGGCGATAAAACTGTACATTTTACCAGTCCTTCAACTTTTGATATGTCATTATCATCGCCTGTAGTCTCTTTACACTCCTCATCTATATACACTACAGGATGTCCCACGGAGAAGTTGTCGTAATTATTCACAGTGGGATAGAGCGAGGTAACATCGAGGTATCGGATCTGTTCTCCCTCGTTAACCTTATAGTATGTTCGAGTGTTACCCGTGCGACCCCCGTAGAACGCGTGCCTCGGAGCGCCCATGTCGGGTAATCGGAACGGGCCGATGCTTGGGCTAACCTCGCTGCCGATAGTGCCAACATTGGCATCCAAGCTTGGTCCAATCACCGAGCAAATCTTGGATGATAACCACATGTCAATGTTGGCAGTCAACATTGGTCCCAAGATGGCTAATCTTGAATAGGCCAATAATCGGAGTTCGATGTTGTAACGTATATTATTTACAACTGTCAATACTGGTGAAGTACCAGTTCCCTCATATGCCGATTTTGGCCACTTGGTTCTAGAATGAACCAGGGTTCGGAACGGTAATGGATAATTGTGTTACAGTAATAATAAAACGTTCTTTGAGATTAACTTTTCTCATTTATTATAATTCGAGTATCTATTCGGTATCTGTCAAAATCGGTATCTTTGAAGTGTCGGGAATGGTTTGACGTTGCAGAAGCCAACACTTCCGGCTACGAATGAATCGAGCAACGAAAGCGAGCACTCTCTGCTAATTTCCCAGGGTAGCTAACGCTGCGCTACTGGATTCTGTATTCGAGCGGAGAAGATTGGATTGGTTGTTGTAATGAAAACAAAACGACAGAGTCCTCAATGGACGGTATGATCTAAAAAGAATGTTTCTCTCACGGATGAGAGATGCCGGTTACAAGATTCATGATACACGATGCAGGATACAATCGCATTAAAGCGTGCTGAATTCAAGAAGAACACTAACATCGAAGGACTAATTATTCTCAGGGTCTTCCGATTTTGCTTGCAAGTTGCAGCGGCCACCTGGTAGTGCAGCGGTGAACTAGTGCGGTGAACTCGCTGGTGCTTCTTGTATACTTCTGTGTTGCTCAGGGACTTTTGTCATAATGTAAGCTCATCATTGGGCGCTTGCGTAGGCCGAGAATTGGTCGTAATAGTCAGCCGATATAAATGCCTAACGACGGCCCCATCGTCTGTTCTCGATATAAGGCGTTAAGTGCGTGTTTAGGCCGAGAAGTAATTTTGATATTAGGCCGATGTAATACCCCGATGATGGCCCAACACTCGATCTTTATAGTGGTCCGTTATAGTGGTAATATAGTCTTTTCAATATTTGTCCACCGCTCGATTTATTGTTAAATGAAGACTACAATTATTTAATGATACATGAAATAAATTTCACGAACGCATGTTTTATTCAGTACAGTTTGTTTGACATTCTAGTACAGTAAAATGAATGAATTTACTGTCATTTGTGTTCTAAGCACTCGCCAAGTTTTTTTTATTTTACTTGGCTCACATGATTTTTTTTTTTCACGTATACAGGGTGTCCCAGAATTGCTTTTGGACCGGAAAGTGGGCGATGGCTGGAGGTGCCCTGAGAACCCTCCCGCAAACATAGTACAAGTATAAAAAAAAAATTTAAATACATGTACAGGGTGTCCCAGAACTACTTTTCGACCGGAAAGTGGGCGATGGCTGGAGGTGCCCTGAGTACCCTCCCGCAAACCGTTTGCCAAAATTCGCAATAGTTTTTAAATGAGAAGCATTTAAGTGGGACCAATCAGAACGAAGGATTTCCGCGGGTAATAGCAGCGTGGTGGGAGGTACACTCACGCATGCCAAAGATAGCTGCTGTGCAATAGCTTCCCACGAATTCCGCGCTTAGCAATTGTTTTACAGGCCGAGCAAGCGTCATTAGGATTCGTTGACAAACTACCGATATGAGCATGAGCGTGTCTTAGCTTAGACTGGCACAGCAGCTACACGTGCAACTCGGCCTGTGAAATAATTGCTAAGCGCGGAATTTGTGGGAAGCTATTGCACAGCAGCTATTTTTGGCATCCGTGAGTGTACCTCCCACCACGCTGCTATTACCGGCCGAAATCCTTCGTTCTGAAGAATAGGAATAAAACAATGCGTTTGGTAGTGGTCCGACATAGTGTTGATTTTCAGATCTGTTAAATAGATGAGGAAAATATCGTTTAACTAACGAGCTACAGAGATTGAAAGTTTTGGATAGCGGCATACTTAGGTAACATAAAGAATCTAAGAATCTAACATTTCAAAAGAAATCTCAAGGATATTAGTACCGTTCAATATAATCTGTGGAGTTATTTTCAGTGTCTCTACAATATATTTCAGTACAAATTGAACATCAAACCCCCGAGCATTGTGTGCTATACATATCACCTGTTTGGAATCTTTCATATCTCTAACGAGATCTATAAACTGTTTTAAGGGTTCTTGATCAAAAACGAATTTACGAATACCGCAATAACTTGTGACGTGATTTTTCGAATCACGGTCCCAAGGCGGCTCCGGTTACCGATACAGATAACGTTCTCGATTTCTGGTTCTCTTCGGATCGCCACCCTGCTCAGAAGCTACGCTCTCGGATTGATTCGCATAGATATGTCAAGGCTCTCGGAAGATTTCGGTGTTGGTTAGTGGAGGTCGAGGTGCTCGAATCTGCCGTGGGGAGATAGTCTCGACGTACCGAGTTGCCCGGCAGAGGACAGTACCCGACGGAGACGTCTCCACGGACCGGCAGAAGCCCGGATGAAATACCGGCGCCCCGCTGGAGATGGGCAAAGGGCTGTAGAGCGGGCGGAGATAGTTTTGATACGGTTAAGGGCAGGAGAGGAACCTCCTGTCCGAGTTAAGGATGTGGTGCCCAGCTGTCGCCCGATGCCCTGGGGAAGCGGCCGTGGAGGATCTCCAGAATTACGTACCGATTCGTTAAGGAACGCTCTCGATTTGGTTTAAAGGGACGATTCGAAGGAGATAGAAGTGTTATCGGTTAAAAGGCTCTCGACCAATCAGAATGATTAGTTCTCGGATTTGGCTATTGTCAAAGCAGTCTGTCTCGGGGCACCGACCGAGGTGTCACGGGCTGGCTCGTGCTCCCGTGCTATCTGTTGATAGTTTTTCTTGCCGTGTTTCGCTCCGGTATAGCAAGTTCTCGATTCGTACAGTTCTCGCGTTATTCTCGCGATATCCAGGAATTCTATGAATTCCTGTGAGTGTTACGGAGGTGAAGTGCTGTGCCTTAGTGCAGTGCTCACCAGAGTGTCCCTTGGATGCAGTTCTCGACCTCCCCGGATTAGCTGTATCAGCTCCGGTGAGTCTTCCAATTTATTAATTGGTGGAGGGATCTCGATGGATAGTTTAGATTCGTTCTGATACGCTCTCGGTTCGTCGCTCTCTATCACTCGCACTATTTGCCGGACTCGTACTCCGACCCTCTCTACCTCAAACCTAGCAGCCTGAGCGGCCGTGCATTTCCGTAACCGTCCGCTCCCGTTCGTGTATCCAGTTGCGTTTGCTGATTTTACGCGACCCCAAAGATCAGCACCTACGGTTGCGTTTCTCGATTTCACGCGTCAACAAAAATCGAAAGGATCCGTTAAGCTATCGCCTCGTCTGATAGGTTCCGTCAGAGCTCTCGTTCTTGGTGGAGTTGGGCCTCTTCCACCCCAACTCCCAGTTTATACCGGCTCGTCAGTTCCCGGTGAAAAAAGAATTGACTGGCGCCCGCCTGGCTTGCGGATGCACGAGCGACGGGTGGACGGCCGAAGGTAACGTAGGTTGGTTCTCGAAGATAGTTCGTTCTCTGAGTTTTGCTATCGGTGTCGGGTCTCGAAAAGAAATACGTTACAAACTATAGAGGTAGGTCATGTCATTATTGTACATACATTTTCGACATACTTTTTGAACTACGCAAAGATTAACATCGTGAACTTTAACATTCAGGTTTCCCACCTGCTCGCGAAACTGCATCGTTTTAAAATCGTAAAATATGATAAGATTTTCTTTTATAGGTACGTTTTTTTTGCTTGGCTAATTGAATATTTTTCTTTAGAGGTGATATGTAACAGCAGTGGTTCAACGGTCCATTAATACGACACGTATAACAAAAGCATTCGTAACATCTATGTCATGATTGATATTTCGCAATACTCACAATTTTTTATTGCGTCACATATAGATTTTGACTTAGCATATGAGTTTCGTTTGAGATGATTAGCAAGGCATATGCTACGATGAAACGTACGTCGACATTTTAAACATTTAACGCCTAACATCTTATTATTACATGCAGGGGATGCTCGGCACAATGGACACATTCCCTTGCATCTATGTTTTCTATTATAAGTAGTCCGACAGGTATAACAAAATTTGTTTATCGCAGCAGCGCCGATCATGTTTAGTATTACGTTAAAATGGTTTTCGTTAAGGATCAAACGTATGGTACCCGACAGATCCGTACCGTGCTTTAAAAATTCACTACGGCCGTCATACACGGGTTTCAATTTACGACCACCCAGTTCTTTAGACTCGTAGACTTCTATAGCTAAGCTTTGAAGATTAAAGAATTTTTGAAAAATCCCAAGTTCTCTCAGCCCCATACCTCGATTTCCGGAAGGTATTTCTACTCCGGCCTCTGTCATCAATTTCCGCGCAGTCTCAAGTTGTGCTTTATTATTTAGTCTAGAATGAGTTAGTCTACGAAATTCATTATGAAACGACGCTGCACGACTATCACCATGCTTATAATGCGCTAAGACTATAACGAGTGCTCGAGGTAAACATAAAATATCATTATTGGTAATTAAAACAATAGATTTTTTATTTAGAGTGAAACGCTCGTAGGAGTCCAGAGTAACTCGGCCCTTACCAGTAATCATTCAAACTCTTTGAACTGTTATCATGAAGGACTCATCGATGGCAACATCGTGACCACTTTGAGCAACTGTGTCTACGAGTCACCAGAGATACTCAAAATTACAATCTTGCGCAGGACCAAATGAAAGTATACTTCTGACTGCATAGCATCATTGCTAGCCTCGTCTAGCAAGCGAAGACATTATTCGTTAGTAAGATGTGATTTTGTAATATTATACATTTTACCTACCGGAAACATCTTAAAATGTACTTACTATTATTAATGTGAGTGTTTAAACCCTCCCGTTGAATCTTTCTTCCCGGGACATTATTCTCGTTGTTTTCACTGTTTTTTCTTTTCAGATTCTTAATACACTCTACCATAGTGATACTGTAATAGCGATAGGGAGTGTCGCTGTACCATTACCGAACTCGAAAGCGTTGGCGGGCTTATATGAGGGTACATTTAAAATAGTGAGGTGGTGGGGGCTGAGGGTGGAGTCGGTAAAATTCAGAAATTCTTTTCCATACCTGAGAAAAATTAGAAGACATTTTCCAATATTTTTTCGTGTGTCGAGTGGACCATGTTTATTGCATCTTGCGGTTCTCCGCATAATGAAAGTTTACTTTATAGACAGTTTTTACAAAGCGTTTACAAACCTAATTTAATTTATGACCCATATCTTAAAGTCAATCCTAAAGTTTACTTAGGTAGCTACCCTTACGATTGTGGGTTAAAGCTCTTTGTTTATGAAACACGTGGTCAGCTAGGAGCGCCAGATTGTCTGGCTGAAATGTGAAGGCTCCAGAAATCCTAGCCACTCGTTGCAGCTCTTCTCCAAGGTTTCAGAAAGTTTTCGTTGCACAAAAAATGTCTCATCGACTGGACGACGTCTCTATTTTCGTCACGATGTAGGCTTGTCTTTCAATTTTCCTTTTTACTTTCCGACATATCGCTTTGGCTGATAGTTTTATCGCTACCGCTTAGTATTTGTACGGAAAAATTTCCACTTCGAATTTTGAAACGAAAAAATTTCAGCCGTAAAACTTTTGGGACTCGAGTGCTTGAGAATAACGGATGCCCTAACTATTAATGACGTACCCAATATTATTTTTGTTTCGCTAATTAAAAGTATTTTTCTGGATAAACCTATGAGAGCATGCCATTCTTCTTGACGATTTTATATTGATTGTACTGCTTGTGTTAATTTATTTGCGCGGATATCGTACACGTGTGTTAGTCTAATCTTCGTATATCCCGTTTTCGACTCTTTCCAATAGTCGAGAAATTTCACATACGAGTTCAACCCGTTCCTGGTTATCGCGAGATGGAACTCCTTTCTGTTTTCGTCTTTTACGTGCTTTAGTATCGATACGAATCTCATTTGTTCTCGCGTTTCTTTCGTATTATCGTGTTTATTAAGATTTCGTTTGACGTCTCTTTTGCGTCAGCGCAGGTTAATCCCGCTGCCGTATTGTATAGCCAACAGGACCGTAGTCCCTCGCACTGGTTCTGCGTTTAGTTTAAGAATTTTAGTTTATATAGAATCCCTCAAGCGACTATTGCTTTGTAAATTTAGTCTAAGGGTGCAATTTCTTGCTGACGCTTGACGCTGATTTTGAGCGTCAAATATAATCACGTGGTATAATTTCGGCGAAAGCGCCATCGGGATGAATTGTAGCCTCAAAACTAAACAATGTTTAGTTCAGACACTCGAGCTGTGTATGTTGACGCTTAATAAATAAAGTCGAACTCGACAATAATCGATTTTTGCAATGTGTCGTTGCCGAATTATTTCTTGGGACTGATGGATCCACTTTTGGCATTGATAGATCGCAGACATTCTTGTTAATTACAGTTTTTTTTAATTACTATTTGTTGTTATAGTTTAGGGAGGTTAAGAATCATACATGGCAATCGATACATCGGCTTTCGATATTTATTACTTTTTTGGACGCTTATTTTTACAAATAGCATCATTGATGTTAAGCGTTGACGCTGACGCCGCACTTTGACGTGATGATTTGACGCTCTTTTTTTTCCAGATAGCGTTTTCGTCAAAATTATACCATTTGACTATATTTGACACTCAAAACCAGCGTCAAGTGCCAGCATAACATTGCATCCTAAGGAATTTTGTTACATTGCTTCGATATTTCGCACCATGGTAGATCCCACTCTCTTTATATCGGATTCTACCAAACACGCTCTCGAAGTCTGCCTGCAACTTTACTTTATCTTTTCTGCTTCAAAAGCTTTGTATAATTTTAGCTAGCTTGCATGTAGCTTCTTTGCTTTGTGTAATATCGCTTCGGTGCGTTAAACTTACCTATCGTTCGTTGCTATGTTTTTTTCACCTATTCTCTCTATCGCATGCCTATTCGTATCCCCTTCTAGCTTCTTGTACGCCACGACGCTTTTCCAGGTGAGCTAGCCTCTAAATCGGTTATACTTGAGGAGATTTCGTCGGCTACTTGATTCTCTCTCCTTCTCCCTCTCTCTCTCTCTCTCTCTCTCTCTACGTGAGTACGCGTTTACATACCTGTCAATCTCTCTCTGATTTTGAATTTTTACTGCTGCCTTTCTGCCCCTCGTGGGCTCCTGTTGCAGAAAATCAGCTTTTCCTGTGGCTCAGGTATTGATTGAGCAATACACAGTAAGCTCTTTTGGTTGAGCTGCAGGATTGTAAGCTTTCTTTATTGAGGTGCCTACTTCCTAACCTCTGTATGTACAACGCCATTTCGCCGCTCTTCAATTTGAGGTATCGCTCTGATTGGTCATTCGTCTCATCACTAGAAGACTACGCGAGTCAACTCACCTCTACACCTAGTTACTTGACTTCATCCAATTGTCATCTGAGCTGTATTTGTCACCAAGGACTTCTGAATCTTCTAAAGGCGCATCTTCATGACAGTATTTATTGTGGACATCGACTGCTATCCCTCCTCCACCTCTGCCTCACCTCTACCTGGAGACGTGTATTCTATGGCAGCTGTTTGACTACCGCCTGTTATTTTTGTTTACGTTTGTGATGCCGTCTGTCAACTGCGGCCTGTGTTCTAAATTTATTGCCGCCGGTGATTTGCGCAAATTTTGCCGTATTGAGTCGCACGGATTCCATTCAGGGTGCGTTAGAAAGCTGTTAGATTCAGCTTCCTCGAGCGGTGATAGTCCCACTGGGTGTTACACTTGTGCTAAGATGGCCAAGAGAAATTCTCAGTCGTTGGCCGCGACAGTGAGTGCCATAACCTCTCAACCTCCGAGCATTGAGGACCAACTTACTTCGCTAAGCTCACTTGTTGTCGCGTTAAACACTAAGATCGATAGTATGGATACTGCCCTACGTGATATTACTCTTATTAAGACACAGCTAACTAGCCTAAATGAGCTCAAAGTAGACGTACGCGGATGCACTAACAAACTGGATGCTCTGACAGACAAGATGAACTCCGTGGAGACGTCTATGGTTGGTTTGGCTCGTGCTCAAGACGACCTGTCAGGGCGTGTTACGGCAGTCGAGACCTGTGTGGCTGATCACTATACGAACTTGCGACGAGAATATCATTGATGGAATCGGGTCCACTTGTGAATTCTGCCACTTCACAGGATCTCACGTTGGGGGTCCAACACCTGAGCGAGCGTGTTCGTGCTATTGAATATGAGAAACACAACAAGGACTTAACCATCTCTGGCCTGCCCGAACGGAGCAGTATGACTGATCGTGACTTAGCACTATCTGTTTTCTCCGCAATTGGTGTATCTGTTGATAATTCGCACATCTCTGAAATTTCGCGTATGCGCGTCGCGTCTACGACTGATAAACCTCGGATGCTATTTATTCGCCTCTCCTCTTCCGAAACTCGGAAAACAATTTTGAGCGCTAAACGCAACAAGGGTGTTCTTAAGGCCTGCGAAGTTAATTCTGCGTTTACTGACTCCAACGTATATGTCAATGAGTTCTTACCACCTGAATTGCATAAATTGTTACGTGCATCTAGAGAAGCGGCTAAAACAAGTGGCTACCGATATGTATGGGTGCGAAATGGGCTTATCAAGGTTAGGAAAGATAATGAGTCGCCAATTATTAATATTTCAACCTTACAAGATATTGAGAGCCTGCGGTGAAATAGTGCTACTCCACCATCTACACCTTCGCTGCCAGTCGTAGCGAATGACTCCTTACGCATCTGTCATGTCAATGCTCAATCGCTCGCAGCACATTTTGATGAATTTTCTGACTATTTCACTACTGAGCTCTATGACATGATACTTGTTTCTGAGTCATGGCTAAAGCCACATATTGATGATTGTGCTATCAAGTTGCCTGGCTTTTGTTTATTGCGTTGTGACAGGATTGGTAGATCTGGTGGTGGAGTGTGTATTTACTTCCGTGATGTGTATTCTGCCAAAATAGTGACCTCGTCGGCGGCTTTGAACACAACTCGACTTGAATTTCTCTTTGCTGAAATCTCAGGAATTAATAGCTCCAAACTACTTGTTGGCGTTGTTTACAGACCGCCAAAGGTTGCGTTTTCCGACACTTTCGAGACACTTTTTTCGTCTATCTGCGTTGATTATACTCACACAGTGATTATGGGTGACTGGAACGCTGACTTGTCCTCCGTTAATCATGATAGCACTTATGTTCGCCGGCTATTTCAGTGCTTTAATCTCGATCTTGTCCCGTATTATTCTACACACCACACAGCTACATCCTCTACTTGGTTGGACTTATGCATAGTGGACTCGATTGATAGTGTTGCGGACCACGGGCAGCGTCCTCTCACCTTTCTCTCGACCCACGATTTAATTTATATAAAATATAAAATTATGACTAAGTCAGTCTGTCGGCCATCTACGGTTACGTGTCGATATTGGCAAGGATTACTAAAACATGAATTTCTTGAACAGCTTAATAATTTAGACTGGGCACCCCTTCTGGGCTGTAATAATGTTGAGGATAAGACAGTCCTTCTAAATGGACAGCTAGCTAATATCTTAGATGCGTTTGCTCCCTGGCGAAATATCCGTATTAAGCGACCTTCTGCGCCTTGGATAACTTGTCACCTGCGTAAATTAATACAATCTCGTAATCGCTTGCGTGCTGTAGCTAGGCGAACTCGCTCTACTTCTGCTCGTGAGGAGTATAGATGCCTCCGAAATCGTGTCAAAACCTCAATAAGAAATGCGAAAGCTGCATATTGCACCGCACGACTTTCTCAATTCAGAGACCCTAGGCAGATCTGGCCAGAATTGCGCCGCCTTGGCATTGTGCACAGCAAGCACTCGACGATTACTTGTGGGTCCCCTGAAGAGTTGAACGACCATTTCTGTTCAGTTTTCGGTACTTCTTGCCCACCTTGTCCCGAGACCTGGCTGGTATCTGAGGACTATGATGACGGCAAATTTTATTTCTCGCACATAACATTAGATAATCTCATTATGCAGCTCAAATTCTCTGATACACGTGTTGCTGGACTCGATGGTTTCCCTGGTTGTTACTTGAAACACTGCGCAGTATCTCTTGCTCCTGTGCTCTTGGATCTTTATAATACGTCGTTGCACACTTCAACCTTTCCAACTGCATGGAAAATGTCGCTAGTTACGCCAGTGCCTAAGAATTCCTACCCATCGGAGCCCAGTGACTACAGGCCAATCTCTCTTCTCTGCGAATTGTCCAAAGTGCTTGAGAGGCTTGTTAGGAAGGATATGGTGGAATTTCTTACGCGAAGCGGTTTCCATGATCCCTCCCAGTTTGGTTTTGTAGCAGGGGGCTCTACTCAGGCTGCGTTGATTAAGGTTACAGATGATATACGCCTAGCAATTGATAACCGTAAGATAACTATTTTAGTCTTTTTTGATTTCTCCAAAGCCTTTGACACTGTTGACCACGGTCTACTTCTGAATAAGCTTAGCCTTCTGAAGTTCTCTCGACCTGTTCTAAGGTGGTTTTGGTCTTATCTGAGTGATAGAAAGCAGGCCGTGCGTACCTCCTCTGGTATCTCCACTTGGTCGGCAGTCACATCGGGGGTGCCTCAGGGTTCTATCTTAGGTCCTGCGCTTTTCTCTTTATATATCGCTGATCTCAATGCTCATATTCAAAACTGCTCTTTCATAAAGTACGCGGACGATCTACAGATATATTCTCACTGCTCTATTACTAATATAGATGAATGCGTCGCTAACGTCAATGATGACATTAAACGTATATGTCAGTGGGCCAGGACTAACAAATTACAGTTAAACCCATCCAAGACTAAGGCTATGATACTTGGGTCATCAAGGTATCTAAATACCCTCAACCTTACAAGTATTGCTCCCATCAATGTGGATGGTACCTCGGTTCCGTATGTCGACGGTGTAAAGAGTCTGGGCATCATTATCACACCGTCACTGAACTGGCGCGAACAGGTCACTGTCACCTGCAATAAGATCCACAAAACTCTATACCAACTGAGGTCCAGTGGACAATGTCTACCCAAATCTCTCAAAAAGATGCTGGTCCAGAGTCTGATACTGCCACTGATTGACTACTGTGCGCTAGTCTTCTTAGATATCACTGTTGAGGAGGATACCAGGCTGCAGAGAGCGCTGAATGGATGCGTCCGTTTTATTCTTGGCATTCGTAAATCGGAACATATCACTCCGCATTTTCGTGTACTGCAATGGCTGAAAGTTAACCAGCGTAGGTACTACTGCGATTGTCATCCGCCAAGCTATCCTCTTACGAGTGCCTGGTTTCCTTGCTGGGAAACTATCCCTCAGGTTATCTAACCTAGAAGCAGGTCCCTCAACTAGAGGGCATCCTCTCGACTTGGTAGTTCCATTGTGCCGCACTACCATTTACCAGAAATCGGTGACTGTTGCTGGTGCCAGACTCTGGAACCGTCTACCTGCTCATATACGCGAGTGCCCTTCTCTTGTGACGTTTAAGGCCGCTCTGTATTCTTTCTTACTGGAGAATCAGATTAGTCAGAATCAGATTTAATTTATAACATACTATTATTATTATTATTATTATTATTATTATTATTATTATTATTACTACTACTACCACTACTACCAATACTACTGATATTATCATTATCATTATTATGATTATTATTATTATCTTCATTATCATCATCATCATTGTTAAATACCATTACTATCATTCATACCTATATTAACAGTTGTCATATTTGTACTTACGAGGTCTTAGACCTCAGGACAATAAATTACGTTCTCTCTCTCTCTCTCTCTCTCTCTCTCTCTCTCTCTCTCTCTCTCTCTCTCTCTCTCTCTCTCTCTCTCTCTCTCTCTCTCTCTCTCTCTCTCTCTCTCTCTCTCTGAGTACTGCTTGTCACTCTGATTTACACTCTGCTACTTTTTGACCACGTTACTGCTGCATTTTGCCTACGGGCCAATTTGTTGTAGGAATAAGCTGGCTAAAGTGTTGCTTGTCATAATTCACAAACCTACTTTCACTTGGAAGATCTCCTTCAGCCGTGAATTTGGCAATTAGCAACCAGTATTCTTAACCTCACTTCTGGAAATGTCTGTGGATTCCGCCTGGCTCCAACTACGCATGCGCCTATCCTTATCTGCTTCTTCTATGATGGCATACCATCTCTGCATGACTGGATAACGTGTTCCTCTCGAGCGCCAGCTACACTTCTTCGAGGCTCAACGCACATACTACATGCCACGCGTCGGTAAAGATGACTAACCAATAATCCACTCTTCTTATCATAGTGAGTACGTCGAGTACTCGCTCAGAATATTCGGAAATTACTGTTATTATTACACCTCACTGTATTGCATTGACCGTGACTTTGCCACGCGGCTATCTGTTGTGTTTATACTTATTCTTGTCAACAAGTGACAGCTCTTATATAGAATCAAATTCGGCTTATTCGGCTAATTAGTGCAAGGACTTAGTGTTCTGCATGTCGCTTAATAAGTGCAATAAGTGCTCCAAAAATATTGCGGGTACTAAAATCTCCTGCAACGACTGCTTTAAGCTTTTTCACCCGGGCTGTGCTAAAGCGTACATAACCTCCAGGACTGCCAGTACCTGTTGCGTCAATAATTTATCTACAATGTCCAGCTTGAACATTACTGCCTCCTCTTCAGCTGATGGTTCGAATGATTTGGCGCTCATTCTCGCCAAACTCGAGAAAATAGGCAATCTTGATACTAAATTATCCACCTTCATCGACCAGCAAACCGAAACTAACAACAAACTGTCAGCAGCGGTATCGGAAATACCCAAGATCTTACAGCGCCTATCACAACATGATGAGAAATTCGAAAGACTTGAATCGCAAATTGCCAGACTGTGTGACAACCAAATCGTGAGGCCTACATCGGCCAGCCAGAACGACTTGCATACGGCCGAAATCATTCTTGCGGGTATTCCTAGCTCCATACCAGATACACCTATGCAGATCTGTCACAAGGTCTTCGCTGCTCTTGATATACTACATTTAACAGGTGATATCCTTAGCGTTCGTAGCCTACCGCGCAAATCTTCTCCTAATACCAGTGATAGTGTTACTACTGGCATGCCTAGGACTCCTCAAACTTCTGCGTTTTTTATAACCTTAAAGTCAATACCAGTAAGAGATTTCATTATCAGCAAGAAACGCTCCAAGGAAAATCTCACCGTAACCGATGTTTTCTGTATTGCTGCTCCTGGGAACATCTACGTCAATGAGTCACTCTCACCGCAAACCTATGATCTCTTACGCCGCACTAAGGCTAAAGCTGCTGCAGCATCATACAAGTTTGTCTGGGTCCGGTCTGGCATTATTTCTGTGCGTCGGGATATTGGGCAGCCAATTATCCGTATCTCCTCTGATGCTGATCTAGCTGGTCTCACTTGACTCTCTCAGAAATCGAGTCCTGATTCGGCACCACCTCCCAGTCATCAGTCATCGTCTAAGCGTTCCTTACTTATATCGCAATTTAATGCCAACTCTCTCTTGGGCCATATTGACTTCATCAAGACTTATTTCTTCACACACTTTGCTCATATCATTTCTATTTCTGAAACATGGCTCCATGCAGGTATTCCTGATTCGCTAGTTGGCATACCCGGATACTTCCTGATACGTAATGATCGTGCTGGAGCATTAGGCGGTGGCGTTGCTTGTTATATTCATAACTCTCTTAAGGCAAATCTTATCTCTGCCTCCCCATGCCAATTTGACAATAATCCGGAATACTTACTACTTAATATTAGTTCCGATGGCGCCGACTCTATTTTATTTGCATCACTGTATCGAAGACCCACAGGACGCATTCTAGATGAATTTCAAAAATGTTTAAACCTACATCTACATGCCCATAATAATTTCATTCTCTCGGGTGACCTGAATTGTAACTTACTGGGCAATAGCTATGAAGCAGACTATCTCCGAAATTTTGCGAGTTGTCTCGCGCTACATATTATTCCATCAGATGCGACGTACCACACGTCTCATTCAGATTCTTGGCTCGATGTTGTTCTTGTTGACAGCCTTGATAAAATAATCTCATTCACAAAGTCTGTATCTCCATTCATAGCTGGGCATGATATACTTCACTATGAATATCTGATAAAAACTGCGAAAGCTGCTGTGATAAATCTGTATCGCCGCAGTTATAGGAACTTCATTGAGGATGACTTCTGCTCTTCAGTATATTCCTCCATCTCACAACTTTCTGTCTCGAATCCATGCACCAGTCATAGTGAAGATGACTTAAATAATCTTGTCCAGTCAGTCACATGTGCTATAAGCACTGCTCTAGACAATCATGCTCCTCTGCGACGTCTTAAAGTGCGTAGACCAATTGCGCCTTGGCTCACCGAAGATATTAAGTTGCGCATGAAACACAGGGATGCTCTTTACATACAAGCAAAGCGCTCTAACAATCCTTCAAATTTTAGCATCTACAAGACTTTTAGAAATAAGCTCACAGCCGACATCAAGAGTGCCATGGAGGTCTACAGATTTGACTACTTGAAACGTATAAGTGATCCTTCTAAGTTGTGGAAGGCCCTAGCGCATCTTGGTCTTGTCAAATCTAATCTATCTTCCCCACTTCACTTCTTTTCTGCAGAACAACTCAACTCTTATTATGCATCAATAGCATCAACATCACCTTCCTGCACAAGAGCTGATCTCGTAGACATGGCTTACAATTTTTGTCAGAGTAGACACTCTTTTACTCTGCAACCTATTACTCCATCCACTATTCATGATATCATCCATACTTTCCCACTGCGTTCTTATGCATCTGGCTCTGATGGTATACCACTCTTCACTATCAGATTAACCTTCGCTGTAGTGGCAGAGACTATCACAACTATCTTTAACAACTCCATTAGACTCTCCATCTTTCCTAGTGCCTGGAAACTAGCTCTTATCCGTCCACTATCTAAAATAAGCACTCCTACATCTCCATCTGACACACGTCCTATAGCAAATCTTCCTGAATTTTCCAAACTCCTCGAAAGGATTGTCCATCGTCAGTTAGTAAAGTTTCTTGATGACAATTCTATCCTTGATCCCATGCAATCGGGTTTCAGATCTGGGTTTAGCACCCAATCAGCTCTCTTACGACTCTCCGACGATGTGAAGAGGGGGATTGACAACCGCCTAGTTACAATACTCATCCTCTTTGATTTTAGTAAGGCATTTGATACCATTCCCCATCTACGCCTTCTTACTAAACTCAAAGACATCGGACTCTCTATGGAAGCTTTAAAATGGATGTTCTCATACTTAACCGACCGCTCGCAAGTTGTGGTGGATGACGACAATGCTCAATCCACTCCGAGACTTATTCTGTCTGGTGTTCCCCAAGGATCAGTCCTAGGGCCACTTCTCTTTTCAATCTACATAAATGACATGGCAGCATCTCTCCGCCACTCAAAACACCTAATATTTGCCGATGACACCCAAATTTATCTGAACTGTCCTCCATCTCAGCTCAACCAAGGCCTTGATTTAATTGCCCAAGACGCCACTGCAATTGCCAAATATGCTGCATCTAATGGACTCACATTAAATCTTGCCAAATCCAAAATCTTAATCATGGGCAGTGCTCCTTTTGTGAGTGCAATCTATTCTGGCCAATTACTCCAGATTATAATAAATGGGACCACTCTACCATATGTTTCTGAGGCAAAAAACTTGGGAGTTATCTTCAATTCTGATATGTCTTGGAAAGGCCACATCTCTCTTATCTCTCGCAAAGTTCACTTTTCGTTGTACAAGCTTAAATACCACAGAAACTCGCTTTCCCAACATCTTCGGTGTAAGCTTGTTACTACCCTCATTTTCCCTCTCATTGACTATTGCAGTCTTGTTTACCACAATCTTAGTGATGATCTTGACTCAAAACTCCAAGTTCTGGTCAACAACTGCATCCGCTTCATTTTCAATCTGAGGAGAGATGAGCACATCACTCCATTCAGGCATCAGCTTAACTGGCTTTCCGTAAAAAACAGACGATTATACTTCCTTGCGTGCTCGACCTATCGCATACTCTACTCTCAATCTGCTCCTTACCTCCGTGATGAATTCCTAGCCCATCTTCAATCAACCAATCGACCGGTACGCTCAACTGCTCCTGCTCGAGTATTCAGCATTCCCCCACATCGTACCACCTGCTACGGTAATTCTTTCTTATTATCATCCTTTTACCAATGGAATGCGTTACCTCTTCACATCCGTTCTGCCGGCTCGCTCTCTATCTTCAAGAAGCTAGTATTTTCCTACTTCCTTTCTCTTGAACAGGATTAAACATTACTGATAGTAATTCTTACTCATATTCTCATGGTGACCTCCATGGCCCCCTGAGTTTTGTATCTTCAATTCTATCTCATTGCTTATTGCTTTTGTTTAGAAACACTCATTGATTTAGTTATCATACTTTAGTCTTAGTACTAGCCGCCTAGAAATTACTCATAGCTTTAGTCTAACTACTGTACTGCTATTACTGCTACCTTGCATGTTGCTTCATTTTGTTTAATCTTTTGCGCTTATCTTATTGCTACTATAATTAATTCCTACAACTTGTGTAACTAATCTTACTATAATGCTATTATTAGTACTATCATTGAATATATTGCTTCTTAATTACTATTACTTAGACATATTAATTTAACTGTAGTCCTAGTCTGAAGCCTTGTACTAGCTGTAAGGTACTTATCTAGGCTAGTCACTATTAGTCCTAACGAAATTATAGACTCTATCCTTGTGATCGCATACGCCAGCGTTGGCACACTATACTCCTATTTTAGCCTTATAATATTAATAGTTCTTATCTGAACTGCTTGCATAACCTTGTAAACTGATTGCATGACATGTACGATCTTGCCCCATAGTTTCGGCTCGGGCATAAATAAATCAAATCAAATCAAAATCAAATCTCTCTCTCTTTCTCTCTCTCCCCCCTCCCTCCCTTCCCTCTCACCCTCTCCCGCTCCCTCTCCCTCTCCCTATCGCGCTCTCTCCCCCTCTCCCTCCCTGTCATCTCTCTCTCTCACTTTCTTTGTTTTCTTCTCTCTTCTCTTGGCGGTGTCGCCGTTTACTACATTTTCTCTTTCTTTCTTGGCGAAGTCGCCCTACCTATTTCCTCTTACTCTTCATTCTTGCGTGTCTTCCAGCTTCCTACGAAGGACGACTAAAATCTCGAGTGTCCTGCACTGGTGGTGCTGTCTTCTGAGATCACCTGGCTCCCAACAGAATTCTCTTATCGTGTGTCGGGTTGTAAAATACCAAAAACAATTGAGAAAGAATTATCCGGCGTTTTGTTTACTTTTTATACTAATTATGTATTATACTAAATAATTATGTATATACTAATTAAGTATATTGTATACTTTTATACTAATTTCGTTTACTGAGATTTTTGTTGTGGGAAATAACGTCACAATTCATCGAGTTCGCTTGAGGAATGTGACATTTTCGATGTCAATATTGCGTCAAACCAAAGATATACTGACCACTTCATAGTATTACATAGTTTTTTCAACTCTTGATATTTTTATAAGGAGCTGTTTAACAGACACACGTAATAATTGACAGACCGGTAAGTTTGATGGTATTAGTTGCGGTGTAAGGCAAAGGAGCAACTGTTCGATTCGCCATCTCTGGGCGAACGCTATAACTTTGTCGAATCTGCACAATGTGATCGCGGTACTTGGGACTAGGTGTCCATACCTAGCCATCGCACATGAAAAAACGTAAGATAATGTAAGCGCTTGATCAATGAACAGACTCCATTAGACCATAAAATGTTATGGTCTAGCGCTTATGTTAAGTCTTACGTTTTTTCATGTGCGTGGCCTTAAGGGGGGAAACCACATTACGAGGTTCGAAAAATCGTTTTTTTTTTTATTGCATAAATGGTTTGCTTAACTATCCAAGAATATACTGTAAAAATTTCAAAGGGAAATTCGCATTCGTTTCGATTTTATGAGCATAGAACCGAGCGCTCATCGGGTACAGGCTACAGGTTCGAGTGCGCAGCAGATAGGGCGGACCACTACCTCACGTAGTGTCACGTAGTTTTCAAACGCGTTTTTCTCGAAACGACATTTTTCACATTTGCGGGAACTCTAACTCAAAAAGTAATGAACCGATCATTATGAAAAATGATACTATGATTCTTTATAAAATTATGAAGAATATGAACCAACTTTTGAGATGATATCATGATTTTAAGGGTGTTCTTTTTACATAATTAGTGGAAAAAAAATGGTGAAAATTGAAGTAAATTTTTCAAACACCTGCCAAATTTTTAATTTTCATTATTTTCACCTGCATTGAGGTTCATATTCTTAGGAAATAAGTTATTAATGTGAAATGAAAACCTTTGTAATTTCCGATAAAAATTGGAATAGCTACACGTTCCGCAATAGGAGAACTTGTGTTACGACCTTCAGCGGACATCAGTGTGTAAATTTGTTATTTTTGGATGAAATCTTTCAAAAAAAAATCACAAAGGTTGTTCAAAATATGAATAAACTGATGTCAAAATTTCATTGAATTGTAATTACTTTTTCCCACTCAAAAAAAATCCTAAAATATCACTGAAAATGTGCCTCCTAATGTGGTTTCCCCCCTTAAGGCCATTCTACAATGCAACGGGACACGGGACACGGAATACGTAACATGGCGCGGCATTAAATTGTATATTTGCAAAATTTCATTGGATACTCCAATTAAGAAACAGAAAATTGTTTTTAGACCGAGCGTTTACTAAATCTCTACGATTTTCGCTACGTCTCGGACATAGCAACGATACGGAAGACGGTTGTGAGGGTCATTAGGTATTTTATGGATCACGGAGCGTGATGAGCAGCATCGAGCATGACCCGTTCCGTGCACCGTAACGGGCTTTCGCGGAAAAAAAAACAATTGCTCCGCCAATATTTTCATACGTGAAATGTCATTACCCGGCATCTGTCATTATCAACTCTATAGAAGAGGTCATTATTATCAATATCGTTAGAGAAATTAAATTTCTTTATGATAAAAGGCATCATGACTTTAAAAATGAAGTAATGATTTACTTGTCTGAATGAATAAACGCATATAAAATTTTGTAAAATATTTATACAAAGTGAATCACGAATCGTGATCAGTAGAAATTACTTTGTTAGTAGCAGTCCGATTGAAAATATTTTTATCAGCTTTTGCATGGTTTCAAGAGAGCTTTAACATGATAGTGAAAAAATTACTGGTCAACTCATTTTTCAATGTTTTTTCAAGGTTACCTTGAATTTTTTGCAACTGAACATATAATTTTTTACGCCTGTCTGTTAGAGGATTTCAAGACGAATTCAGCACATGTAAGGACATGTCATTTTTTTCATCTGGTTCGAAAGAAAATTAAAAAACTTTGTATCACAAGGAGAATCATAGCTACGCCGTTATTACGCATCCAATGTTGTTGACAAGTCAAAATTGACCAATCTTAATTGTAGCGATGTTCAAAATGGTGTCCACGAGCTGCAATGCACTGGCGTGGACGGTGAACAAAAGATTGCTTTTGCATTCTTTATGGCCTCTACACTGATGGTTGAGCATGCATCCGCAATCCTTGTGATTCGCCTTGTGATACAAAGTTTTTTAATTTTCTTTCGAACCAGATGAAAAAAATGTCATGTCCTTACATGTGCCGAATTCGTCTTGAAATCCTCTAACAGACAGGCGTGAAAAAATTATATGTTCAGTTGCAAAAAATTCGAGGTAACCTTGAAAAAACATTTAAAAAAGAGTTGACCAGTAAGCTTTCACTATCACGCTAAAGCTCTCTTGAAACCATGCAAAAGCTGATAAAAACATTTTCGATCGGACTGCTAATAACAAAGTAATCACTACTGATCACGATTCGTTATTCACCCTATATATTGACAAATAATCACAGGTAACAGATAATGACATTTTGTAGCCTTCAGCTGTTGGAAGCACGCACCCTGAGCAACAGGGGGTGAAACCCAACTAGAAAGGGCATTTCCAAGGGCATACCATTGAAGGAGGTCACCAAGGGCAGGCAGAAGCATGTCCTTTAAACAGTAAACATTCCTCAAGGGCCTTAGGAACCAGCATAGGGTGCCGACCTCGACAAGGCCACCCAACTAGAAAAGGCATTTCCAAGGGCATACCATTGAATGAGGCACCAAAGGGCAGGCAGGAGCATGCCCTTTTAACGATAGACACACCGCACGGTCCTTAGGAACCAGCATTGGGTACCGACCTCGTCAAGGTCACACAACGAGCAAATGCGTTTCCTAGGGCTTCCCATTGAAGGAGGTCACTAAGGGCAGTCAGGAGTATGCCCTTTGAATGGTAGAAACTCCGCATGGTCCTTAGGAATCAGAATTGAGTGCCAACCTTGCCAAGGTCACCCGATGACACACCAACATCCAAAGGACAACTGCACCAAGAGACCATACCATTAAAAGGCCTCAAGGAAAAGGGACAGTGAAACAACTTTGGATATGTAACGAGACAATACCAAGGGCAAACCTTCGCATTTGGTCCCAACCCTCAAAGATAAACCGGGATCTAAAGGACGACCTATGTTGCGAACCCAAGGTTATCGGAGGGAGGCCAAACTTATTGCGAGGCAAAGTAGGACCTCCGAGAGAGCACCACCACTGAGTTAGAAATTTCTAGTATAAGGCATTAGCATTAATGAATAGTCATGTAAAACCCCTGGTGGGGGGCGAATAGTATAAAAGGAGCGTTTCCACAAGGGATTCAGTATCAACCAGAACCTGAGCAAGTAACAATTGTAGTAAACGTCTCCATGTGACAGTATATTAATTAAGTTCTGTGTACAACATTATTTCGACCTGGCTAGCCCTATGGACTTTAAATACGGATATAACTGTATGTCACCGATAGGGAAATTGGGGCATCAAACCGAAAATAGCCGGGGCGCAGAAAGGAACTTCAACACAACTACAGGGTGGTTGAACTCCGGGGTGGAGAAAGAGATTCACACCGCGTAAATATTAAAAGGTTCTGCTAATTTGGGCCATATAACACAATTGGCTGGCGACCGTAATAAACCGTAAGGTGCGTGAGGAAAGGAGCCCCGCAAAGTGTTCGGCACTTTGTGGCGATAACGTACCTGTATTGTAGTCAACCCTGGGGCCAGCAAATAGCCGAACGTCTAAGGGCGCAGTGGGAGTGAGGAACAACCAGGATAAGATAGTAAAGCATACACACAGCTACAATTTCACGTATGAAAATATTGGCAGGGCAATTGTTTTTTTCACGTACGTCGTTACAGTGCACGGAACGGGGCATGTTCGATGCTACTCATCACGCTCCGTGATCCGTAAAATACCTAATGACCCTAGCAATCGTCTTCCGTGTCATTGCTATGTCCGAGATGTAGCCAAAATCGTAGAGACTTAGTAAATGCTCGTTTTAAAAACGATTTTCTCCTTCTTAATCGTAAGATCCAATGGAATTTTGCAAAAATACAATTGAATACCGCACCGTGTTATGTGTTCCGTGTCCCATGTCCCGTTGCATTGTAGAATGACCTTCACCGCCCTAGATATTACGTTAAAGGGTAGAAAGGTAAGTGGAGGCATTCGTCGGGAGAGGAAGGAGAGAGGAAGAAAAGTTAAAAACAACAGTAGGTAAATCAGAGACACAACAAGACGGTGAAGAAGGATGCAGGGAACGGAAAGGGAGGACCCACTGGCGCACAGACCAATTGGACACAACTGACTTTTTACTGCATCTTCTGTCCACTTTTAACTAGATGTAATAGAATTAAGTATGAACGATGCCATATTATAGTATATTTTATGTGGTTCAACATTAGTTTACGTTACATTTAGTTAGGTAAGGTTAGGATATGGTGGAATGTTCAAATTTCGGAGACTGGGTAGGTTAGTAGATAAATATATCGTCGGCGAGCGAGCGAAGCGAGCAAATCCGACTGAAGAGTGCATTAAATGTTTGAAGAGGCTTCATCAGATAAAGACAACTTACAATATCGTTGAATTACTGGTGAAATATCGCTTAGGAGGCAGAAATTCGCATTTATGACTAACTGAGCATCACCCGGAACGGAAAAGTGAGGTATAGATAGAAAGGAAAGAAAAACAAGAACGTGAAAGTAGGAATAAAGAGAAAGTGGAGGGAGGGATAAAGATAGAAAAAAAGGCCGACATTAGTGAAGGCTTTTCCCACAGAGTGGTCTACTTCTCTTCCTTCACCTCTTTCTTTCATTATTTGTCTCCCTACACTTGACGTTGCCTACCTTAACTGTTAGATTGGAAGTCGTAACCATTCTTTATATGATCACAAGTATCATTCTGAAGTGATAATCAATAATATTTGTAAGAAAGTTGTATTATATGTTTTTTTAATAGGGAAATGAGGTTCTGATACTCCAGCATTCTAAAGGTGTTTTCGTTTGTATTCGCAATCATATACAAGAACTCTGTTTCCGGGGCACAATCATGCTTTCGTTTCCTCCTCTCAAAGTCGAATTTAAAAAATCAGTTCCTGGTACTTTCTTTCTTATAACGAAGGTCACAGTGAAAGACCGAATACAATTACAACGACATCACAATTTGTGAGAAAGTCTCATCTCGTTTTGCTAAAAACCTAACGTGAACAAAGTATGAAGTATTAAGAAATGAAGTATATATGCATCATAATTTTATTTCATTAGCTACGATTTAATTTCTTACCTTCTCGTCTAATATTTTAAATAAATAAAATTATGCGTTAGAATATTAAAATAAAATTATGATAAAAATTATCCCATTTATAATGAAACTGAAAACATATAGTATATATATATGTCGGAGACTGGATTACTGTCGTTCAAATGTAGCGACACCTAGATTATAGAAGCGTCAAGCTATGAACAGCTTGGGCATGGATGCCGGAATCGGTTGCGTTCGCACTAATAGGTTGGACAATTGGAGCCGTGTAGCCAATCAGAGGTCCCAAAACATTACCGTATAAGAAAGCCGGGGGCGGGAAAAAGGGCAGTTGAGGGTGAGACTCGAGAGTGAAAGTGCGAACGTTATCGGTGACCGCAAACTTGCCGCGCTTCATACATTATAGTTCTAGTTAGGGTTGTGTGAATTATTGGAGTATTCGTCATGAACGACGATCGAGAACACCCAGATAGCGGGCCCAAATCCACTAAATCCGATATCAGAAGTGGGATCGACATCGACCTGTGTACGGTTGCTGTACCCACAGGCGTATTATCATGATCCGGTGAGTCATTTTCATTTTGTTTTGATTCGGGAGCTGAGTGTTCCCTGTTAAAAGAAGCGATAGTCGCGAAATTTGGGGGTAAGAGCACTTACAAATACGCGCACGACAGGTTGAGATCGGTGCCTGTTAAAAATTTCCCTGACGAGAACGATTTGACCGGTAATGACTTGGATGGCTCTCACAAAGATTTGTTGTAGATTTGTAGTACTGATCGGAACTCATCGTTTAATAATCAATGGTTGTTTTTTTGTTGTTTAATGATGCTTAATGTTGTGCTAACCTTGGCCATTCGTAACGTAGGCGTAAAATTCGGAACCTCATAATTCCGTTGCAGTGCGGCCATGACTGTGAGTGGCATACGTTTGGTCTTGGTTATATCACCAGATGGAGGTGATTGATTGCCGGATAGAGGCAAGTGTGTTTTGTTTGCTGGATAGAGGCAAACGTGTGTTGATTGCCGGATAGAGGCAAGTGTGTTTTGTTTGCTGGATGGAGGCAAATGTGTTTTGTTTGCTGGATGGAGGCAAACGTGTGGTTATTGTCGGTTGAAGACAAATGTGTGATTATTGCCGGATAGAGGCAATCTTATGTTGTTTTCAAGATTTCTTTTCATTGAAATGAGCATTATTAAGTTTAGAGTTGCTGTAGAGGTTTGTTCGTTGAGTTCTGATGAGGTACGCGTCGTACGATGTAAAGATTGAACTTTCATAAAAGCCGTGGACTTGTAAAAACTGTGTTAAGAGGCCTGGGTCAGGGTGACCGAACCTTAAAACAAGTTACTGTTCAAAGAATTTCTTTTTCTAGGGTTTTCACACGAGGACGTGTGAGGCGTCAGGATGGCCGTGTCGGAGACTGAATACCTGTCGTTCAAATGTAGCGACACCTAGATTATAGAAGCGTCAAGCTATGAACAGCTTGGGCATGGATGCCGGAATCGGTTGCGTTCGCACTAATAGGTTGGACAATTGGAGCCGTGTAGCCAATCAGAGGTCCCAAAACATTACCGTATAAGAAAGCCGGGGGCGGGAAAAAGGGCAGTTGAGGGTGAGACTCGAGAGTGAAAGTGCGAACGTTATCGGTGACCGCAAACTTGCCGCGCTTCATACATTATAGTTCTAGTTAGGGTTGTGTGAATTATTGGAGTATTCGTCATGAACGACGATCGAGAACACCCAGATAGCGGGCCCAAATCCACTAAATCCGATATATACATTTATAATAAATGATCATTGATCACAGTAATAAGTTATCATTGTTATGCGTCTTGTTATTAATGAACTTAAGTGAACGGAACTACACTCAGCAAATCTAGTAAAAAAAAAAAGTTATAAATGAGACCTAATTTTATTTTCTGAGGTTATGTAATTTAAAAATGTTTTCTTCAACAGCGGAGCGAAAACGGGTAATTCTCGATTGGTCAAACGTGGAGGATTGAAAAGTTGAATATTTCAATCAAATCGAAACAAATCAATATTTCTAACAACTGTAATTTTCATTTTGGAAAAAGATGTAAAACAATCTACGTTGCATTGTTAAATTTAAAAAAATACACTTTTCAGAATACGATTTTCATTGTGATTTTTCATTAATTGTAATATTTCTTATTCGATGCATTATGCTAGTCATTTTAAATGTGCATTCTCAAGAAGTTTCAATATAATGTTCGTATAACTTTTAAATCGTGATTATGGTTACTTCAGAGGAGCTTCGCCCCCCCCTCCCCCCCCCGAAACCCCTCGCTGGGTGGTTCACCCCCTGCACCCCTATCGGGGGCTTTGCCCCCTGAACACCCTTCCACCTCTGTGAACGCATTGCCCGAGTTACTAAATTAATCTGCTGGTTTGCACCGAACCGAGAATCACCCACTACGCGGATACTCACGTTTGCTCCGCTGTTGAAGAAAATTGTATGTGAACCTCGAGAAAAAACAGGCCTTTGCGCCGGAAACACACGTTTTCGCTCTCAGTGCACATATACTATTGTATGCAAACTCAGGAGATGTGACTTAAATAATTGAAAACAATTCACTGCTGGATGGCACACAACACGAATACCAAACCTCGTTGAAATTGGTGATCTAAAAATGTTAAACTTCGTTTATGAACTGACAATGGAAGATTAACAGTTTTGGGTCACCAGTACCTCTAGAATTACTGCAAGGCCGAAATGTAGTTGCTAATCGGTCAATCGAGGTATGACCGACTAGTACAGCGCTATTGTGTCGAATTTTTATAAAATATATTTAGAGAACAATGAAAAATGTAAGAAAGACTACATGACAGTAGAAAATGTTCTGAAGAACTTGAATTAATCTGCGTCCATAATACACAACGCAACCAAGGACTTCATAAATCATATTGCATATAATATGTTCACAGACATGCATACATTAGTTCTCGTTTACGCAATTGTTATCGGAAAAAGGACACGTATGTATGTGTACACGCGACGGTAAATATGTGTATCCAAAATTCCGGATGAACACTGAACTGATTGAGTTTAAATTTAGATAAAAAATTATGTTCCGAGTATTGATAGAGTAATATTTAAAAATGGGCCACACATAGAGCTTGAAAATTCTGCATTCATGACATTAATTTATTTTTACAACGAGATCTGCATTAAATTTGATCGTATGATTCGCGCGGTCATGTGTTAAAACATATATGTTTCAAACATGTACAATATATGTATTTCATGCAGCTATGCCTAAACCATACCTCATCATAACTGGCGCCTAAAAGTGAATCCAAGTTGACAGCTAATATCATGTCTCCAACTTGTAACCCCGCCTAGAAATGAAAATTAATAGATTATAATACACACAATACAGTAAAATTATAGATATATGGTGTTACATAAATCTCAAGACAAACGACAAGGAGGTGATTCTTTAATAAACATTCATACGATTATCGAAATTACGGCTTTCCCTTCTCAAAATCAAATTCAAGAAATTTGTTGTAAAAAAATTCGCTGATGGAATACAAGCAAAGTAGGCTGCATAAATAAGTGTGTTACGTGGTGCGTTAAAACAACACTTATACACTTTTTTTTAGTGCGTATTAGTGGTAGATGTATTGAAAGGACACACGAAGAACGTATTGTCTGTAAGAAATGTATAATTTTGATTTTTAAATTTAATTTTTAATCTGCATTAAATTTGTTACACATTTGAATCTGCATTAGTACTGTAACTCACCACGTACAACGCACATAATTCGTGTTAAATTAACCCTTTGCGGTCGGAAGGCGCCGCTCGGGCGCCACGGCGATTCGCGCCGCAGGTCGGATATCGCCAATCGGTGATATGTTAGATTTCGTTATCTCCAAGCGGAGGAACGCAGTATTGGTGCTTGAAAAGGTTCCTTTGCTATTGATATTCTTTTGTATGAAGTGTCGAATTACAGGTCTTAACGGAGATAAGATAATATTAGTAAAAGATCCTTCTAGGACTGTAGCTCTGTGTGTTTTCAACCTCATTTGAAACTGGACGATCGCGGCGAAAGTACATATCTAGAAAATTTATATCGTGTGGTTTTGTTCGTACCCCGAGAAAAATGGATATTACAAGTGAATTTAGTTCCAGCGACGATGACTTCTGTTTTGAAGTAAATTATCACACTAAAGTACAATACAGAGATTAGTTTTGCGATATTATATTCTTAAAGGTGTAATTATAAATAAATTGTCAAAATATAACGTTTTTCTAGAATAATTTATGTATACGATTATTTTATTTTATCTATATACGGCGCTCGACATATTCGCGAAAATCGCGTCGACCTGCCACCTCGCTGGCCGAAAAAGTCACCGACCGCAAAGGGTTAATGCCTGTAGAAGTGAACTACGTACTTTAGAGTAAACGACACACCATTCTTTTAACGCATATGATAAAATTACTCACTCATTATATATTTTATTTACACATTGTATCTTATCGATATTTTCAAAAATAAACGTGTACAATTTCGAAATATATATGTCAGAATGGTTTTATGAGGGAATTAATTAGATATTATGACCTAATCCTGGAGTTACTCGAACCCAGATCAGGAGTCAGTCTCAAGAAGACTAAACTAATACTTCGGGGAGGGTTTTCTGAAATGAGGGAACACGGGGTAGAATACACTAAATTATAATTATTAAGAACTTCCGGTACAAAGAAAAAGAAGACAAATAAAATCGGAAACAAACTCAAAATATCGTCTACGGAAAGTTCTTCGAAAACAATTCTTCGAAAACAATTCTGCGAAAGATACAATTCTTCGAAATACTTCTTCAAGAGATACAATTCTTTGAAAAGAGTAACTCGCTTGATTTTAGTTGAGTCTAGTTACACTCAGTTCGAATTTGTAATGTGCTCTGAAAGCGTGAAGCTCTAGGTTAGGTTATGTGATGGTGTTTTAGTTATAAAAAAATCATCAAATAAAAATTTAAAAAATTTTGTAAAGTAAAAAGTGGAGTCACAGGCCGCCGCGTCCACGTTCGCTGATTCTGGGTTCAGCTAAGAGCGGCCAAAATAATTTATCACATTTGAAAAATACATATATCGAAGAATTGTTTTCGAAGATTTGTATCATTCGAAGAATTGTTTTCGAAGAATTGTATCATTCGAAGAATTGTTTTCGAAGAACTGTTTTCGAAGAACTGTTTTTCGAAGAACTTTCAGTAAACCCAAAATATAAGTAGCAGTATAGCTATGGGAGTTCTGGACTAGGATTCCTGTAACCGACATTTACCGACTCTCTAGAACCTTCGAAGGTAGGTGTCCGTGCTAAGTTGCCGTCGTAAGCTCTACGATTTCCGGAAATGACGTCACCGAGACCCCTATTTTCTAGGAATTTATGGGGAGATTCGAGGAATTTTACTTTGGATGCCATGAATTTCACGTTCGATTCTAGGAATTGCACACGATTGAGAATCTTCTAGAAGCTTCGACGGTTTGCGTCCGTGCTAAGTCGCGGAGGATTGCTCCTAGAGCCGAACGTCCTGTTGCGTGACGTTTTGAGGCAGCCCCTTGCCCCCCACCCCGGAGAGCCTTCAAGAAGCTGCGATGAACCCCCTCGCAACCCCGTGCAAGTTCGCGCAGGTTTCGGACGGTAGCCCTCAGCCGGTTTGACTTTGAATGTTATATCGCAGTGGTCGCGGCAGCTTCCTTATCCCACGGAGAAGCTTCGCGAAACCCAACCCCCCAGCCTCGTGCAGGTTCGTGCAAGTCGAAACGCTTCTCGCAACCTTTCTGTAAGCGCAGTGGCGGGTTCAAAGTCATCTACATTCTAGAAAAATCTATATATCGGTTGTTCAAATGCGCAATACCGAACATTATCTCGCAGAGTCGTGTGTCCAGAATACAGTCCCTCATCCTCCGAGGTGTCAAATTACTCGTAGGAGATATGTAAGCGCGCGACGCAACCTCGTAGGAGGAGGAGGGCTAAGGTTCACCTGAATATTTTAGAACGTAAGTCGCTCCATCTGGAAGCTGCATCAAATGTGCAATTCTTGATTCTATCGCAATAAATGATAAGAATTGATCTTCCAAGAATTGGAGTAGAACGATAACGTAAGAATTGTCAAATAAATCTGAGGTGTAAAGTTCCAACGGTAAGAATAATTCTCCATACAGGTTCATATGTAGGCAAATTCCAAATTTTATTAATTAGAACAGTATGTATTTGAGCGATTGGGAAAAACTCAAAGAGGATCAATTACCTGTAAAAGAAGTATTTTATTCAAAATTAAATAACGAAGGAATTTCAAAAGCAGATTGTGATCATGCTTGTAATAGTTGGCAGACTTTTTACATTAAAACATTAAGTGAATATTCTGATTTGTATCTGAAAACCGATGTTCTCCTTCTAGCTGATATCTTTGAAAATTTTAGACGCAACTGTTACACCATATACAATTTAGATCCTCTACACTATTACACTGCACCAGGCCTTGCTTTCGACGCTATGCTCAAGTGTACGGGTGTTCAACTTGAGCTGCTAGCTAATGTGGGGATGTTGTTCTTTATCGAAAGAGGTATCCGAGGTGACGTAGCTCAATGCTCCAACAGATACGCCAAGGCTAACAATAGGTATATGGGAGGAGATTTCGATCCAAGAAAAGAAGAGTCATGTCTTATGTACTATGACGTAAATAATTTGTACGGTGCAGCTATGAGTCAATCTTTACCATTAGGCTCATTCGAATGGGAAGAAAATTTTGAGCAATTGAATATTTGTAATATTTCCGATGACTGCCTTATGGGTTACATATTCGAAATTGAATTGGAGAATTCGAAATTGAAGTATCCAATCGAACTTCAAGAACTTCAAAAGATTTGCCACTCTGTCCAGAGCAACACACTTCTCCAGGCTCTAACAATTTGAAATTGATAACTTCGCTCCTCCCGAAAGATAGATATGTCATTTATTATAAGAATTTGAAACAGTGTTTGCGATTAGGTATGAAGTTAACGAAAATTCATCGTGTTATAAAATTTAAATAGATACCATGGCTCAAAAAGTATATAGATTTGAACACCGAAATAAGAAAAAAATCGAATAATTATTTTGAAAAAAACTTTTATAAACTTACGAACAGTTCGGTTTTCAGTAAAACAATGGAAAATGTTAGAAAACAAAAGGGCGGTAGACTCGTTACTAGGTGGGATGGAGCGTATGGAGCAAAGCAAAGCCAAATTTTCATAGCTGTACCGTATTTAATGAAGATATGATCATAGTGGAATTAAATCGAACAAAAATTAAATTTAATAAACCGATATCCGCAGGATTTTCCATCCTAGACATTTCTAAAACGTACATATACGATCTTTACTACACTATATAAAAAATACTTTTGGTGATAAAGCTAAATTGATCTATACCGACACCGATAGTCTTATATACTGTAACGTAATTCTTTTTCTGAACTCGACACCAATAGCAAAACATCCGAGAACGAACTATCTTCGAGAACCAACCTACGTTACCTTCGGCCGTCCACCCGTCGTTCGTGCATCTACAAACCAGGCGGGCACCAGCACATTCTTTTTTCATCGGGAACTGACGAGCCGGTATAAACCGGGAGTTAGGGTGGAACAGGCCCAATTCCACCAAAACGAGAGCTCTGACGGAACCTATCAGAAAAGGCGATAACTTAACGGATCCTGTCGATTTTTGGGGACGCGTAAAATCGAGAAACGCAACCGTAGGTGCTGATCTTTGGGGTTGCGTAAAATCAGCAAACGCAACTGGATGCACGAACGGGAGCGGACGGTTACGGAAATGCACGGCCGTTCAGGCTGCTAGGTTGAGGTAGAGAAGATCGGAGTAAGAGTGCGGCAAATAGTGCGAGAGACAGAGAGCGAGGAATCGAGAACGTATCAGAACGAATCTTAACTATCTATCGAGATCCCTTCACCAATTAATCAATTGCGTGTCTTCACCGGAGCTGGTGCAGCTAATCCGGGGAGGCCGAGAACTGTATACAGGGTGTCCCAGAACTACCTGACCAACGGGGTATAGCGGTGTTCGGGAGGCACCACTGATCACCAAAACGACCTTCCTTTTGTCCGGAAGGTCATAGTTTTTAAATGGGAGCAGGTCAAAGTTGACCAATCAGAGGGAGGCGTCAAGAGAAATGTAGGCACCTGCGAACTCTGAGTTTTCTTCCCTCGCTTTTGTTTCTCGGTGGCTTCGGGCAGGATGACGTCAGCCGAAGACATGCCTATTGGAAACAAGAAACAAGAAACAAGCTACCGAAAAAGAAAAGCGAGGGAAGAAAACTCAGAGTTCGTAGGTGCCTACGTTTCTCTTGAAGCCTCGTTCTGATTGGTCAACTTTGACCTGCTCCCATTTAAAAACTATGACCTTCCGGACAAAAGGAAGGTCATTTTCGTGATCAGTAGTGCCTTCCTAACACCGCCATACCCCGTTGGTCAGGTAGTTCTGGGACTCCCTGTATAAAGGACACTCTGGTGGACACTGCACTAAGGCATATCACTACACCTCCGGAACACTCACAGGAATTCATAGAATTGCCTGGATATCGCGAGAACAACGCGAGAACTATACGAATCGATAACTTCCTATACCGTAGCGAAACACGGCAAGAAAAACTAAACTACCTCGGTCGGTGCCCCGAGACAGACTGCTTTGACAATAGCCAAATCCGAGAACTAATCATTCTGATTGGTCGAGAGCCTTTTAACCGATAACTCTTCTATCTACTTCGAGTCGTCCCTTTAAACCTAATCGAGAGCGTTCCTGAACGAATCGGTACGTATCTTCTGGAGACTCCACGGCCACTTCCCCAGGGCATCGGGCGACAGCTGGGCACCACATCCTTAACTGGGGCAGGAGGTTCCTCTCCTGCCCTTAACGGTATCAAAACTATCTCCGCCTGCTCTACAGCCCTTTGCCCATCTCCAGCGGGGCGCCGGTATTTCATCCGGGCTTCTACCGGTCCGTGGAGACGTCTCCGTCCGGTACTCTCCTCTGCCGGGCAACTCGGTACGTCGAGACTATCTATCTAAAGATCGAAATCTGGAGAATGTCGACTTTCACCGGTGAATGACAACATTCACATACTCGCTTGGTGTATGTTCGAAGTATTAGCTAAATACCCTTACTTCTGACTTACACCGGTGAAATTCGACATTCTCCAAATTCGGTCTTTCATGGCAACTTATATATGTTGTGAGGAGGCGTTCGCCTCGCCACGAACAAACCGCAGGGCCCCGAGCCGCCGCTGAATCTGCTGAACCCGACCGAAGAACGACGGAGATACGCGAGCGGCCGGGGACTGTGGAGTACAACTGGTATGTACGCAGTACGACCGTATCAGAATGAGAAGAGTACGGGAAGTAAACGGGGAGTAAGTAAATAACATGGAAGTAGATCGGCCGAAGGCGGAAGAGAAAGAGAAAGAGAAAAAGAAAGAGACAGAGACAGAGACAGAAACAGAGACAGAGACAGAGACAGAGACAGAGACAGAGACAGAGACAGAGACAGAGACAGGGACAGAGACAGAGACAGAGACAGAGACAGAGACAGAGACAGAGACAGAGACAGAGACAGAGACAGAGACAGAGACAGAGACAGAGACAGAGACAGAGACAGAGACAGAGACAGAGACAGAGACAGAGACAGAGACAGAGACAGAGACAGAGACAGAGAGAGAGAGAGAGAGAGAGAGAGAGAGAGAGAGAGAGAGATTGATTGATTGATTGATTGATTGATTGATTGATAATAGTTTATTAGCCTTCTCGGCTATTAATTTACAATTATCATATGTTTACAATATACTAATATTATATATGATATATTCTCTAAGACTTCTTTGGAATGTACATAACGTTGAACACTGTTTTATGGAAGTTGGTAGCGCATTATAAATTTGTATTCCGTTATAAAATACACTTTTCTGCGCACTTTTTGTTTTTCGAAAAGGGATATTTATATCATGCCTCTGTGTCTGCCGCGTCACTCTGGTATTGCCGTTACCGGTCGTCTTCATGTTACTACCTAGGTCATCAGGTAACATTCCGTTCATACACTTATATATAAATATACTTGTATTATAGTGGACTCTCTGTTTCACCGACATGAATTGCAATGTCATTAGCATATCCGAAATCCTTGTGTATCTGCTACATTGTAGTATCACTCGCATCGCTCTACTTTGCGCTTTTTGAAGATTCAGCATTTCCGTGGAGCCGGTGCCTAGTAGTAAGGTTGCAGAGTATTCGAAATGTGGCGCTATTATACTCTTATGCACCATGCATCTAGTGTATGGTGTTAGGTACGATCCTATTCTGTTAAGGAAACTCGTCTTCTTTGCAATTTTCTTTCGTATATACTCTACATGCTCCTTGAGATGTAGTTTTTCGTCTATCATAACGCCTAGATATTTCATAACTTCAAACCTTTCTATGCTTTTTCCCCCCGTACTTACTAAGTTCATATCCCTACCTCTTTTCTTTTGTAATCCTCTTACCACCATATATTTTGTCTTATCCGTATTTAATTTTAGCTTATTAACGCTCAACCAATGTTCTATCCTTTGGAGTACCTGGTTCATTTTGATTTCTATTTCTTCAGTACTGTAACCTTGCACATATACCATCGTATCGTCCGCAAACAGTTTTATGGTACAATCTTCCGTTGCTACGTTTATTATATCATTCATATATATGATAAACAGTAACGGGCCTAATACTGATCCCTGTGGTACCCCATATTTTGTTTCCACTTTTGTAGACCATAGATTATTAAATTTAGCTCTTTGATGTCTTTTATCTAGATACGACTCTAGCCATTTAAGTACGTCTCCTCGTATGTGATATTGACGTAACTTATGTAGTAGCTTCTGTCGGTCTATTGTCTCAAATGCTCTCTTTAAATCTAAAAATAATGCACCTATTATTTTACCCTTACTAATTGCTATTTTCCAGTCATCAATAATACTTTGTATAGCGGTTTCACATGAGTGCTTCTTCCGAAATCCCGATTGATGTTTCGTAATTATATCATTTATTTCTAAATATTCTTCTAGCCTGTCTTTTACTGCTATTTCCAGTACTTTTTCGTATATCGGCAACATGTTGATTGGCCTGAAGTCACTACCATATTTTGGTTTCTGCATTTTTGGTATAGGTACTATGGTAGACGTTTTCCATTCACGTGGACATTGTCCTTCCTTAAATGAGGTGTTAATAACATCGATTAAATCATCCTGAATAATTTCCATAGCTGTTTTTAATATACTACTTGAAATTCCTTCTTCTGTTCCCTTTTTTTTTGGTAATTTACTTATTATCTTCTGTATTTCCACTATATCGATGGGTTTGAATTCGTCAAGCCATTGCTCATTTTCATATGTTATATTACTATTTGTGTCTACTCCCGTTTCTATAGATTTAATTATTTTATCTATGCTATTTACAAAGAACATATTAAATTTATCAGCTACATTTATATTTGACTCGAGTTCTGTTGCATCAGGCACCAGCTCTAGATCCAAGTCCATTACTTCGTTTGTGTGTACATTCACTCCCTTCAGGATTTCTTTAAGAGATTTCCACATTTTTGTAGAGTCCCCCCTATTTGCATCTATCATCGTTTCATAATAATCTTTTTTCTTTTTCTTTATTAGATTTACTAATTTATTTCTCTCTACCTTATATTCTGCCCATCTCTCCTCTGTTGCCTCATATCGTGCTTTGATATAAGCCTTATCTCTTGCCGTTGCTACTTTTCTTACCTCCTCACAATACCATTTCTTATCTGCCCATTTACTAGGTATTTTAAATTTCTTCCGAGGTGCAACTTGGTCTAAAGCTTTAACCATATTATTCACTAACCTATTTGCTTTGGCATGTACATCTTCATTTTGAACTTTATTCATTTTTATGATATTACTTAATACTCTCTGGTACTCCAGCTCAGAATATTTACTAAAGTCCCTCGCTATGAACTGTTTACCTCCTTTTTCTACGTGTGCTTCCATGAGAGTGACCTGCAACCACGAGTGGTCCGTTATTTTTGGTGTATGTTGGACTTGTACCTCCATGTCCATATTGGCAAAGGCTAAATCTATAATTGTCTCACTGCCATATGTAATTCTAGTTGGCTCCTGTACATATTGTTTCATCCCTAATTCTTCTATCATCATTTGCAATTTTCTTGCATAATATGATCCACTTTTCATATCTATATTAAAATCCCCTACTACAATACACTCTCCTTTAACCAACATTTCTTCGACTACTTCTTCTATAAATTCAATAAATTCTGCATCTGTTGCACTCGGCGAGTGATAGACAACAGCTATCACGCCTTTGTATGCTGAATCCTTTACCTCTATGGCTACGTACCAACAGTTTCCCACTATTTTCTTATTTTGTACTAATTGAACCTTCACATTATTTCTTGTATATATTAGTACCCCACCTGTTCTCCTATTTTCAGAGTCACATCTTACGATACTATATCCCGGCACTTTTATTTCAGCCTCCATGATATCTCCTGTTAGCCTCGTCTCTGTCAAGGCCAAAAACATGGGCCTCCTCTTCCTAAGTACTTGGTCCTCAATTTCGTCCTTATGCATCAGCAAGCTTTGCGCATTCGTGCACATTAGCACCTCTCTATTACGCCTTAATTGCTATTCATCAGCATGGTGTTCTGTTCTCTTCTTCTCTTCTTCCATCATCCTCTTGAATGTGGGACATTCTCTATCCAGTGCATCATGGTTGTCGCTTATTGACACATTGTACTTTTCTATTTTAAACATACAGTTTACGCACCTCTTCTTGGTCTCTTTGCATTCACTGCCTTTGTGCTTTCCGGCGCAGTGCTGGCACACCTCTTCTCGCTTACAATACTTCGCAATATGGTTATATCCCCAACATTTAAAACATCTTTTGACACTTATGAAATCTTGGGCTGGACATTTTTTCCAGCCCAGATTCAGTTTCCTTTTCTGGATTATTTCGTTGTGTGTTTCGGTATATATTTCAAGTATGAATGTACCTTCCGTATTTCTTCTACTATTTTGCTCCCCCCTTCTTCCAGTTTGTCTTATCTTCTTGATTATTGTCATGTGAGACGCATTTATGTCATTTTGCGTTTTTATTGTTTCTATCATTTAGAGAGAGAGAGAGAGAGAGAGGGAGAGAGAGAGAGAGAGAGAGAGAGAGAGAGAGAGAGAGAGAGAGAGAGAGAGAGAGAGAGAGAGAGAGAGAGCGAGAGAGAGAGCGAGAGCGAGAGAGAGAGCGAGAGCGAGAGCGAGAGCGAGAGCGAGAGCGAGAGAGCGAGAGCGAGAGAGCGAGAGCGAGAGAGCGAGAGCGAGAAAGCGAGAGCGAGAGCGAGAGAGCGAGAGCGAGAGCGAGAGAGCGAGAGCGAGAGCGAGAGAGCGAGAGCGAGAGCGAGAGAGGGGGGGGACAGAGAGAGAGAGAGGTGAGTGATTGAGCAAGTGTGGGAGAGGGAGTGGGAGGGAGGGGGGAGTTTCAGAGAGAGATAGATAGATAGATAGATTAGTGATTTATTTGGCTCTAGGACAGAGTCCCCTCAGAACCACAACAGTTTTACAGTCAGACAAACTTAATATTATAAATTACTTCAATTTTTAGGCTACGTTTTCCAGAGAGACTAAGTATGATTACTATTTACATATACTGTCAGGTATTTTTCGGAGAGTTATAATTATAATGGCTATATAATATAATATAAATTGATGAACTCTTATATTCTTGCATCGCCTCATATACGCTCGCTTTCTAACAAATATTGGAGGACAGCTGTCTTGAAAGTGGGTAACGTGGACGCATTAGTGATTGGCGGCGGTAGTGAATTCCAAAATGTCGAACCTGTCACAAGGAACGATCTCTGATAGGCGGAGGTTCGAAAGGCCGGTATGTACAATGTGTCCGTCTTATTGGGGTTTTTTCGTGTTACAGTGACTGGCCGTTCTCGTAATTGATCTGCAAACAACTGCGGCTGACCCATTCGCAGTGCCTTATAAAATAGGCATCCTATAAAATATAGGTGTCGATTATGCACCGTAATCCACCCTAGACTTCGCCGATACTCCGATATATGCTGGTGTTTTGGAACATGCAGCACATATCTAACGCAAGCATTACATTTCCGCTGAAGCCGAAGTATTAGTGACATAGATAGATCAGTATAAATTGCAGCGCAATAGTCGAAATGCGGGAACACTAATGCGATTACAAGTTTTTTTCGCATGGTCGCTGTAAAGATGTTGCCATACATTTTGATCTGATGCAGTGCCCTCATTGCACGATTACATACCACAGTCGTCTGCTCTGACCAGGAGAGTGTGTCATCAAGAATTACTCCAAGATAACGAACTGCACGCACATATTCCAACTTGGACTCAGCTACATACAGACTAGGTAAAGAGCCAAGATTTAGGCTACGCACATACGGTAAACTGCCAAATATTATTGCATTTGTCTTTGCCGGATTCAATCGTAAACAGTTATCACCACACCAGTCTTTGACTCTTACGATGTCTTCATTCAACTTCTATGTATTCTTCAAGTTGACTTGGGTGGCAGTGTCGATATAAAACTAGGTCATCCGCATACCACAAATACATACTACGCAAACGGTTCCGTAAATCATTTACATACAGTGAGAATAGGAGAGGTCCTAGGACACTTCCTTGTGGTACTCCTGCATGCACTGTTAGCCAGCTGGATTGCTTTCCGTTGCTACGCACTGATTGTTGTCTGCCGGCAAGGTAGGAGTGGAACCAGCGCAGGACCTCCGTAGAAAAACCGAGCATAGACAATTTCTGCAGCAGGATCATATGGTTAACTGTATCGAAAGCCTTACTGAGATCAAAAAACACTGCTACTGTGACCATACGCTGATCAGTTGCCGCACGTATGTCATCTGTTAGCCTCAAGATCGCAGTCTGTGTTCCCATACCCTCTCGAAAACCTACTTGGCAAGGATCCATTAAACTCCTTTCCGTGAGATGCTCGATAACTTGATCATATACGCATCGCTCTAAGACCTTTGATAGGGCGCACAGTATTGAGACAGGTCTATAGTCAGTGTAATTTTCTGGCCGGCGAACTTTCGGTATCGGGGTTACTATAGATAGTTTCCACATCGCGGGGAACTCGCTCATCGTGAGTGAGGAATTTAAAACATACGCAATGAATGTTACTAGGTATTGTAGTAATTCTTTATAGTACCTTATTGGGATACAGTCTATGCCTGTAGCATTCGTGGATATTCGGTTCACAGCAGAAGCCACAGTCTCTTCAGTTATGTGCCTAAATGCAAGAAGTTGTTCGCCCTGCACCCTTTCAACTGTCAGCACCTCTTCTAGCTCCGAAATCCGTGGTAATGGATCACTGTGTCCGACCGCAGTAAAGTACTGGTTAAGCTCGTTTAGAGGTAGATCTTCGCAAGGTGGGTTCAGTGTTCTAGCAAGACCGATTTTTCGGAATTCCCTCCACAATTCACTCGAGTTACGTGCAAGAGAAAATTTCTTCGTCAAGAATTCGCGTTTGGCATCTGTTATTTTTTGTTTCACACTTCTGCGTAATATTTTATACTCTTCAAATGCTGACACACTACCCGATCTTTTGAAGGTTTTATAGCACTTGTTTCGCCTTACTATAAGGGCTCGGACCTCTGAGGTTAGCCACGGCATGCTGGGTCTTTTAGCTACTATCGTCCGGAGTGGGACGAATTTATCTATTACATCTCCTACCATAGAGTTTAACACAGAAACCTTATAGTTAATATCGGGCAAGTAATCAGCAATGGAGAAATCTAAGTTTTTGATCGTTGCATTCAGTGCGTTCCTATTAACTGATCGCCAATCGCGACATTCATATATTCTAGGCAGAGCTCTTGGCATCTTATACGTGAGTTGTACAAATATTAGGTCGTGTCCTGACAAGAAAGGCTGTGGAGATTGTCCCCACTTCACTACTTTATCCATATCATCAACCGCGCACAAGTCTAACCAGGTGTGTGATGTCTGCGTGTGGTGTGTTGGTTGGAAAGGCACTAAATCCAGGTTCATACTGCGAAAAAAGTTTCTAACATGCATTGAGTCAAAGCTATTACTAAGCAGGTTAGCATTAAAATCCCCGAATACTAAGACAGTTTTGTAAGATGGCGTTAGCATTTCTAGTTCTTGTTCGAAGTCATCCAGGAAACCAGCCTTGGGGGGTCGGTAGGTTACGGAGACCAGTATTTTCGGCTGGGATTTGGCCCAAACTTCTACAAATATATATTCCGGTCGGACATCTCCTTGGGCACTTGGTGATACAGCTAGTAACCGCGATTTTAGTCCATCTCGTACATATAGCGCCACACCCCCTCCATGACGATGAGTTCGGTCATTCCGTAAGACAGTGTAATATGGAAGCGTTATTTGGATATCATCAATATTCTCATTCAGCCAGGTTTCACTTATAGCGATCAGATCATATTGATTGTTCAGAAAGAAGCACCGAAATTCGTCTATATGGGCGGGTAGCGATTGCGCGTTTAGGTGACAAGCTCTTAACGTGTGAGTATTCTCCCTCGTGATTTTCTTGGAGGCTATAGGGGGTGTTAGTCAATCCCTTAAAGAGTCTAGTTCCGCGAGAGATCTAGAGAGAGAGAGAGAGAGAGAGAGAGAGAGAGAGAGAGAGAGAGAGAGGGAGAGAGAGGGAGGGATTGATTGATTGATTAACTTTATTTATGCCATGGCTTTGCTTAAGGGCAAGGAAGAATATAGGTACAATTAAGTTTGATTACAGTGATTAGTATGTAAGATAGGTTTTCGTGAAAATAGATATAATGCTATGCGAAAAAGAAAATGAAAAGTAAAATGCAAAAATAGAAAAGTAAGATTATACATGCGAGAGTATGTGTAGCAGTGGGATAAACCGATACATATAATTAATCCTATAACCAAGGTACCTTATGTAGTAAAAGAACATAACTAAAGATAAGATAAGATGATGTAAAACTATTAATTAAACCATAAAGATAAAACTGTAAATTGAAAATAAGATTAGATTAGATGAAAGCGACAAAAGATGAGATGAGGTAGTTCTGTAACTTGCAGCAAACACGTCTACTAACTATTTAAATAGGTGCCATAAGCCTAAGCCTAAGGAAAGACTATCTAATTGGTCGCCTACAATTAATACGCAGCGATATCAGCAGTACCAGCGATACCAAGGCAGCCCAGGCCTCTCAGGCACTTTCGGACTCTTGAGCATCAAGAGCAAAAAGATGAGCGAAGATAAGTTTTTTAAAAATAGATAGGGAAGGAGCTGAGGTGATATGTGCTGGAAGAGACCTCCAGAAGTACAGCGCAGAGAGGTGAAATGAATTACGGTAAGTAGTGGTACGGTGTTGAGGGATATCATATGACAAGGGTATTGACTGGTGCCTTGTTGGATAACGACCAATCGGATCTCGCCGCACGAAGAGGTTTTGAAGATAAGAAGGAGAGCTCATATAGAAAATTCGGTAGGTAAGGATACCTAGAAAATAGAACCTCCTATTCTTGACTGTCAACCATTTGAGTCTCAGTCGATAGGGCGTGATGTGCTCATCCCGTCGCAAATCAAATATAAAGCGGATGCACGTATTGATCAGCCTCTGAAGTTGCAAGTCAAGAGAAGCCGTAGGGTTAAGAAATACATTGCAACAGTAGTCCAGGTGAGGAAAGATGAGAGTGGATACTAGCTTGATTCTGAGATCACGAGACAATGAATTTTTGTGATGCTTGAGCCTATGTAGTGCAAAATGCACTTTTTGAGAAATTAGCGCAACATGGCTATTCCAAGATAAGTCAGAGCACAATATGACACCTAGATTGCGAACATTGGTGACAACTGGTACTTGAATGTCTTTAATTAACACCGGGGGTAAGGAGGGAGGCAGGGAGGGAGGGAGGGAGGGAGGGAGGGAGAGAGGGGGAGAGAGAGAGAGAGAGAGAGAGAGAGAGAGAGAGAGAGAGAGAGAGAGAGAGAGGGAGGGAGGGAGGGAGGGAGGGTGGGAGGGAGAGAGGGGGAGAGAGAGAGAGAGAGAGAGAGAGAGAGAGAGAGAGAGATCTATTTATTTGATCAAGGATCGGGGATCCTGTGGACCAGTACAACAATCAGGCCAAGATATATAGAATAGCATAGGTATATAGAATAGATAGATATATACAAGATATATAGAATAACAAGATAGATATATACATGATATATAGATATACAGAATAACGTAGGTTCTAAATAGTTCAATAATAAACAGTAGAGTAGCAATTATCAATAATATTTGTAAAGTCTGCCGGATTAGTGCACGAAAATAGTAATATATCAACATAAAATTAGAAACTATCACGCCGTTTGTAAGTTACTTATTACTGATTAGTAATAAGAAACGTTCGCAGTCTTTCACAAAAATGCGCCGCGATGGTGCATCCCTCACTGTGGATGGCAGTGAATTCCAAAACAGAGCACCCGAAATGTGAATCGCGTGACGATAAAATTCAGTGCGGTGAATCGGAATTACAAGGTCATCAGCTCGACTACGCAGTGAGTGTGGAGCCTGAACCGAAGACTTGTTTATCAGCGCAGATCTTAGGTAAGCCGGATTACCAGTTTCAAGTAATTTATAAATCATTAGGCCTAGAAAGAAAAAACGCCTTTGTGGAATCTTTAGCCAACCAAGCTGACTGTAATAAGGTGAGATATGCTCATCCCGCTTTACATCAAAAATGAAACGCACACATGAATTAAGCACAGTTTGTATCCTATGTATTTGTCCATAGTAGCAGCCTCCGTAGACCAGTAAACAATAATCAATCACTGGGAAGACAAGAGACATTACAAGGGATTTCCTCAAATCCAAGCTCAGTAACGATCGATTAACTTTAAGCGCATAGAGTGTCTTATTTATGCGCCTACAAACATCGACTACATGACCATTCCAAGAGAGGGTATTATCCAATAATACACCAAGACATCTGACTGCAGGTACAAAGGACAGTAATTCGTCTCCTAAATGTAAACAAGGTACTGAATCCAACCTTATTTTGTTTAAATACCTCGGTGAGCCTACAATCATACAATGTGTTTTAGAGGAATTTAGAGTAAGACAGTTTTGTTTTGTCCAATTTGCTAGTTCATTTATGTCCTGTTGCACAAGGAAGATAGCATGATCCAGATCAGCAGGTTTGCAATGTATGTAAATCAACAGATCATCAGCATATAATGAATAAGAACAGTTTGAAATTGCATCTTTCAAATTTTTGAGGTATAATGCAAACAAGGAAGGACCTAGGACGGACCCTTGTGGAACTCCAGAGGTAGCTTGGAGAAAGGAGGAAGTTTTACCATCCGGACCCAATACAGCATGAGCACGATTTTTTAAAAAGGCAGCAAACCATCGTCTAACCGATGTTGAGAAACCAGAAGAGCGCATGACTTGGAGCAATTTTCCATGACAAACGGAGTCAAAAGCCTTTGTGAGGTCAAAGAAAACTGCAATAGTGACCATACGTTCGTCTACTGCAAACCTAATGTCATCAATAACTTTAATCAGAGCAGTTTCAGTGCTGAAACCAGATCTGTACGCTGATTGTAGAGGATCAAAACCTCCATGCATTGCGAGGAAATCTACCATTTGCCTACAGACTAATTTCTCAAGAGGTTTAGAGAGACTGCAAATTAGTGAGATAGGACGCAGATCAGCGATTTGAGATGGAGCACACCGCCCTTTGGGAATAGGACGAATGTAGGACTGTTTCCATACTTCTGGAAAAGTTGAAGTTATCAACGAGCGGTTATAAAGATCAAGTATAAATGGGAAGATTACATCCATGCAAGGTGAGATGTACGACATTGGTAATTGATCTGGACCCATTACATTTGGACTTTTATCATTTAAGGCAGTTATGAGGTCCGACGGCTGGATATGCTTAAAATAAAACTTTTCATCACAATATTCCTCAGATCCAAGTGGAACATCATAGACGTCGGGGAGCTCATCATGAGCATGATATGCAGCAGCAAAGTGTCGATTTATATCATCCAGTGGCCAGACTAATGTTTGGCAGTTTTTCGCAGAGCCAACCAGCCCAAGCTTACGCAATTTCCTCCAGATGGTTTTGGGATCCGAGGACTGAGAGAGCACCGCACGATTATATTTGTCCTTGGTGGCCTTGATAAGAGATTGAGTCTTGTTCCTAAGTGCACGATACTGATTGAGGTGACATACTAGTCCAGATCTTAAATACCGTCTATGTATCCTATTTCTCTCGTTAATCAAGATCCTGATTTCATTACTCATCCACAGAGCTGGAGCACGACAAGGTGTGAAGGAACGCAACGGCGCTAGCTCATCCAAGGTTTCCAAGATGTATTTGTTCAGGATTACCGCTTGAGAGTTCAGTGAAGATGTAGAAAGAAAATGTAACCAGTCACATTGTTCAAGCTTATGCACAAGAGTAGGTAAGTCAATCAAGTTTATGTCACGATAGGTTATTTTCTGCCTCAGAACAGGAGGAGGTTTTATACAGAATGTGATCCAGATCAGATCATGTGCAGACATAAAAGGGACGATTGACTGCCCGAATGAGCTGACCTTGGAGGAGTTATCTACAATACACAAGTCAAGCCAGGTGTGCGAGTCACGTACATGGTGAGTAGCTGAGTGCTGTACAAGATATAGATTATTGTAGGAGACAAAAGATTGCATGTAGGAGCTATCAAAAGAGGAGGCAAGCAAATCCGCATTAAAATCACCAAGAATAACAATGTTTTGATAAGCATGAGAGAGGCGAGTAAAAACTGAATCAAGATCATCCGCCCAGGCGGCTTTTGGAGGCCGATAGACAGCTCCTACAAGCATTTTTGTAGCACCAGGAACTAGTATTTCAAGAAATAAAAATTCTGGATGAGAACAGTATTTCCCTTCAGAATCCGCAAGTTTAGAAGAGTTTAAGGAGGTATGAACAGCTGCTGGGAGAGGTGTTCTACTCTTAAGGCAAGAGCCGCACTGTCACAACACGGAGTTGTAGAGGTTTGCTGTTGACTTCTGTTTTCCAGTGCATCCAGTCTGCATGCTAGAGAAGTATTTGTTTCTTCCAGAGTCTGGCACCGATTATTTAGTGTAGATATATCATGACTAAGTTTATTTACAGTATTGGAGATGTCTAAGGAGGTTGCAGATAACCTTTCAACCATAGGATAAAGTTGATCCAAGGCAGAGACTTTTTCTTTTATACCAGGCAGATCTCTTAGCTGTTCACTTATACTCCTAAGAGTAACAACAATTGATGCAAGGTCAGTTGACGAAGTAGCTCCAGATTGATTCATGGTCTGTACGTTTGGAGATGATGCATGAGAAGCACAATAGGATCGACCTAACGATGCAGAAGCAGTTTGAGGAAGAGGTAGAGAGACTTGACCTTCCGGAGTTTTAAAATTGCAGGTCGTACAGAGGAAGTAGGAACTAGACGTCCCGTTACGTGTTACACATTTATCATGCCCATATGCTTCACAATCAACTCCGAAACATTTGATGCCTTGCTCACTACGCATAAATTGCTTACAGAAGAAGCATGTTACCCTCGTCATCCGTGATGTCCAGCTGATGATAAGTGATTACCAGCAAGCCGAATTTATAAGTGCTGTGGCAAGTAGTTCAGTAGGTCGGTAATACAGTAGGTCAGCAATACAGTGAAGGTAGAAGTTTGAACAGTTTACAGTTTCAGTTCGTAATCTGTGAGTAAATAAATAAGCACGCCCAGCAGTCAATCTCTAAATGAGAGTTCCAAGGTAGGATGACACTTACACTAATGTGTTTCAGGCAAGCCACGTTCGAACGTCAAATTTTAACCGTGCTAAATACAAGCCACAAGAAGATTAAATGCAACCGAAACTGCACACAACATGTTACATGTGAAAGGAGGGCCGCACTGATAGAGAGCAAAAGGAAGACGAGAGTTCTTGGTATTATACTGCTTGGTATTATACCCCTTTTGTGCTCAGTGTCCTTGTGTTCAACAACCACTACGCTACAACCACTACGATACAAGTTCTGGAACCAACGATACGTTCTTCTTTTGTACTGGATAACTTAAATCCGAACCACCGGCCAAGACGGCTGTCAACGCAAGAATGACGCTCGAGGGGTTCGTCGTCTTACCGATCGGGGCTAGCTCCCTCGCGGTAAGTCTAGTTGGGGCCAATCGCCTACGCGGATTATTGCAGCCAATCAGGGCTTACGCGCAAATATTCAAAACATGCCTATGGACTAATTCAAGAATTATGGAATAATACAAAAGTAATTCGTTAACTACCCGATGCGAGATGCTCCATAATAGAGAAGAGATTTAACCAGAGCCTCCAACGGATCGTATAACTACGATACTGGGAAGGATGATACGCAAATTCTATGTTCCCTTAAAGTCTATGCGCGATACAAGGGCGTACGTCGCCTTTTCGCGAGACTCAGAACGTGCGGACGCTCGACGGGGCTTCTTGCCGTGTCTTCTTGGCGTCTAGGTAGTGACGGGTAGATGCTGCAGTCCGGTCCTGGGTTGACGGGACGTTGCAGTGGCAGAGGTCGCGATCCCTCGGCCTAGGGTAGCTCCCTGAGCTCCCTCTTCGATACGGGTGCCTTTAGCTGGATACTGGTACCGGGACTGACGAGACGTGACGTAGTCCATGGCGATGTTCTCTGCACCTCGGCTCCCTACTTTATTCGGGACCGGGCGTAACGGGGTGGAGGCGCCTGCTGACGTTGTCGTTCTTCCACGCTCCCTGGCGTAACCTTCGGCTGCTTTCCTCCGACGATACTAGAGAGGATGACTTCTCTCTGCTGGTTGCGTCCTTGGCGTTAAGTGGGCTCGACGTATCGCATGAAAGTTATTGTATACAAAAACAATTAGTCTAATCTCATTATATTTATTAATCGGGACCCTGGAGTTCTTGGCCGGTACAGTCGGATATTATCTCTCCCGAGGGACGGTACTGCGTCCTGTGATCAAGAGCACGCGAGTACTACATCGAGACTTTTGTGGCGTTAAAAATTAACGTCACAATACATATACATGTTCACCTTTATGTTTGATCGTACCGCTTAATCATATACACAATAGGATATCAGTTACACGTACACGATTGCAATACAACCATTGTAACACGAACATCACAACAAAACCATAACACGGAAACACAGATATCAACCAACCATTTTTGGGTGCATCACATCCTTGTAAACAAGGTACATCATTTTTATACAGGGTGAGGCACATAAAGTGTTACAGAGCAGTAGCACTCAAACTATTGATCATATCAGAAAATGTTTCACACAAAAATTTCAGTGTTCGAGAAGGCCGTTATACTGGACCACCCTATTTTTGTAGCGGTGGAGACGTTGAAGCTACGTCAAGGTCTACTCCACTTTCTTAAATGGAATCATGTATTTTTTTTTCGATGATATTATTACCGATTTTAAGACGAATTCAGCGACCTACAACACAAGGTCATTCTAGTCACGCAAAGTATGAAAATAGTCGAAAAATCGAAACATATCGGAATAATCACTTTCAAAGGATCCACTAATCTTGCTTTGGGTCTACCTACAGAAGATTCTCGGAGTGAAGGTTGCTTGACTGAGCAAGTTTACGCAAACTTTCTGCAAAACGTACTGCCTCAATTACTGGAAATGCCTTGCATGCTCGCATGAGCATGTGGATGCAACACGACGGTGCACCACCCCATTATGCTCTGTGTTCAAGACAAGTGATGAATGAGATTTTTGGCGAAAAGTGGATAGGACGAGGCGACCCTGTAGCTTGACCACCTCGTTCGCCAGATCTAACATCACCAGATTACTTTTTATGGGGTTTTGTCAAAGAACGCGTAATGGCGGTAGTACCTAACACGCCTGACGACGTGAAAGAAAAGAATACGTCGAGCATGTACCGAAATTACACCATAAATGTTAGCTTAAGGAGGAATTGCACGTAATCCCAGCCAAAAGTTTATTCCAAAATCAGGAATGTAGATTTATGGCCATTCTATTACATATAATCTTTTTTTGATGATTTCAGAGATCGATCCTCTACACATTATCAAACAAAATAGGTTTATATGCTTATAAAAATAATTATTTCATTATAAAAATCGATTTTATTGATGTAGTCCGTAACATCCCCGGGAGACTGTACCAATTGAATTGTAGATAACGAATCTAACCGCCATACAAATTTTATGAATTTCTCGATACGGCTTATATTAATATTCTTCAAGAAATGTGTAGAAATTTCGTTTTCGCATAAGAACCAATGTTAATTTTAAAGTTGAATATCTCTTTAACTAATCAGTCAATTGTTTTCAAACTTTGCAGATCATTTTTTTTCATATTCACCTATAGCATATCCAAAATTCATGAATTTCTCGATATTTTGATTAACTGTGCAATTCCTCCTTAAGTTAGACGGTCTTTTCATCAGCGAATTAACAAGTGCTTACAAGTCGAGGGTCATCACTCCGAGCATCTTCTGTAGGTAGACTCAAAGTAAGATTAGTGGATCCTTTGAAAGTGATTATTCCGATATGTTTCGATTTTTCGACTATTTTCATACTTTGCGTGACTAGAATGACCTTGTGTTGTAGGTCGCTGAATTTGTCTTAAAATCGGTAATAATGTCATCGAAAAAAAAATACATGGTTCCATTTAAGAAAGTGGAGTAGACCTTGACGTAGCTTCAACGCCTCCATCGATAAAAAAATAGGGTGGTCCAGTATGACGGCCTTCTCGAACACTGAAACTTTTGTGTGAAACATTTTTGGATATGATCAATAGTTTGAGTGCTACTGCTCTGTAACACTTTATGTGCCTCACCCTGTATTCATTTACAATATAATAGATATTGCATATCAACCAATACACATTGGCATTGTTCAGAATCATTTCTTGAATACCTAAATTTTCCATCAACATATATACTGTTACGTCTCAGCCCTCCTATATACGACACTTGTTAACCCATACATATGCACAGCCACTTATACCCATGGCCAACCCATATTATTATTTTACCCCAACCTATACAGACATTATAAACATTACATATGTCGATCAATCGTTTGATATAACTAATTTTATTGATTTATGCTTATAAGTTTACACTTTTGTCTTGTTTTATATTTCGTTATATTATTGGAATCTTTAATTATGTTATCATTTATTTGACCGGAAAAATGTTACGCTTATTATTTCTATCAGGTATTATGTTCTTAAGGAATTTGTCATGCCAATCCTCTATTATGTCTTGAAATAAAAGATGAACCTGAAGCTCCTCGAGACTAGCAGTACTCGCGAGGTTTCAGGTACAGAATTGGAAGACTCAGATATGCAACAACAGATAGATATTTGTTAGTACTCTGATTTGTTAAATGATCATTGAGAAAGGGAATTAAAGACCAATCAAATTCATTAGATGTATGGAAGGGATAAGGAAACGAAGTCTTTAAAAGGGGTTGGAGAGACTAAAAAGATGTTCTGTGGTAGAAGTGTGGCGTTGTGAAGTACATCAAGAAGTTTTGTAAAAGAAGTGCAAAGTAAAAGTCAAAGTTAGAGTCGAAGTCCAGAGTTCTAGGAACTTATGATCTCTTCAATTCAGTTCTGCGAAGTTTATACAGAAGTGAAGCATACCTGGTGACTCTAATCTGCGAGTTTTGTGAACCATCATCATCACTATCATTTACAAACCCTGATTACAATCTCATCTGGACTGAGGGTCCATCCAAACCACCTCATTGAATCTCCATACTTCCAAGGAAAGCAATAAAAGGAAACAGTTGAATTCCCTGGACATCATTGGGTAAGCCTATGAGTTCACTCACATACAATCAGGTACACACAATAATTGATTCATACCCAGAATATCTAACTTACATAAAACGGATAAAGAATACCCGAGCAAAGAATCAGACAATTCGTTCAGTTAAAATTCGTTCTAGTTTCATTAATCAGGATATCATATCAGACTCAAGGAACAATCCTCCTCGTATCGATCAAGGTGTCCTCTGGAATCTATTTCCTACTCCTCCCGAATCTTATCTGCTGGAACAATTGACATAACGCGTGGACGTACCGTTTAGCACCGGCAAATCTGACCAACGAACCATCCTAACTACCTTTTCTAAATCAGCATTCACGAAATCTCTTGAATATTGAACGTAAGAACTTAACCATATTCCGCGTATTTAGAGAGCGATCGTAACAATACATATATACATACAACGAGCCTGATGATCAATCTGTACCAACGAAAGAATTAGCACAAAACAGTTGGGTGTGCATAAGCATTTTAAGGTGGCAAGAATCCCAAAAATAAGTAAGTTTTTCCTCCACGTACTTCCTCCTCGGAAATCAGACGTGTCGGACGTAACATACTCAGACCGAATAAATCGCAATCGTTGAAGTTCAGTTCCACCGTGTGGTTTATTTCGAAGATACCGGCTGATTCCTGTAAACATTCGCCGCCCTCACGTTGCCCTCTATCATGGTTTGATTAGGACCCAGTGAGAAGGACCGATCGGGAGAACTCCCGGTATTAATATGCTGCGGATCATAAATTTAACAATCCGATGAGTCGCGCTGGTACACCCGGCTCAAACGATTCTGACGCATAAAAAATGTGGCTTGAGGAGAAGGCTTCCCCTACTCAGCACGCTCTTCAGTCCAACGTCATATACTGCGCGTCGTAGATGCGCATAGAATCAGATTACCGATGGCCATTCAAAGCAGCAGACAATAATACCTCCGTTATGTTTATATATTAAGTTTTATAAATGTATTGTGCAACATTATGCTATTGAATGTATAATTCGCTACGCAAATTAAAACAATTTTTTTCAATCCTACTCAAAAATAATGATTTAAATTTTTAATTTCGACTTACTCTCTAAACATTGACAAAAATTTATATTATTCTTCAATAATATGTAGTAAGTTGTAACGAAAATGAATTTTCGTTAGTAGGGACGATTCGGGAGGGGTGTGGTAAGCGGCTGGCGTAGCTCACAATCAGTGGTCAGAGCAGTCGACCGGTAATCAAAAGGTCCCGGGTTCGAATCCCGGCCCAGACGCCCCGCATTTTTCCCCGATTGTCCCTTGAAAAATAACCCCTCCACCGGGTTATAAAGTATAGGTTTAGGTGTAATGATATATTCATGATAACTATTTAATGCAGTTAGATAATATAGACGATGTGATGATATAGATGTGATATTGTATTTTGAAATGTCAATTATATTTAATGCAGTTTTCTGCAAGTGAAAAATAAACGGAAATAATATAGACGATCGTCTATATTATTATATTATCTAACAAGCTGACCCCGCAAACGTTGTTCTGCCATATAAATTATTTCTAGTGAATATTTTGTTTTTTAAATTAAAAAATAACAAATGTATTGTAAGTGTGTGGGGATGGGATCTATGACAAAAAGAGGAATTGAGCGCTGTAGACGATGACCGCCGATAAAAACAAAAAAACACCAACCATTCATTTTCTCAATTCAATGTATTTCATTAACATAACGGACATATTCTGTTTTCATTTTCCTACTTTAGGATAAAAAATATATCAAATGAATATTAATTTCGAAGAGCAATTAAGTGTACGATATTTCGTGCATGTGTGATTTGAAGAATTTCAATAATTCATTGTGCTCATTCAATAGGGCGTCCAGTTCGCCGACGATGCGCCTGGCATTAGGTGAATTTAGGTTATTGTAGCCGCACCGTGCATCCACACGATTTATGTCTTCACCTCCCATGAAGTAGATTTGTAAAAATTTATGTGGTTCGTTTGGCATTGGCAGAAATGAGCCTACTTTGTGGTACATTTGGCCTTTTATTTTCAATGTTGAATTGTATTGTTGACCACTTGCTGCAGTATTGTAAACTATTTCTGTTGCTCCGAACGAAGTCATTTGGAAGCATGAATTGAATGTGCGAATGGACTTCAGGAACAGGTTTGAATCTGGATCCGTGCCGATGAGCAATCCGTTCAATGGTTCTGGTGGTGTCTCAATTTCTGGTAGTTGCATTTTCCTGAAGCGCAACACATCCCCGCTGACTCATATTTGAATTTGAGCGCATGACAATGGGGACATTCTTTGCCCATAGCACCAATCACGACTTTCGGATGAGCGGAATATTCAATATCTGGCTGGTACTCGAATGCGAGACGAAGGAACGAAGCGGATGTAAATGCTCGATGTACTTGTTGGCGTTGTAGGTCATTTGCTCTGCGTGTGTTAACTACGAACCGTCGCGCTTGTCTCCATTCCAATTGTCGTTGTTGATTTCTTTCATCTCGTGCCTCTTGTGATTGAGATGCACACAATTGCGACATGCTCACACGCATATTTTCGTTATCTTCTTGGATTTGTTCGTCTGTTCTTTCTGCTCTATTATTTCTCCTATTTGTTGTTCTATTCCCTCTTCTTCCTATATTCGCCCCCTTCCGTCTTCCTGGCATTGTTCACTGTAATACTCACACACACAAATATACAAAATTGTTTTAATTACTTATGAAAAATCGTATACCGATAATGGATTTATTCTTTTAATATTTTACCAACCTTTTTTATAAATTAAAATTGTTCACTGTATACACACACAAATAGACAAAATTGTTGTACTTACTGATAAAAAACGGTATACCGATAACTGATTTCTTCTTTTAGTATTTTACCAACCTTTCTTATAAATTAAATTTTTTCACTCTAATACACACACACACACACACAAATAGACAAAATTGTTTTAATTACTGATGAAAAACGGTATATCGATAATGTATTTGTTCTTTCAGTATTTTACCAACCTTTTTACAGTCATAAAATACGTATATATTGCTTATAAATCAAAATTGACATTTCATGATTGAAATTTCAAAATGACGTGCGTGCGTCACGCATGCGTGGATGAAAGTTGGATGAGGCGGACGTAGCGGCATCTATCATTCAACGACATAAATAATTTTGTTCTGTTTGAAATACGAACGACGGTTAAATTATTTCATAAAAAAAATACTAAAATTGCGTATAAGATTATCGCGTATTAAGAAATGGAAGGATAGGGGTAGGAGTGCGAAAATTTGGAGTTATAGGTATTTTCTGATGCCAAATAAAAAAGAATACAAAAAAAAATTGTTGTCAAAAAAAATACAAAAAATTTTTTTGGATAGGAACACCCTAATCACCTACCGGTATGAAATATACTTTACGACCGATTCTCATACCTACCAAATATACATACAAAATTTCATGAAAATAGGTCGAGCTGCTTCGGAGGAGTTCGGCGACAAACACCGTGACACGAGATTTTTATGTATATATGTATAAGATTATATTATCTAATTATATTATCTAACTATTGTATTATCGTCTATATTATCTAACTGCATTAAATAGTTATCATGAATATATCATTACACCTAAACCTATAATTATTACATATTATTGAAGAATAATATAAATTTTTGTCAATGTTTAGAGAGTAAGTCGAAATTAAAAATTTAAATCATTATTTTTGAGTAGGATTGAAAAAAATTGTCTTAATTTGCGTAGCGACTTATACATTCAATAGCATAATGTTGCACAATACATTTATAAAACTTAATATATAAACATAACGGAGGTATTATTGTCTGCTGCTTTGAATGGCCATCGGTAATCTGATTCTATGCGCATCTACGACGCGCAGTATATGACGTTGGACTGAAGAGCGTGCTGAGTAGGGGAAGCCTTCTCCTCAAGCCACATTTTTTATGCGTCAGAATCGTTTGAGCCGGGTGTACACTGGGCCACAGGAATGGTGTCCACGGTAGACGCCGTGCGGTGAGGTAAGAGAGGAGATTTGGGCGGTGCCTGCTCGCGTATCTGGGCCTGTGCGTGCGACGCAGAGAGCACTACGGTGCGAGCGAGACGCCAGAGCGTCGCTCGGTGCGTCCTTGTTGCACAGCACTAGTGTAAGCGAGACGCCAACAAGGCCCCTCATTCGCAATAGGGAGCTTGGTGGGGGCCCGCTCGTATTCGGACGCACGCTTTCTCCCTCTCTCTCAGACTACCGCTCTATGACGAGGACAGCTAGTACCCCGCCAAGAATCGAGAAGGATCTATGGGACTTTCGGTAGTGGGAATGAGATAGACTTTTCGATTATCCGTCCTCGTCAAACAGCGTTAGTGAGACAAAGAGAGATATATGCGACGTGGTGGCTAGGAACAAGTGTCCAGCGTCTAACCCATAGCTACCGTGCGCCCTATTCGCGCAGCATGAGTGGGGGCGAGACGGCGATAGGTCCCAGAGTTGGCACGCTAGCACCCCCGACCTATCGCCGTCTCGCCCCCACTCATGCTGCGCGAATAGGGCGCACGGTAGCTATGGGTTAAACGCAGGACACTTGTTCCTAGCTACCACGTCGCATATATCTCTCTTTGTCTCACTAACGCTGTTTGACGAGGACGGATAATCGAAAAGTCTATCTCATTCCCACTACCGAAAGTCCCATAGATCCTTCTCGATTCTTGGCGGGGTACTAGCTGTCCTCGTCATAGAGCGTTAGTCTGAGAGAGAGGGAGAAAGCGTGCGCCCGAATACGAGCGGTCCCCCACCAAGCTCCCTATTGCGAATGAGGGGCCTTGTTGGCGTCTCGCTTACACTAGTGCTGTGCAACAAGGACGCACCGAGCGACGCTCTGGCGTCTCGCTCGCACCGTAGTGCTCTCTGCGTCGCACGCACAGGCCCAGATACGCGAGCAGGCACCGCCCAAATCTCCTCTCTTACCTCACCGCACGGCGTCTACCGTGGACACCATTCCTGTGGCCCAGTGTACAAGCATGCAGCTGGCGCCCAAAGAATCCGCGGGGAACAGCGTTGGGGTTATTTGAGTGGCGTAGGGCCGGAGATGCGTTACAATGTAAACAATATATTATCTAATAAAAGGCCGTAGGTCACCCTTCCTTACCACTGTGCGCTGGGCCAGAAGGTAGAACCATGAAGAAAGTACAAGGAGTTCTCGTGTGGCAAGGGACCGGTGAGGACCGACCGGGAAGTGGAAAGATAGTGTTGGATATTGAACCTGATCCGTAGAAATAAGGAGGCTACAATAACGTCACTACACCTTGTTCAATATCTTTCTTATCGGAATCAAATATGTTTTGCATTACGGGTAATAATGCGAGAAAAATGAATTTTAATGCTGTGACGTAATTTTTCGACTCATAGTCACAAGGCGACTCTGGCTATCGATTCAGATAACGTTCTTGCTTTCTGGTTCCCTTTGAATCGCCATCCTGCTCAGAAGCTATGCTCTCGGGTTAATTGGTATAGTTACGCCAATGCTCTCGAAGGATTCATTGTTGTGGAGTTGAAATTGAGATGCTCGAATATGCCGTGAAGAGATAAGCTCGACGTACCTAGTTGCCCGGCAGAGGAGAGTACCTGATGAAGATCTCTCCACGGACCGGCAAAAGCCTGGATGACATACCGGCGCCCCGCTAGAGATGGGCAAAGGGCTGTAGAGCGGGTAGAGGACAAGATGTTTATACGGTTAAGGGCAGGGGAGGAACATCGTGATCCGAGTTAAGGATGTGGTGCTCAACTGTCGCTTGATACCCTGGGGAAGCAGCTGTAGAGGATCTCCAAAAGTTACGTACCGGTTCGCTAAGGAACGCTCTCGATTTGGTTTAAAGGGACGACTCGGGGATTAATCAGTGGTACCTTATTACAGGATATCTCATAATAGCCTGATAAGAGTCTGTTTGGGCTGTGACAAGGTTTCCTTCTAAGGCATTTTTCAAGTAGGACTATAGGGTTCATTGAAGACTTATATCAGGATTCCTCATGATTTTTGGAGTCAGATTCTGATTAGGGAGAGCCAAAGTACACACGCCCGTGATGTCGAGAAAGAGTGAACGCCATACGACGAAGCGAAACAAGCAGCACCACCTGTCTTTATTACCAACACTAATAACTGGTGGTGATTACTGATTACCAATCCAACACGCTCACTTAATCAACACATTTTTTTAATAATGAGTCCGTTGATGGCGAACAAAACACATGTTCTTTAAATAAATCTATACAATGCAAAACAATGCTTCATATTAAATAACAATATTATAAATATCCAAATCTCCAATATCACCTTATTTTTTTGCAAATAATCGTTTAACAAGTAATTTCCATGTCTTTGGAGCAAAACATAGTCTTTGTTTTAGATACTGCCGTCGTTAAACTATCGGCTATTATTTTTTTGGGTCGGGATGAAATCAATTAATAGTTTCTACTCTTCGATGTGATTGCGCACGAAGTGATGTTTCATGTCGATGTGCTTTGTACTTGGGCGATATCCCGAAGGTTATATTTGCTGTACTGTACTACAGCACCCTTATTGCCAAAGGATAATTTGTTGGTTTAGCGATGGTGCTGGGGCTAATCTTGAATTAGCCTTCTTAACCAAAGATCTTCTTAGCTTGCAGCAGTTAATGCCATGCACTCTGTTTCCGTCGACGAGAGAGTAACGGTGTTTTTTTTCGACTGCTCCAGAATACTACACCACTCTGTAGGAGAAAAACGTATCCTGTAATAGATTTTCGATTGTATTCTGAGTTTTCCCAGTCCATATCGCTGAATCCCTGAAAGATAGTCTAACCACCTTTCCGAAACTACAGCTTGTACTGTTGAGTTCCTTTTAAGTACTGAAATATTCGTTTTACGGCTCTCTAATGGATTCTTTAAGGTGCATCGTTGTATTTGCTAAGTACACTGGTAACATGTACTATGTCAGGCCTAGTGGCTTAACCAATGCACAACAATGCGCCCACTGATTCTCGATACGAGATTTTGGAAATTTTCGCTAGTTCTTCTTTGCTTGCACTGTTGGGAGTAACATTAAGCTTCGGGTTGATGTCGAGCGGACTATGTATACCGGTTTACAATCCGACATGTTAAACCGCTCGAGGACTTCCTGGATGTAGGCAGATTGGTCGATGCAGATTTTTCCGGTTCGATGATTTCGTACTATACGTAAATCAAGAATATGCTCGATTTGGCCGAACTCCTTGATCTTGAAATTTTCCCCGACCTTCTTTTTCACTTTTTTACGTTGATCTTTTTCGTTTGAGATTACTAGGATATCACCTACGTAGACTGCTATATATTCATATTTTTCCATTTATGCGCCTATAATAAATGCAATGGTCCCTTTGGAATTGTTTGAACTTCATGTCTAATAGAATGTTGTTTAATTTTCGTTTCAAGATCTTCCGCTTTGTCTGAGACCGTACATTGCTTTCTTTAACTTTTAAACTTTTTGTTTATTTATAGGATCGATAAGCTCCTTCGGTGGTCGCGCATAAATGTTTTCTTCTACTTCTCCATGTAGGTACGCTGTGATAACGTCTATTTGTTCTATTATTAAATCATATCTTCACGAGAATGCCAATAAGACACGTAGAGAGCTGTCTCATTACTGGTGAGTAAGTCTGCGTATAATCTATGCCTTCTTTCTGCGCACATTCTCGTATTAGAAATCTAGCTTTGTTTTTTTATTTTTCCATTGACATTTCGCTTGGTTTTAAAAATTCATTTTGTATTGAGTAGCTTCTTGTCCGGTGATGGATTTACGAGCTCTCAGGTTTGATTTTCTATAAGATACTGTTCCTCTTCCATCATTGGTTTTAATCAAAATTTCTTTTTAGGTCTTTTCATTGCTTAATCGATGGTTCCCGAATCGACAGAACTTTCATTTTTTGCTAGGAAGCTTACATAATCATCTCTAATTACTCCTTTTCTTTCTCGCGTCGATCGACGTAGCTTCGCGCCTTGTGAGGTAAATGCACCTGCTTCAGATGGTGGTTTGCTGTCTGGGAACCACTCTTGTTCATTATCAGGAATTGGGCTGCAGAATTCCTCCGTATTTTCATCAAGTAGAGAGGCTACATCATTTTCATCAAAGTCGTTTTCAATTTCAGAAACTCTATCTTCTTCTTAGTTTTCGATGACTTGTTGCACCGGTTCTTCGACGCTCAACTCTTCTTCTTCTGTTTCCTCTTCTAATAAGTTTTCAGAAATATATATTTTTCTTAGTTTTTAATTCTGTTCTTTTTTTTCTATTCTTCTTGCCTCTTATTTTTCATAAAACGTTGAATTTTCAAGAAACACGACGTCTCGACTTCTTACTACTTTTTGATTTATTGGATTTATTAATTTGTATTCTGCAGAGTCTTTACAATATCCGATAAACACATTCAACTGCTTTCGAATCCCATTTTTGGCGTTTTTCCTTCGGTACATGTGTTAAGAATTTGCACCCGAACACTCTCGTATGGCTTAGGTCTGGCTTGACACCTGACCAAACTTCTTCTTGTGTTTTTCCATAAATAGCCTTTCTTGGAAATCTGTTCATCAAATTCACGGCTATTGAGCATGCTTCTGCCCAATACTCCTTCGGTAGCTTGGCTTCGAATTAGATGGTTCACACATGATGGGGGGTACCCACTGGCACACAACCGGATTGCGCACACGCCCAGTTGGACACAAATCATTGGACACAACACGATTGGACACAGTGTCCATTCCGCACAGCAAGATTGGACACAATGCCGATACGACACATTAGTTTTGGACACAGACCGTTTAGCATGCGATAACATTGGACACATTAGAACTGTGTCCAATCTTGTTGTGGCGAATTGGTTTCGTGTGCGACCTGACTATATAAGGACGGACCGTGAAATTGGACACAGATAGTTGTATATAAATTTCAGATAATTCATTGGACACAAAGCTAGCTGCACAAATATTATACATACGAGATCAATGGAACAGGTTCTTACGTACTTTTCTGAAATAATGTTGAAGTTATTATAGAAATGTTACATGCTAGATTATAGGGAAGTGAACGCTCATAAGTTTATCCCAATAGCATTTAAACACATATATGCATATTAAAAAGCTGCAATATCAAGGATTCAAATATGAGTGAAAAAATAGTATTGTGACGTATAACTGTTCTGTACGGTTACGGGGTAAAAATCTGGCCCATTATTACATTATTATAAAATATTCATCAATAGTCGTATTCTTTACAAAACGTGTGACTTTCAACTCACGAATAAATCCCATTGGCTAGTGTAAATTATCATGTTATAATTAAGATAATAATTATAAATTTCATTAAAATGCATTACCAAGTCATTAACAAGAATCCTTGAACATAGAATTCATTTATGCCTGATGACGATTATCTCTACCTATTTGACGCGAACACTTTGTAAAGTTACAAATATTGGAAGATCATTTTTAGAAGATATATAATAAATTTATTATAAATGTACCACAGCAGTTCACATTCCCTCACTTCTTGTAGAGTTCTGGTTACATCGATATACCTTATTGTGCAGCTAGCTTTGTGTCCAATGAATTATCTGAAATTTATCTACAACTATCTGTGTCCAATTTCACGGTCCGTCCTTACGTAGTCAGATCGCACACGAAACCAATTCGCCACAACAAGATTGGACACAGTTCTAATGTGTCCAATGTTATCGCATGCTAAACGGTCTGTGTCCAAAACTAATGTGTCGTATCGGCATTGTGTCCAATATTGCTGTGCGGAATGGACACTGTGTCCAATCGTGTTGTGTCCAATGATTTGTGTCCAACTAGGCGTGTGCGCAATCGGGTTGTGTGCCAGTGGGCATCACTCACACATGATTGACGATTGTTCTATTGAAGCATTCCGCTACTCCATTCTACTCCTTCCTGATCTCCATTCTGATCTTCCTATTGACTTCTTTTCCGCAACCATCAGAATGCACAAGATCGAGTATATTCTTTGCTAGGTAATAGCTCTCTGTGGTGCTTTCCTCGGACACATGATTCACACTTCCGATTTTTGTCATTGAACTTGATTCCAGTGTCCAGAAACTTTTTGAAAATCTCCAGATTTTTTCGATTTAAATGTCCTATTCTCCGATGCCAGAGCATACCGCTGCTTTCTCGGGTATGGTATGCGGTCTCTGCCGTTGTATCTATCTTGTATATTCCATCAATTTCAGATGCAGTTACTAGTATTTTTCTATTTTGCGTAACAACATTACATCCTGCCGGGTCAAAAATCACTGAATGACCTTTTTTGGTTATTTTTCTTACCGACAGTAGATTTGCTGCAACAGTAGGTATCAATAGTAAATTTTCAGCAACTATGCCAGTTTCTTGGTGTTTGACCGGGAGGGATATATTTCCTACTGCTTTTGCTAATAATTTTCCATTGTTCGCATTAGTAACTTCTGCTATGGAATCCCTCATTGTTTTCAATAGATCCTTTCTCATAATCATGTGTGAAGACGCACAGAAATCCATATACCAATCGTCCTTCTGCATTGAGGTAGATAAGAATAATCCATACAGCACTTTTTGAATTGACAATCCTTTTTTATTTTTGCTATCACTTAAGTCAATGTCTCATTTTCTGGCCTTGCTCACACACTTTACAGCAACGTGTCCAACTTTTTTGCACTTGTAACATCTGGGACCAACCTTCCGTCGCGCTTGGTGTCCTTTTGAATATAGTGCAGCATCCATCTCTATTGCGTTATTTTTATAAAATTTGACATCCTGCAATAATTGTGTCTTTATAGAATCTGCAGAAATAACCCTAGCTGAGCTCTCTATCCCCATAATCATCGAACTATATTCTTCAGACAATTCAACCAATAATATTGTGCCGATCCATTCCTCGCCAACGTCAAAACCACGAAGTCTAGATAGAAGGAGAACGCTCGCTATAGGCTTTCTCGCCGTATTAGTGTACTTAAAAATGAGGAAACATCGGGTACAATAATTCTCCACAAGGGCGGCGGTAATGTTAGGGAGTTCGGACTTTTAGCACATGTGACTTGATAAATAATAAGTTGTGTTGTTTAATATACAGTGAGTAACTTTAATATTCGGATACTATGAGATTTTTACTATATTACGTTATAACTTTATTTCTAACAAAAAAAAAAGATGATTAAGGATTATGATGACGTATACGCTTAATAAACAATAGCGTAAACTTTATTTACATAACTTGCAACAATTGTTGAATAATACGGTTTAAATAAAACTGTCCGATTTCCACGTTACTTTAATATTCGGACACTTTCAGAAACTACATATGCACATACTTATTTTTCGGCTGGTTTTTGCTACAATACTTGTTTTAATATTTTGTTGGGTAGCCATCCTGCTTTATCACTTCTTGGAAATACTGCTGCATATTATTAATAATTTTTTTTTTAATATTCAGTACTCAAACTGTTCCATTCTTCTTTTAAACGATTTTTTAACGTTTCTCTGGAAGATATTGGTGTTTTTCGAATTCGGCGCTCTAGTTCATCCCACACATTTTCAATGGGGTCAAGGTCAGGTGATTGAGGTGGTGGTTGCAAAACTTTTGGGCAATTGTACAGCAAATATTCCTGGACAATGCGTGCCTTATGTTTCGGGTCATTATCCTGGTAGAACTTGAACGTATTTAAAATCCCCATTTTTGTAGGACTTCTGTGTCAATTGTTTTTCAATATGGTCATGTACAAATTGTTGTCCATAATCTTTTCGATGAAAACTAATTCGCCCGGTCCAAAAGTCGAAATACAGCCTCAGACCATTACACAGCCACCTCCATGCTTTACGCTCGGCCGAAGATTTTAAAATTTAAACTCTTCCTTTTTTTTCCGCCACACCATCCTTCGTCCATCTGACCCAAAAATATTAAATTTACTTTCGTCAGAAAAGATGACATCATTCCAGCATGTTTCATCCTTCAAAATAAATTCTTTGACATAATTCAGTCTCTTCTTTCGATTCTTTTCACTCACGTACGGTTTCTTTCTAGCCACTCTTCCATTGTAGCCGCTATTTTTTAAGGCTCTGCGGATCGTTTGAGGATGCACGTTTTTTCCAGTCTCGTTTAAGAGCTCTGATGCTAATTTTAGGGCACGGAGCGTAGAGTCCTTCTTTATTTTTGTTAGCAAATTTCTCTCATCACGAACGTCTAGTTTCTTCGGTTGGCCTTTTTGGGGTATGAAATCTATACGATCCTCGCATTTGAACCGCTTGACTATATCTCCCACTGTACTCTTGCTTATGTTAAGCAGAGCAGCAATTTCTCTGTACGATTTTCCTTTGGCATTATGATATATTACAAGTTGCCGTATATCAAAACTCGTGTTCGCTTTGCGAGGCATTGTACAAGTGTATTGCACGATGATCGACAAATAACTAATGAAATAAGGCTTAAACTAGAACGCTTGACTAGATTTGTAAACAAACATTGTCCTCTAATTCGGCCTAACTCGACTTGAACATTGGAAAAAGCGCTACATTGTAAAGTGTCCGAATATTAAAGTAACGTGAAAATCGGACAATGTTTTATTTAAACCGTATTATTGAACAACTATTGTAAGTTATGTAAACAAAATTTACGCTATTGTTTATTAAGCGTTGTGACGTGATTTTTCGAATCACGGTCCCAAGGCGGCTCCGGTTACCGATACAGATAACGTTCTCGATTTCTGGTTCTCTTCGGATCGCCACCCTGCTCAGAAGCTACGCTCTCGGATTGATTCGCATAGATATGTCAAGGCTCTCGGAAGATTTCGTTGTTGGTTAGTTGAGGTCGAGGTGCTCGAATCTGCCGTGGGGAGATAGTCTCGACGTACCGAGTTGCCCGGCAGAGGAGAGTATCCGACGGAGACGTCTCCACGGACCGGCAGAAGCCCGGGTGAAATACCGGCGCCCCGCTGGAGATGGGCAAAGGGCTGTAGAGCGGGCGAAGATAGAGTTTTGATACAGTTAAGGGCAGGAGAGGAACCTCCTGCCCAAGTTAAGGATGTGGTGCCCAGCTGTCGCCCGATGCCCTGGGGAAGCGGCCGTGGAGGATCTCCAGAATTACGTACCGATTCGTTAAGGAACGCTCTCGATTTGGTTTAAAGGGACGACTCGAAGGAGATAGAAGTGTTATCGGTTAAAAGGCTCTCGACCAATCAGAATGATTAGTTCTCGGATTTGGCTATTGTCAAAGCAATCTGTCTCGGGGCACCGACCGAGGTGTCACGGGCTGGCTCGTGCTCCCGTGCTATCTGTTGATAGTTTTTCTTGCCGTGTTTCGCTCCGGTATAGCAAGTTCTCGAATCGTACAGTTCTCGCGTTGTTCTCGCGATATCCAGGAATTCTATGAATTCCTGTGAGTGTTACGGAGGTGTAGTGCTGTGCCTTAGTGCAGTGCTCACCAGAGTGTCCCTTGGATGCAGTTCTCGACCTTCCCGGATTAGCTGTATCAGCTCCGGTGAGTCTTCCAATTTATTAATTGGTGAAGGGATCTCGGTGGATAGTTTAGATTCGTTCTGATACGTTCTCGGATCGTCGCTCTCTATCATTCGCACTATTTGCCGGACTCGTACTCCGACCCTCTCTACCTCAAACCTAGCAGCCTGAGCGGCCGTGCATTTCCGTAACCGTCCGCTCCCGTTCGTGTATCCAGTTGCGTTTGCTGATTTTACGCGACCCCAAAGATCAGCACCTACGGTTGCGTTTCTCGATTTCACGCGTCCCCAAAAGTCGAAAGGATCCGTTAAGCTACCGCCTCGTCTGATAGGTTCCGTCAGAGTTCTCGTTTTGGTGGAGTTGGGCCTGTTCCACCCCAACTCCCAGTTTATACCGGCTCGTCAGTTCCCGGTGAAAAAAGAATTGACTGGCGCCCGCCTGGCTTGCGGATGCACGAACGACGGGTGGACGGCCGAAGGTAACGTAGGTTGGTTCTCGAAGATAGTTCGTTCTCTGAGTTTTGCTATCGGTGTCGGGTCACGAAAAGAAATTCGTTACAGCGTATACGTCATCATAAACCTTAATCTTTTTTTTTTTTTAGGAATTAAGTTATAAGGTAATATTGTAAAAATCTCATAGTGTCCGAATATTAAAGTTACTCACTGTAATTGTTATAATGTTTTACAAATGTCAATTTAATTTGATTAAAAATGGTAAAATATTGTATTGTGAAAGGCTGCACAAATAGCAAAAACAATAAAAAACTAAAAAAGGAGTTAAAACAACAAAGAAATTCTTTGTTTACGCTGCCTAATGTAAGTGTAACCTCAAAACTTCCATCTACTGCATGTAAAAATTAGTTAAAAATATTTTTATATTTTGTAATATCAACGGTCGAAAATAATATTATTAAACCTACAAATTTATAAAATGACAAAAATAAAAAATAGCTCGGAAAACAGAAATAGTTAACATATATCGGAGAATTGTTCTTATTACAAATTTCATTTTTACAGCAGCAAAAAAATCAAAAATACATAATATTACTGTACAGAAAATAAGAAATTCATAAAAATGTTTGTTCCAAAAAAAAAATCAACGAAAATATCCATATTTTTTTCCATTTTAAGTTTAAAATTATTTTCAAATTAAAAAAATACAAGTTGTTAAATTTCTACCATTTCTTATAATGTTTGTTACCTTAATAATAATAGTTACTATTACAAATATAAATATTCATGAAAACTGGCATTTTTAAACGTAATTGATAAAATAAAATTCTTTTTATAGAATCCCGTTTCATTTTAAAGCTTCCTTAATGCTTATCATTACATTGCATTGGAGGTAGTAATATTTGATTTGATGTTTATTTTTTTATTATTTTAAAATCTATTATTTTTTCTGTCCTAGCGCAATATATTGTTATGATCGCTCTCCAAATACACGGAATATGGTTATGTTCTTACGTTCAATATTCGAGAGGACCGATTGAGTGTTATTGAGATTTCGTGAATGCTGATTTAGAAAAGGTAGTTAGGATGGTTCGTTGGTCAGACTTGCCGGTGCTAAACGGTACGTCCACGCGTTATGTCGATTGTTCCGACGGATAAGATTCGAGAGGAATATGAAATAGGTTCCAGAGGATACCCTGATCGATATAAGGGAGATTGTTCTTTGAGTCTGATATGATATCCTGATTTATGAAATTAGAACGAAGTTTAACTGAACGAATTGATTGATTCTTGCTCGGGTATTCGTTATCCTTTTTTATGTAAGTTAGATATTCTGGGTATGAATGAATTATTGCGTGTACCTGATTGTATGTGAGTGTACTCATAAGCTTACCCACTGGTTTCTAAGGAATTTAACCGTTTCCTTTTATTGCTTTCCTTGAAAGTATGAAGATTCAGTGAGGTGGTTTGGATGGACCCTCAGTCCCGATGAGGTTGTAGTCAAGGATTTTGTAAATGATGGTGATGAGTATGGTTCACAACTCGCAGATTAGATCCATCAGGTATGCTTCCCTTGTGTATGGATTTCGAAGAATTCACAATGCCACCTTCTACCACAGAACAAGAACTAAACAAGACTGGACTGAACTGAACTCAACTGAACGGAACTGAACTGCACTGAACGACATTTTAGCCTCTCCAACCCTTTTTAAGAACTTTGTTTCTTATCCCTTCCATTACTTCTCATGAATTTGATTGGTCTTTAATTCCCTTTCTCAATGATCATTTGACAAATCAGAGTACTAACAATTATCTATCTGTTGTTGCATACCTGAGTCTTCCAATTCTGTACCTGAAACCTCGCGAGTACTGCTAGACTCGAGAAGCTTCAGGTTTAACTTTTATTTCAAGACATAATAAAGGATTGGTATGACAAATTCCTTAAGAACATAATACCTGATAGAAATAATAAGCGTAATATTTTTCCGGTCAAATAAACGATAACTTAATTAAAGATTCCAATAATATAACGGAATATAAAACAAGACAAAAGTATAAAATTATAAGTATAAATCAATAACCTTAGTTATATTAAATGATTGATTGGCATATGTAGTGTGTATAATGCCTGTATAGGTTGGGGTAAAACGATAGTAAAATAATAATATGGGTTGGCCATGGGTATAAGTGGCTGTGTATATGTATGGGTTAACGAGTGTCCTATATAGGAGGGCTGAGACGTAACAATATATTAACGTGAAACATTCATTTACAGAAATTTTTTGGAATTATGCGAAGTGCCTGGGGATGTAATGATCACCCAGACGTTATGCTATTCGCTTACGTTTATCGTTTGTTGCGCTCTTATTCATTGGCGACTCCACCAAAAGGATCGAATGTTACTGCTGGAGAGTTATTGCAATCATTGATGCAAACTAAAGACTCTTTGGCTTTGGCTTCTGCACCAAAAAATGAACGGTTGAAGAAACTTGACGCTATTGTAGAAAATGGGATTGGCAACATCACGCCTGATGAACAAACTGATAATGGCATTAGCGATGGTAGTGGTACATCTTCTAGTTGGTTAGATAATTACGGTATTGATAATGATGAAAATTTGTCTGAAGAAGTTTATGAAGATAGTATCAACAATGGACAAACTTATAGTCCCAATATACAATGGAACCTCTCATAGCGTACGTAATAGGGAGACAATGTACGCTATCTGAAGTACCAATCGCGAACATGAACCGGCTGTAGTCGATCCACTGCTATCCCAACCATTCCCCTTCCTTGACACTCGTGCAGTGCCGTGATTGCAGATCCCGTGTTCGCTCGTGCCGGTATGAGATTTTGTAAACAAAACCCTTCTGAAGTGTACGTGCGACGGCCCTGATCAATCCCCCTCCAACCAACCTACTGCGTCCCGACGCTCCGCCCTCGTACGCTATGAGAGTGTACGCTATGAGAGGTTCCACTGTACCTTTTGAAGACCATGTTGATACCACAGACGACGATGACGATACAGTGGTTGAAGTTCAGCAAGCCTATGGTCGAAAGCCTTTTGAAAGTTTGTTAGATGATAGTGATGATAATGATGACAATGATAGGAATACAAATGAGGACGACAAAGAAAATCTTTCAGAGTAGCAGATTACTTTAACATTCCAAGATGCTCATCTCGATCATGACTACGATATTGTTCAATCAAGCGATGAAATTGTCGCATATATTGCTGGCTATATGGTGAGAAAGACAAGCCGCCATACAAAGTGTTTCACATGCATTTGATACATTACAGTCAACTGATAAAGCTGTAAGTGGCCGAGACAAGTTTATTGAGCTGATGAGTGATGGTGCTTTGATTTATCCTAGTGAAAACTTATTTCTACTCATTAAAAGTCTTGAAGAAGACGTTCTAACAGTTGTAGGAACAAAAATTATCAAGTGCAATACAATGCATCATATTTTAGATAAAATATTATTAAGAAAATCACTTCCTTCAGTTGGATGTCATGAGCATACTAAATAAATAACCGTTAAAATAATGAATTATTTCATTGTTATGCGAGGAAAATTTCTAGCTAAATTATTCAACAAGAATTTGAATCAGCGAAAGCTTTTAACTATGAAACATCGCAAAAGTGCAAAATTAATTTAACAGATTATTATTTTTCAATTTTTTCTTCTGTTTATAAAAAATTGTACTGAGTTATTTCTGTAAAATAAAATTTATAATCTTATACATGCTACATTTTTACAATTGACTCAACTGATTTGTAAACTTTCATAAAATAATCAATTCATTTACTTACAGTTTATCAAGTAATTTTACATTATTAATTGCATTGGTTACTATAATTATTATTGAATAAGTACTATAATTATTTCTAGATTAAATACATTTGAATTTATTTGATGTATAAATAAGTCGGTTTACCAATATTTTTGTCTATATTATTACTATCCGCGCTCTCTAGTGACAGTAAAAATCATCCTTTCATACCTTCTATACGTGGACACATTCATAACACTACGATCGTTCTCCTTCTATCTAGGCTTCGTGGTCGGAACCAACTTCTCTCAATTTATATGCCATTGTGATAGCTTAGTTGACATACTCTTCTATCGATGCACATTTTTCGAAACTCGTAGTAACCACAGTTAAAAAGAAACCAACTTCTCTTGTTAGTCTACTGCCTTCAAATGCTGTTTTTAAAGTTTTCCATGCCGTTTTGGTATCTGAAGCATTTTAAATATAAACATAGTGCATTGGCTCTAACGCGAGAATATTCTTAAGTCCGTATTCACAACTCGCTCTTAAGGTCACTAACAGAGTCGCTTGTAGTTAAAACTCACTAAGAAAAAACTTAAAAGCGCACTATTAGCACTAAAAGCGAGTTCTGAATACGGGCTTTGGACTTTGCACATGTCACTTTCATCGCATCAGCGCTATATAAAGGGTTGCCAACTACGCAACCTTACAAATCATCGAGCTCTAGGTATGCTTGAATGGCAAATTTCCATGTATTACATTCGATATGTGGAGTAAGATTATTGTTAGCCCAATCATTAGCCCAATTAGCACTCTGCCCAATTTTCGACGATTAAATTATTATCCGGCATTTTGGAAGAAAAGATCTTTACAACACATGGCACTTCAATTTTATTATTTTAGACAGTTTTTTCGGCTGAAATAATTCCTTAACTCAAAAATTTTCTTTGGGCCATTGCACACTGAATTTTTGCCGTAATCAGCGTCTTAAAAACCCCGTAAGTACTAATTCCATATAAATGACAGGTTAAAGGAAAATGTGTGCTTCAAAGTATTGAGAGCATCGATTGAAAATCTTAAGTAAATATTTTTGATTAATGACAAATTCAAATTGGTATTTCGTCAAATAAAAATGCATACTTTCTTGCAGCCAAATTCTATTAAATTAAGGGGGGAGATACATTTTGTCCGATCAAAAAATCGATTTTCGGTTTCTTGCATATCCATATTGTAATGTGACAAAACGATCAACCTCTCAGTACTCCTGTACTGAGAGCGCACTCGTTACAAATAGACAACAAGGAGGCACGGCTAGTGTCAACACTAGCCGATAGATGAAAAACGTCTCTCGAAAGTCAATCCGAGATAAGTAATAGAAAAATAATCCGATAGAGGATTAGCGCTTCTCGCTAATCAATATCGGATTACAATTAGTCAAATACGGCTATTCAAATCAATTTAATAATTGGAAATCCAGAAGTAGACCAGGAAAGACAAGTGAGTACAGTTAAAATCAGCGTGAACTAAATCCGGAAGGATAACGCAATTTAAAATCGTTATACAGTTAAGCTCGACTTATGCTCTCTGGGATCCAGCATATTAATTTCATTAAATTACTGATCATAATTGTGTCGAAAGGGTACGGAACATTAGCATTAGCTATTCCGCTTAGACCTACGCGTAGAGAAAAATTGTACAAGTTGTGAGGAGCACATAGCGATCTACCTCAGAAACTTCAGTCGTCGCCATATTGTTCTAATCTATTATCCTTGCCGGGATTAGTTGAGTCGCACACAGTGCCATAGCCAATAGATAGGCAAAGCGCCACTAGGGCTACAGGACCAACACAGGCATATCCTCTGTACCTCACAGACAGGTCAGAGAGAGATAAGAATAGAAAACAAACAGGACGATTTCTTGAAAATCCTTTCCTACAATACCGACCGTTATATCAGACGATTATAAGTGACACCACGTCACAGAACAAGTGTACCGATTACCGACAATTCAATAAATATTTGTTATTTTATTTTACCTTATCAACCTGTGTCGCCTAAATTCTTAAAGACGCCAGCCCCGAGCACTTACCTACCTCTCATTTCGTACACTCATAAGGAGCGTACAAAATTGCACTATCGACAAACGTCACAATATAGCTTATAGTCTTGAAAATATTCTCTCCAAATATTATTAAAAGATTCGCAAATTTGGCAGAGTTATAGAGGTTTGAATGAACGGGTGCGTGGCAAGTATAATATTATGATCTGAGCGCGGCCCGCCTGGCCATGCTTCGAAGCGCGCTAGGAGATTATCAAGAGACGCGGTAGCGTCTCGACGCCAAGTATTAAAAAAAAATTAAAAAAAAATCGGTCAAAAGAAAAAATCAGCCTTCTCATGAGACGCTACTGCTACTCTTATTGACGCCAAGTTGGCGCTTTTTCGTCTGCTACGATGAAATAACTTGAATTATCTGCGGGTATATGTCGTGGGCGAAAAATGTGTCAGGTCGAATATGTTTTATTTTTTTTTTTCTTTGCAATGAGCCTTTGCCCAATAAAATCGGTTCCCGCAATGCTGATATCTGGCATCTTAGCAATATCAGTCGAAAAATTTTTCTCAAAATGTCCCCTCTCACACAATCTTAAAAAATTTGTCCCCTCACATATACGTATGAGCTTCGATGCGACACAGGCATATCGAGTCGAGACGCGCATGCGCAACGAGCCAGAGAACGCGTGTAGTCTGTTTATATGGCCTCAGCTGTTGGCTACTATCGCAATTTCTAACCTGTCTCTTCGTGAAAAAATTCAGTCATTTCATCAGTCATATCAGTGTGATATATATATATATGTCCATAGCTCAGAAAAGGGAAAGCAATGGATTTACCAAGAGGTATTTTAATGCGGCATGGATTGTCTTTTTCATGTTTCTTCACTCTGATTGCTCATTTATGTCAAAGAATGCTCCATGAATTTTCTACATAGGTATTTTATAGTGTTAACCATTTAATAATTATAATTGTCTGTCGAAAGGACTTCAGTTGAAATAGACAGTTTGTCTGAATGAATTCATTCAAAATAGACAGGTTATCATATTTAAAGAATTAACGCTATGAAATGTCTAGATGGTTAACTTGTAGAGCATACTTAAAAAAACTGAGTGAGCTTTACCGCATTAAAATAGGTAGAGAATTACAGACTTCTTGCAAAATCTATTGCCACTTTAAAGTTTTTCTGGGTTAAGGAAACACAACGTAACACCACTCTGTCTTATTCATGACTAAGCTGGACTATTCATTTTTCAGCGAATATGTAATGTATCCTGTCTGCGATGACTTTTGATATTCCATAGTTCAACTTTCTGACAATAACCATCACTTTTGCTTAATTCCAGGAAAAAAAGTATAAGTAATTGAAAATTACTGGACGCAAGAGTCAATTTGTTTGAGACGAGGATGTAAATTGTATTTCACTTTCTGCTCGGCAAATTCATTGCATCTGATACTTTTTTCTTAGCGTTGAGTAAATCAAGAACATTACAGTCCAGGGTAGTTCGAATAAACATGTCGTCTACAAAAATATGAGCTTTTCTATTTGTTTAATTAATAAAAAGCCATTTATATATATTTTGCTGATGGAAGCTGAATTCCTCTAAGACACTTGCTTCCGCATGATAAAAATATAAAGAAAAGATTCATTTATAAATTTAAATTTGTGTCAGAAGGAATGTCTGAAATGAAATCAAGCATCAGTCAACGTAAGATGTAAATTTCTTTTAATCTATTCGATGAGAGGAAAAAATTCATAGCTTTGCTGACGATAGCTTTATTTGAACCTGTCAGCAATGGAGTTTGTCTGTTATATTCAACGCTAGGAAAAAAGTATAAGTAATTGAAAATGACTCTACGCAAGAATCAATCTGCTTGAGACGAGGATTTAAATTGTATTTCACCTCCTGCTCAGTAAATCCATTGAATCTGATTTTTCTTTTTTCTTAGCGTTGAGTACATCAAAAACATTACAGTCCAGAGTGGTTCGAATAAGCATATCATCTACAAAAATATGAGCTTATCTCTCTGTTCAATTAATAAAACATTAATAATACATAGCATTAATTTATAACGCGACATATGCAAATTGCTGTATATTTGTGCAACGTACCTGATGTCCATCAAGCTATGCCAAAACACACGCTTATAAAAGAGAAAAATGGAAAGATAGAAAGGGGGGGAGAGAGAGAGAGAGAGAGGGGGGGGGGAGAGAGAGAGAGAGAAGGACCGCAAGAAATAATAAAAAACGCATTGTTAAATATTGAACAATTTTTTATAAAACATAAACATTAACTCTTTAACATTAACTTTAAACATTATTTTTTAAAACTGAAACTTCAAATAACATCCTTGACATCCTTCGAACTGCAACAAAAATAACAAATATTATAAAATAATATTTATCAAGGAGCGCGTTTGCCCTGTTAAAAAAAATAACACCGTTTATACTTACTATTATTAACCGCCGCCTCGCCTGCCGCCTCGGCCCCTCGCCCGATAGGGCCCTTGGCTCGCTAATCTCCTTAGCATGCGACCCAAAAATGCTTCAGCATAATTTTGCCGAGCCCTCCTCCCCGCTCTTGTTCCGCGGCGTTGATAATGTTCTGTAAAATGAAAAGTAAAAATAAATTAATGAGTAAAATAAATGCAAAATTGTATTTTTATAATTTAGCATACATGGTAAAACAGTTTCTGACAAGTGTGAGGTTGCAGCATGAGTCGAACGCGATTATTGCAATCACACAAGTTAAGAAAACGTTTTCCCAACAATTAATTTACAAAATTTTACTTCACAAGCACTGCGTTGACTGAGCATGACCTGGATCGTGCCCAGATGACACAGTAATGCTCGTCAAGTAAAATTTCCCTAGTGGCTTTTCATTTGATGCAGCTTTTAATTATACTCGTTGATGGATTTTAAAACTAAAATATATTGACTGATGAAATTGAAAGCAGCATCAAATGAAAAATCACTTGTATTAAGAAAATGAAGACTTTTTACTTACGTTGTTCGTCCGCTGGAGGGTTTTCCGGCTGTTTTTCTTGCCGGTTTTGTTGAGGTTGAGCCGGCTCTGCGGGAGCCGCCACCGACTCTAAAAGTTTTGCCTCCATCTGAAATATAAAAAAAACACATGAATTAATCGTTATAAAAAAAACATGCTTAAGAGCCGCAGTAGAATCTCGACGCCAAGTAATTTTGTATCGTCGGACGATGTTTACTTGATTGAGACGCTACTGCTCCTTTTATTTACCGCGACGTCGGCATTATATCTGCCTAAATATAATTTTAATTACTTACCTCGAAATCGTTTTCGCTTGGTTGCTCCATTTTGAAAAACAAAGAAGACGACGAAGGAAGAAACATAGATCTTTTTTTGTCTTCTATCTGGCTTTCAAAAACAGAAAAACTTTTGTGTTCGACACTCTTATTGGTTGTTGTGGTTGACACGAAATTCACGGGTACCTGATAGGCCTTTCGGAGACTGTGCTTCTTCCCATTCGGAAAGCAAAAGCTATGGATGACATAGCTAAAGTAGCTAAATATCTGAAATGCAAATACATCATTTCAATTACAATTTACAGCAATTATAGATATGGATTGTTAGAAATAAATTCAAATTTTTACCAGGATTAGGTTTATTAGAAAATGAAACCTACCGTAACGTCACGTATAACCTGTCACGTTCAGAAACGTGTTTTCTATAATTAGTGACTTGTCTCACTTCTTCCCTTTTTCTTCGCCGCAAATACAGCACAATTGTTAGTAATAAACGTCTTCTATGATCCATTTTATAACTTAACGCGCCATCAAAATTTAATATCACGACCAATCACAATATGCCTGTGCGTATATACGTTGGAAAGAGGTACAACTCTGTTGTAAAGTTTCAAGATTCCCCTGCTCGCTTTCCCGCTTCCCGCTGCTTCCGGTCTGAATGAGCCCTATGTTACCCGGTCGAATGTCATCAAAAAACAAAACAGAGACGCGGTAGGGTTTCGACAAGCAGTATTGACAGAAGATTTATTGGCCTATTTATTCAGTGTTCGAGAGGCGCAAATCATTGTGTGTATAAAGAGTGTGCCGAGTGTAAAGTGTCGGGGAAAGTGCAAAGATATATTGGTGCAATATAAGTAGCATTAGACATATTCTTTTCTGGGTTCGCTGCGGTGAGTAAAAAAAGTCATGTCATTTTGCTATTTCTCAGTAAGAAAACGTGCTGCATGACGTATTAGCAAAAAATGTGAATTCTGCGACCGCATTAAGCTAAAATCTAACGGGGATTCATGCGTTCAGGCATACTATGTTGTCAGATATTAGCTTAACCAACCTGGTTATTTTATTTTTTTTTAATTATTTATTGCAGATTGAACGACTACGGGATACACAAGCGATTTTTTTTCCTTTTTTGTTTTTAAAGAGTAATTTACTTAAGAGTTCCAAACTCACTGGCGGCTCAAAGCGCCTGGCATTCTGTTCGAGGAGTTTTTACTGACACTGCTGTAGCATTCGCAAACAGAAATCGATTTTCGATTCTAAATGAGCTTGACGAGAACGCTAACGATTAGAAAAGCACACTCGAACAAAGAGTAAACGGTGTAAACGCAAGCACAAGTGAAAAAAAAGAACGACCAGTCCTAAAAGTAATCATACTAATAAAGTTATCGTCGTTGATGGCGCTAGTACATTGAACAAAATACATATACAGCAAGTCTCTGGTAATGAATTACAAGAAAATGTTGGAGATCGCAAATCAACCAAAAACAGAACGTTCATTCCGAAACAGGCTTCCAACAGTGTTCGACAGGTGCAAATGATCGCCGCTAGTCGACAGTTGAACGATGGTCATATTAATGAATTCGGAACGTTGTTAGCAACATTTTCCGAATACAAACCAGTATGTACATACAGATTTCAACAACTTCATGAAGTACCACAAGTTTTACTGTATAAAAAGCACATTCAGATATTGTACTGCAGTGTCAAATAAGATGGCTTCGTAAATAATCATTGGATATGCAGCTATTATAAAGAAGGGAAAATATACATTTACGACTGCATGCGATTTAATAAGTTGTATGAGTTTCATGAGAAGTTTCTTCATGCATTACATCCATATGTCGATTTACAAGACCGCGAATCAGTACTTTTTCCACCAGTCGAGAAAATATCTAATATTTTTAATAGTGGAGTGTATGCGATCGCTTATGCTGTATGCCTTATGAAAGCGTTGCAACCAGAGCATATAAGATTCGACGAGACAAAGATGCATAGCCACTTGATTAATATGTTTCAGACCAACACGATTGAACAGTTTCCGTTTCAGTTTATTGAAACAGTTTATTGAAATAAATGCAAAAAATTCATCGCAAATGGCAGAGTGTCAATCTAAGCATACAGACCATAAGAAAAATCATCAACCAGCTGTGCAGTCTGAGAAATGCAAAAAACGAAAACTTAGTTCTGAAAGTGGTAAAAAAAGTAAAATATTAATACTTAATGATGACATTGTAGCTGTTGATGATGGCATTGTTAATAAATCATCACTTATAGAGCGCATAGTTGTAACTAATACATCTGCTAATATCGAAGTGTCTTGTGTTCGCCAGATGCAAATTATAGATTCTGGACAAAGGTTAAATGATGATCACATTAACGAATTTGGAGATCTTTTAAGAATGTGTTCCGACTATGACCCAGCGCAAACGTACTGGCTTCAACGGCCTGAAAAGATACCTCGCATTTCACCGGTGCAAATCAAAAAAATTTCAAACGATATATAGAAATTACAATTAATTTTTTTTTGTGTCAGCTGTTTCAAATATTAGACGAAGTATTTTGTAAAATTTTTACCGCAATCTGTGTCTCTTGTTATACATTTAGTAGTGTCTACTCATCTTTATTTTTACTGTTTACTGTGAATTAACTTTTTTAATCATCACTGAGATATATGTAGAATGAGATTGTTTAATTTTTTCATGATGTTCTTACTTTCAAAAAGATATCAAATAACACCAAAAATGTTTTTTCAAAACAAAAAGGTTACGCCAAGTATTAAAAGTGTAGTCATTCCATAAAAAATAAATCCTTGCTAAAAAAATCTCTTGATACCTAGCAAAAATATTAAATCAAATCCAATAAATTAGCCAAGCAAAAATCCTGTGGTGTACTGGTATGTGTGAGGCACGGTCCGGCGAGAGGGCACGACAAATGTAAGAGCGTGCGAACGAGTCAGTCGTTGAATTCGAGGCTTAAGCACACACGGTCTCCGTAAATCGGAGGAAATAAAGGCTTTTGGCTGTGGTCAAGGGAGCCGATTTGTTCGCAGGTTTCTTAAGACCATTCCCGTACATTACAATCTCCTAGGTAGATGCTTAATAGACGTACATGTTTCTCTACAAAAAACTTGGTGTGCCAGCGACTAGCTCCAATATATGGTGGACATATGACACAATGCATCCCATGATTCTAAACGCGACCTGCAATCTAGCAAGGCTTATAATCAACTGGGAACACAGACGTCTTTTACATGCAGGGCCACAGCAGTTATTAGCCTCACTACGGCAACGATATTGGATTATCAGCGTACGCAACGCGGTGCGTAAGACGGTCCATAATTGCCTGACATGCCATCGGTGGAAAAATCAAGTAGCAACACAATTGATGGGGGCTCTCCCTGCTGCAAGATCTACCCCATCTCCGCCATTCCAAACGTGCGGAGTGGATTACGCCGGACCATTCGCAGTGCGACTCGGTCATGCCCGCAGCAAAACCACAACCAAGGCATACATTGCGTTGTTCATATGTTTCGCGACACGCGCCATTCATATCGAAATAGTCACCGATCTTACCACAGAAAGCTTCATAGCGGCCCTGCATCCCTGGCACACCAAGTTTTTTGTAGAGAAACATGTACGTCTATTAAGCATCTACCTAGGAGATTGTAATGTACGGGAATGGTCTTAAGAAACCTGCGAACAAATCGGCTCCCTTGACCACAGCCAAAAGCCTTTATTTCCTCCGATTTACGGAGACCGTGTGTGCTTAAGCCTCGAATTCAACGACTGACTCGTTCGCACGCTCTTACATTTGTCGTGCCCTCTCGCCGGACCGTGCCTCACACATACCAGTACACCACAGGATTTTTGCTTGGCTAATTTATTGGATTTGATTTAATATTTTTGCTAGGTATCAAGAGATTTTTTTAGCAAGGATTTATTTTTTATGGAATGACTACACTTTTAATACTTGGCGTAACCTTTTTGTTTTGAAAAAACATTTTTGGTGTTTACATATAATCTGCTACACATGTGCAGCTGCTAATCCGGAAATTTCGTACACAAGAAACTCCCTCTTATTTTTCATCCTTTGTTCGGCTTATTCGAATTTGCAAATGACGTTTCGTACGTTAGTATTGCTTAGACTTCCGAAGTAAGCGTATTTGAGTCACGAATAAAAGTGCAGTAGTTGTTGAATTGAACGATGGACAAAAAAGGCAGCCGAGATAATCGTGGACGACCGGACTGTCATAGGAAAAGGAAGCTCCAGGGGAATGCAACAACAACCGAAACCGATTCGATTTTCAAGTCGACTTCAGCCCAAAAATTACGGCATGTCCAGAATGATGAAGTTCCGCAGAATAGGGATAGTAGTTATGTGATTTTCAATTTCTTTACGGTATTTATGGCAATGAGGCATATATGGAGTGTAAAAAATGTTACAAGGAAGTGAAATTTGATTTAAAAAATTTAACTGGGCTCAGTTTCAAGATCCAATTGGAATGTGCTTGTGGAGTCAAATTCGTAGATTCGTCTCCGAAAATCGGCCGAGCGTCCGAAATCAATCGTCGGTTCACTTTTGTTTCTGGACTTTTACCGCTCTGAAGAGCTGGAATGAATTTGTTTTGTGTCCTCATGGACATTAGTAAAGGGTTTCCATAGAGACTGTATGCCAGCTGTCTCGAGGATATACATATTGCCAGTAAAGCAGTTTTCGAGTCCGTACTGAAAAAAGCTGTCGAGGATGAAAAGCAGGAGAAGATTACTCACGGACGACCAAATTCACAACTTACAGTATCAGAAGATGGCACCTGGAAAAAAAGAGGATTTTCTTCAAAGTACGGCGTTAAAACTCTGATTGACTGTTACTCCAAAAAAGTTCGCGACGTAATGGTCAAATCGACTTTTTGTCTAGGATACAAAACATGGGAAAATCGAAAGGATACTCTAGAATACGAAAACTGGCTTGAAACACATCGTGGAAAATGTGAAACCAATCACTCTGGAAGCGCTGGAAAGATGGAACCCGACTCGATGGTGAAGATGTTTGAACAGTTCGAGGAGAAGTATAGTGTGCGGTATGGCATTTACATCGGAGATGGCGATTCGAAAACGTACACCGCCATCAAAAACGCCAAACCATATGGTGACGATTTGTTGGTACAAAAAAAAGAATGTGTCGGCCACGTGAAGAAAAGGATGAGGACGAAAACTCACCAACAAAGCCATAATTGCTCTGACAAAATATTATGGCTTGGCGATCCGCAGACATCCCAATTCCCTGGAAGATATGCGAAAGGCGCTGTGAGCTACATTTTTCCACAGGAATTTAAGCGATGCAGAACTCCAGCATCAATATTACCCTGAAGGGCCGGCGAGCTAGTGCAAATATAAAAAAGCTGAGGCTTACAGCCAACTAGCAAACTTCAAACATGATAAGCCGTTCAACGCAGAAGTTTTAGCAGTCATCCGACCCATATACGAAGATCTGGCCAAAGAAGAATTGCTGGAGAGATGTTTGGGGGCCTACACACAAAACAGCAATGAGTTTTTCAATGCTACACTCCGGAGCTGGGCCCCAAAACAACTGCATTGTGGTCTTTCCTCGCTTGAAATCGCTACATACATAGCATGCTGCTTTTGTAACGAGGGATTCACCCCAATCCTGAGAATTATGTGTGCTATGGGTCTGCGCATTGGTTACGAGGCTCACAATCTTGCAGCTACGCGCGACGACGAGCGCATCAAGCGTCCTGAAAGGAGATCATCTTTCGGGGTCCAAGAAGTACGAAATGCTGAGAGAGAGGCTAGGAGTGCTCAATACATTTCTACTTGAGGAAGAAGGACCCCAATATGGCGCCGGAATAGTAAAGTACGAAATGCTGAGAGAGAGGCTAGGAGTGCTCAATACATTTCTACTTGAGGAAGAAGGACCCCAATATGGCGCCGGAATAGTCGATCGAGCGTAAGTGACTGAAATCAACGATTATTTCTATCGATTCGTACCGAAACTTTAAATTCGTTTTTCTCGAAACCACAATTTTTACACTTGTGCCCACGATATCTCAAGAACTACTGAACCGATTCATCTAAAAATTTCGCAAGGTATTCAGAATATACGTCGCTATAGCTCCTACTACGGAGAATAGTCTACATAAAAAATTGCGATCTGTACAACTTTAAGAAGACTAACAAAAGCTGCTAAATTCAAACACATTCGTTATCGTGTCACCATTTTGTGATTATTAAATTTTTCAATGCGACCGCAGTACCGTCTATAAAAGGTCATCTGACAAACCAGAATACACATGAATGTTTTGTTTCAGATCAGTCAAAAGGTCGCAATCGTGAATACCGATGAAATACAGCGTCTTGCGGTCCAGCGCAGCGAGTGAGTACGACACATTGAAATGTCTTTGAAAAATTTGTACAAGCAGACAAAATATCATTAAATATGTATGCAAAAGGACTTTTTAATAGATCTTACGATTTCTGCACAATAAATTCATGAAAATTCATTTAAAACATTCGGATAAAATGTATCTCCCCCCTTAAGGAGGTACAAGATTTTAAAGATTAAGATAAAACGACTGTTTTTATACTCGTTCATCGCTGGCATGTCGACATTGTACAAGTGAGTTTATGTTTCGACAATGGCACATCACCGAGAGCCAACGCCACAAGCATAATATCGTCCCGATTATCAAACAACAGTTGAATTAATCCTAGGATGTAGTCGAATACCAACTGTCAGTAGCTAACTTACTACCGTTTTACGGCTAAGTGTCTCCCGTACTCCGAGCGTTGACCAATCGTACCTGAGACTGTGTTCGAGTTGCTGTGTGTCTTTGATTTTCTCTTTTCAGAAATATATACGGACCAAATATGCCAATATTTTAAAGCGCAATTGTAACATCAGAGATATAAATTTAAGTACAAATCCGACGCGTTTAACATCTCATAATAATGTAAATTTATCGTTTTATGATGTAAATTTGTCTGAAAATTCCCAGAAACAAATTCCTATAATCAGGTGAATATTAAAACCTCATATTATCTTTATTACCGAACTCCATAACTTTCCTAGCGTTCCTCGAACTCAAACTCAAGACATTATTAATAACATTGATCACTTACAATAGTGAATCTTGTTCTTAATACTACGGAAAAATATATTATTATATATTTTAGAAGCAATTTCTTGTTGTAAAGATTAAAATAGTATTCGAAGAAAATGAAGGATAGCTTACAACAAAAGTAATACCGGCCTCAAAAATGTAAACACTAAATGGCTTTACTTTCATACATTTCAACAATAGATTATTTTTTGCACCACGTAAAGAATTTTTTCATCATGGAGAAATTCAAATAATGAAAATGATTCAAGTTACAGCTCAGTTCATTCCAATGTGCATTGTATTCCAAAGGTTTTCTGAAAACGAATGATATAAACTCCCTTTTACATGAAAAAACGCTCATATCAAATGTCATCCTAGGTCGTCTATGGAAAGAGACTATTTTAAAATCTCATTAAAAAATTCTCCTACTTACGGTGCTCTCCTCTGCCAGGCACCTAGTTTCCAGACTATCTTCCGAAGACAGATTCGAGCACCTCGACCCAAACTTAACAAAACAAATCTTTCCGACAACATTGGCATAACCGTGTATAAGTCTATCCGAGAGCGTAGCTTCTGAATAGGGTGGCGATTCGAAGGAAACCAAAAAGCGTGAACGTTATACGAAAGAATAGCTGGAGTCATCTTGTGACCGTAAATTGAAAAATCACGTCACATAAGATATAACACTTTGGACAGTAATATATTTTAATCAACCTCCTTCTCTGTGTACAGCTAAAGGTATTCTAGAAGTATTCTAGGTATTTTCGATGTTCATATGATAAATTTGTTATTTATAGTAAAATAAAGCATAGGTGTAAGATGATATTCGTTAAATGGTATTGTCCCCGTTAAGTATCACATTTTAACCCATTACGTTTTACAAGTATAGTATAGAATTGTTAGAATGCAACTCTTTTAGACTACATAAGTGAGGAAGTCATCTATTTAATGACTACAACCATGTAGTCTGCAAGTATCTCACCTGTTCAGCGGCACTGCCTTCTTGAATATCCGAAATAAATATTCCTTGTCCAACTTCGGCGTGCTTGCCTTCGATGATCATAATACCCAAACCATATTGACCCTACAAAAAGACAATTGAATTTTTACGAAGAACATGTAAGATATATTACTCAATTAGAATTATCACGGAATGATATTAGATGAAGAATTATAAGTGAGATTTCAAAAATTACAGAATTAACAACTACGCAATAAAAATTGTTATTAGTGATTATTCTACTTGTATCAAATGAATTTTCAAGAGAGCCTGATAGCCACTGATGGTATTATGGAAAACGATCCAAATCGCGGTCTCCTATTAGACATTTTTATTTTTATAAGATCTGGGCTTGACTTTGTCCCAGCTAGACCAGCTCAGGCCTAACTAGGATCTCGATTTTCATAATGGCATTTCTACTAATGTACGGATAGTTTTAAATTCATTAGAATAGTAACTTACATACTGATACTATCGGTACAAAGATTACAATATATAGGTGTTGACATAAATGTCAACGTTTTCCATATGAATATTAAATCTCGATAAAATATTCGATCACGTTGACATCTACCAGAGTAGAAATCTTTTAGGTCACCTTTAAGGGTTTAAAGGACGCTTAGTGAACTTATCCTGGCTACTATATTAAAGACTTTCTGATTATTACCCGACCAGGGCCTATCTAAATAATAATTAGGAAGCTTTTACTGTATTTTCTTAATTATTCCCTGATTAATATCCAATCGATCTTTAACTGGCCATGCACATTATTAAATGCCTTGGTTACCCAATTACCACCTAAATAGGGCACATACACGGGTTAATCAATTGTATCAATTAATAAATGATTTGAATTCCCAAGGACGAAATCCTTTCCAGTACTTACGTTTTATTTCCACTGAATGAATTATAATATACAGGGTGTTCGTTATGAAACGGACTGTAGTAACACCGTTACATTCCTTTTCAAATTCTAATGAATACGTGTATTTTCATTTTTTATTTCAGATATCAAAATTTGGAGATAATCAAGGTTGAAGTTGCAGTAATGCGACCAATCAGAACGCGTTTACACGGAGCGTAGATGACGTCGCGAGCCAGCCCGCAAGGCCTGCTTACAGTAGGCCAATAACACTAAAAGTATCGTCTCTTGTATTTTACTCAATTACATGCAGATAAACAGAGACACTACGACGTAGTGTTATTGGTCTACTGTAAGCAGGCCTTGCGGGCTGGCTCGCGACGTCATCTACGCTCCGTTTCAACGCGTTCTGATTGGTCGCATTACTGCAACTTCAACCTTGATTATCTCGAAATTTTGATATATGAAATAAAAAATGAAAATACACGTATTCATTAGAATTTGAAAAGGAATGTAACGGTGTTACTACAGTCCGTTTCATAACGAACACCCTGTATATATATGTATATACAGGGTGTCCCAGAACTACCTGACCAACGGGGTATAGCGGTGTTCGGGAGGCACCACTGATCATGAAAATGACCTTCCTTTTGTCCGGAAGGTCATAGTTTTTAAATGGGAGCAGGTCAAAGTTGACCAATCAGAGGGAGGCGTCAAGAGAAACGTAGGCACCTGCAAACTCTGAGTTTTCTTCGCTCGCTTTTGTTTCTCGGTAGCTTGTTTCTTGTTTCCAATATGTATGTCTTCGGCTGACGTCATCCTGCCCGAAGTACCGAGAAACAAAAGCGAGGGAAGAAAACTCAGAGTTCGCAGGTGCCTACGTTTCTCTTGACGCCTTCCTCTGATTGGTCAACTTTGACCTGCTCTCATTTAAAAACTATGACCTTCCGGACAAAACGAAGGTCATTTTCGTGATCAGTGGTGCCTCCCGAACACCGCCATACCCCGTTGGTCAGGTAGTTCTGGGACACCCTGTATATATTTTCTGTTATTTAATGAAACTTTAGACCTCTATATCCCCGCAGTTGTAACGTTATGTTAACAAACTTTTATTAAAGTACTATATGCTACATAAAAGTATTAAGTACTTTGATAGATTCATTTAAGAGATACAGTAGTTCCATTTAGCTGCTTCGGGCTTCAAATATTAATATGATTTTGAGGCGGGAACTCAAGTTGGTCCTCTTGATTCTTAAGGGGGTTCTCTGGTTTGATGGATTCAAGAAATCGATTTTTTTTTGTTGCATAAATTGTTTCCTTAATATGTCTAGAATATGGTGGTAAAGTGATTTTTCAAAATTCGAAGTCATTATAAGGATACAGCAGTTAGAAGAGGGGCAGGTGTTCGGAGAGCTGAGAGGACGACCCTATTGTGTTCTGTCAACTTGAGACCCTTCTATACAAATGTATGCACTGCGACGTAAACCCCAAACAAAAAAAAACTCCTTACTTGGGCCCCACGTTGGGCGCCAAATTTTGCGACGTATACAGCAAACCAAAACCTATAATAGATTCACTGTTTCCGAAGGATCCAATATATTTTACGTCCGCAAAAGCGACCCGCCAAGGTCCTCTCTCTCTGCCTCCTTTCACCAACACGAATTCACGGGTTGGGCGCCAGGTATCCCTCGCGGGAGTACCACGAGTGCAACGCACTCTCTTTGTCACTAATAAATTTTACCCAATTCGGAATCGGCCGGGTTACACTAAAACTAAACACTAATATAACGGACCCGAGGACCACGCCAACAACCTAAGACGGGTCTCTCGTTCTCAAAGGTATCACCAAATTTCTAACGGATCCGGGGGCGACGCCAACGGTCCTAAGACGTGCCACCCGTTCACAAAGTCACTAACCTAATCTCACTACGAGATGCACCAAGGGACAACGGCCGATCCGTAAGATGTCCACTAAGCGGCGGAGGAGAGAGAGTCGCTAAACACTAAAGCCCGTATTCAGAACTCGCTTTTAGTGCTAATAGTGCGCTTTTAAGTTTTTTCTTAGTGAGTTTTAACTACAAGCGACTCTGTTAGTGACCTTAAGAGCGAGTTGTGAATACGGACTTTGGTCACCAAATGCCCAGTCCGGTGGCTAGCTAGACGGAAGCGTCGTGGCGTTCAGGCAGGGAACAGAGGTATAACAATTGAAAGTAGGAAAAGCACAATAATACGTTAACGCACCAGAGCTATATTTTAGAACAAGCAGTTAAAAGCAATTAGAAACTAGCCAAAAGACAATTCATATAAGTAAGCCAAAGACATGCGGCAAGATAAAGTAACAACCAAGAGCGGTGCATAGCCAATCAATTCAAAATAACAAAAGCCTTATACTAAAGTTACAACGCTAAGAAAAATGATTCTATATAAACTAAAGTGAAGTTAATCTAAGGAAATTACTATAACATATATGCGGAACGAAAAGCGTGAGTAGATATAAACAAGCAATAGAAAGATTAGCAGCCGAAGAAACATAAGAAAGAAAATCTACCAAATAAGTACATCAATTAAACTTCGAAAGAATGACTCTATATAATTCCTAAAAACGCAAAAGCTACTGATTCTAAGTATACCAGGTACGCCAAATTTAATAATACGCTCAAATGGATTTTACTGAAATGCGGAAAGATTACACTAAAGAATTGACTTAAACTAACGCGGAAAGAATAAACGTAAAAGACTATAATAATGCGGAACGATGGCACGAACATCAATCGGACAAATAATATTAAGGGGTAACACCACTCTAGAGGCCGAAAAAAAGGTGTAATTTTGCGGATTTTTCATGGGATTATGGGAAAAGGGATTGTATTGAAATTTACAGGGTTTATTCAACATACAGTAATGCGCAATTGAAGTGGAACACTTTAATTTGTTTACATATCTGTGAAAGTATGACGGATTTCGAAATACCAAAGACATATTTTTTAGGAAATTTCCTTCCCGTTCGAATGGTTAAGGTTTTATCCCGATCGGATACAAAATGGCCGAATGGCAGGGGTTGGAGTGAAAAAGTGCGTTTTGGAACTTTTTGAAAAATTCGAGATCTAGTAGTTCCGGAAGGAAATTTATATTTCTAATTAGGGCACGAGAGAGAGCATCCTTCGGCATTAAAAAAACACCCCCATTGAACCCCTGTAGGATCACGCTAGGGGGAGTTACACCCCCTTGAAGTGAAAACACTTAAAGGGCCATAACTTCCGAACGCGCCGGCCAATGTGGTCCAGTTTTTGCATGATATCATCTTTAATGATACTGCAGATTCTCACAAAATTACTGTTTGGAGATGATCCCGTGACGGAGATCTCGAGCTTTCGCAAGCGCACCCGCAGCTTCCCCGCCATTTTTCATTAGGAAAGCGATGAAGTAGAAGTTTCATTTTTATCCACGTTGTAGCTGAGGTTTCAACGATTAAAACGCGCTTTTAAACATCCAAATACGAGTACGCTAAGGGGTTAAACTATCCTTTTGAAAAAACGCCTAAATTTTGCGAGTACTGCTCGAGGCGCTCGGGGGACATGTGCTTGGCGCGCGTGGTAGGCTAGTAGTCCCCCGAGCGCCTCGAGCAGAACTCGAAAATTTAGGCGTTTTTTCAAACGGATAATTGAACCCCTTAGCGTACTCGTATTTGGATGTTTAAAAGCGCGTTTTAATCGTTGAAACCTCAGCTACAACGTGGATAAAAATGAAACTTCTACTTCATCGCTTTCCTAATGAAAAATGGCTGGGAAGCTGCGGGTGCGCTTGCGAAAGCTCGAGATCTCCGTCACGGGATCATCTCCAAACAGTAATTTTGTGAGAATCTGCAGTATCATTAAAGATGATATCATGCAAAAACTGGACCACATTGGCCGGCGCGTTCGGAAGTTATGGCCATTTAAGTGTTTTCACTTCAAGGGGGTGTAACTCCCCCTAGCGTGATCCTACAGGGGTTCAATGGGGGTGTTTTTTTAATGCCGAGGGATGCTCTCTCTCGTGCCCTAATTAGAAATATAAATTAGCTTCCGGAACTACTAGATCACGAATTTTTCAAAAAGTTTCAAAATCCACTTTTTCACTCCAACCCCTGCCATTCGGCCATTTTGTATCCGATCGGGATAAAACCTTAACCATTCGAACGGGAAGGAAATTTCCTAAAAAATATCTCTTTGGTTTTTCGAAATCCGTCATACTTTCACAGATATGTAAACAAATTAAAGTGTTCCACTTCAATTGCGCATTACTGTATATTAAAGTATAAAAAAAAATTTTTTTATGATCGATTTCGTGCAAAATGGCGGCGCCACAGCGGATCTCCGATACAAGGTTTTTTTGAAGACGCTCCACGGGCGTACTCATTCCTCGGCAACCGTGAGAGTCGGAACAAAAATCCAAAATTTTTTTGAAACTACATACTAATAGCTTCCGAAGTACGTAGGATTTTTCTTTTCTTTCAATTTTTGTAGAAACTGTGCATATCTGAACAAAAAGTATGAATTTTCGACTAAAAAAAGAGCAGTAAATTGTTAATAAAACAAGTAATTTTCAAAATATCAAAAAACGGCTACGTACTTCGGAGGAGAATATATATATATGAAGCTACTGTAAAAATTTGAAGTCGATCCGAGCAATAGTTTTGAAGCTACGAGTACGCCCGATTTGAAAAAAACAGTTTCGAGAAAAACGCGTTTAAAGTTTAAAGGTCGATAAATCAGAGCGCGCCGTGGCGGCTGATTCAGCCGTCGGCGCGCTCCTAGGCGTTGCGGCAGATTTAAAAATTAGACCCCTTCCACATTGAATTTCAATATAAAACCAATTGGATATGTTTTTTAAAGTCCTTAAGTATACTTTAAGCAAAAAAAAATCGAATTTTTGAAAATCCTGGAGTGGTGTTACCCCTTAACCAATCGTCTCAGAAATTAGATATACTAAGGTATTATCGGGCGTACAGAGATCTACGGCGTTTCGCCTGGAGTAGCACGGCGGCTATCGCGCGGTTGACGGCGCACGCGTGAGCGGCGAGCTCGGCGAGTTTGTAGGCGCGGGCTTACCGTGGATTCGCGGGGAGCGGTGAGGCTCGTGACGCGCTCGCGGCACAGGGCCGTCCCTAGTAATCCGACCCTCCAATAATTTATATTTTCACAAACAACGCTAGATAAATAATACGGATCACGGGCGCGGAAGAACACACGAATAAATAGGGATCACGAACAAAGATTCCGGCGTACTCGTTACTACAATTCTCTAGATTTTAACAGAGCTTTACGCGAATAGGAAAGAGTCCATCGCAACACGCGGAGAGTCGAAGAGTAACAGAAAAGCACGCGACAAATATACAATACAGCATAGATAACACCAAGAAATCACATAAATAGCGAGAGCATAAATTCATATTCAATTCGTTTCAAATTCGTTTGGATGCAATAAATTTATTTTCGAATACTAATTGTGGCTACTAATCGGCCGTGTTCAGAAGGAACGGCAAAAACGGCCGGCGAAAACACACGCGGTCGCCGCGAGGGTCGAGCGTGTATCTCGCGAACAAAGGAGTTTCTAAGATTCTATTAGGCCAGAGCGGCGCTCAAAATCCAGCCGTTAAATAATTCGACAAATCTCTAAACAATAAACAGCAACTAGAAGAGGCGAGACATCAAGAAATTATAATATGAAATATCGCCAAAAGCGCAGCGCTACAGAAAGACTCGACCATATAAGAAAACTTATTTTACAGACAGATTCCAGTATAGAGCTTACGTTAGGGCCTCATGCGGCAAAAATCCAACAAACAGAAAATTATGGAAATATCACTAATTCGCAAATCCCAGCACTATCGTCCTTTTTGCTAGCCCGATGCGGAAAGACGTTCACATCGGGACTCTCAAAATCGGAGATACGTCCGCTGAGGCAGAAGGCCTAGGCGGTAATTTTTCACTAACACAAAGAAATTATTTCGCCAATTTTATAATGGTAGTCAAGGGTCTCACCAAATCTCGTAGCGGCAACGAATCGCAAGTCTAAGGAGTTCGAAAGGGCCAGAAGGGCTTCCTTCCTTCCTTCCTTCCTTCTCTCTCTTATATTCCCTCGATATTCTATCCTTTTCTCTTGCCTGTTCTTACTGACTGTCCCTAAATTGCACCCACTCGCTAAGAAGCTCCAAACGTAAGTGAAGTACTCGTTTGATTTCACTGAGCTCAAGACCTCTTGACCCCCACTGTTTACATTATTTCGGCGCTGGCGGAACCGTGACAATACATCGAACTTCAAACGTATTAATTCCTTAAGGGGATTTTCGCGGTGAGGATCATCGCTAGTCACGAAGATGACCGAAGCTGTCGGCGGCACGTTCGGGAGTCTTCGGGTGCTGCGGTCCGTTTGTAGGCCAGGGAGCGCGGGAGTCCGCGGTGCTGGCTGCTCTCCCTCCCTGTCTCCGGCGGTACATCGGCATGAGCCCGCCGTAGATATTCTCGCGGCCTTGCGGCGGACGAGGAGGACACGTCAACTCCTGGTCGGCGGCGAAGGCGGCGTCGATCGTAGGGCGTCCCAGCTGGACGGCCGGCAGACGAAAGCTTGAGCCCCATCCCGGGTACTCTGGACTCTCTGGATTCCTCAGATGCAGCAGCCTCTCCTCGTGCAACGGCGGCAGTCGGTCCCCAAAGGTCACCAAAATCAGCGCCTCTTTCCTCCCTTCCCCCGTTGTTCGGCATCGGTCCACCAGCTCTTACACCAATTGATCTCACCAAAGCGTCATACAATATCCAAAGAAAGAAAAAGAAAAAGCAAGCAAGCAGTAGTCAATAAAACCAAGCAAAGAAACATACAAGCGGACGACAGGCTGGTTACTTAATACTAAAGGAATCTGTGCGTCTTAACCTAGGACTGACGTTTGGAGCGTAAAACAGTTAAATCCTATATCCCTATACTTGCGGGTCGTTTGTGGCGTGGATTGTCAAAAATTCATGTCACAGCACATAAAACAAGTCCAGACAAGTTGAAACAAGTTTAGGTGTGTAGTTATGTATGTTGTGAAATTTATTTTAGTCTTGGTTTAGCTTCGAAGAGCAGATTATCGCAGATTAATGGTAAGTTAGGATTTTTATAGTTGTAACTGTACTTGGATCTTCAAACGCGTTTTTCTCAAAACTACGTTTTTCAAACTTTCCTCCATCATATCTCGAGAACGGCTTGGCCAATTCACTTCAAATTTATAGGGTCGACTCAGCACATATAAACGCACGGAATGAACTATTATCACCCCAAAATTTAAAATATTTCTATTTCTTTTTAATAAAAAGTTGACAAAAAATACATGAAATTCGAAATTTTTTGTTCCGAAGTCTGTCAAAAGTCCAATTTTCAACATTTTCTTTTCATGATAGTTCATTCCGTGCATTTAAGGTAGCTATACCGCTGCACACTAGTCAAATCAGTGCTAAATTTTTAATAACATTTTTACCATTTCTAGTGGTCTAATTAACAGTTCTGAAGAGTTATTCACGTAACAGCATTAGTTCTTAATATATAAGTACATTTGCAGCCGTGATTCGAATAGAAAATCAAATATTATATCCAAATATTCGATGTCATATTTTGTCGTGCAGTTTTTTTAAAGAATGAACCATAATAATAGTCCAATTATGACGAGCAATATCTCATTTGGATTATTGGGAAATCTTTAATCGATTGACCATCGAGATTTTGTATAATATTAGTTGTTCAAAAGTTACAGCCACTTGTATGCCTGATATTAGGTTAGGATAGGTAATGAATATTTTTAGCTAAAAATTTATACGTATACTCTTGAAACACTTATAAATAAATGATGAAAATTTCAAAGTTCTATCTCTTCATTGGTCCTCACAAAAAAATCCCAAAAAATGCTTAAAAATCAGACCGTCAAACCAGAGAACCCCCTTAAGGAATGATTTATGACTCCCTACTGAGAATATACAGGGTGAGGCACATAAAGTGTTACAGAGCAGTAGCACTCAAACTATTGATCATATCCAAAAATGTTTCACACAAAAGTTTCAGTGTTCGAGAAGGCCGTCATACTGGACCACCCTATTTTTTTATCGGTGGAGGCGTTGAAGCTACGTCAAGGTCTACTCCACTTTCTTAAATGGAACCATGTATTTTTTTTTCGATGACATTATTACCGATTTTAAGACAAATTCAGCGACCTACAACACAAGGTCATTCTAGTCACGCAAAATATGAAAATAGTCGAAAAATCGAAACATATCGGAATAATCACTTTCAAAGGATCCACTAATCTTGCTTTGGGTCTACCTACAGAAGATGCTCGGAGTGATGACCCTCGACTTGTAAGCACTTGTTAATTCGCTGATGAAAAGACCGTCTAACTTCAGCTAACATTTGTGGTGTAATTTCGGTACATGCTCGACGTATTCTTTCTTTCATGTCGTCAGGCGTGTTAGGTACTACCGCCATTACGCGTTCTTTGACAAAACCCCATAAAATGTAATCTGGTGATGTTAGATCTGGCGAACGAGGTGGTCAAGCTACAGGGTCGCCTCGTCTTATCCACTTTTCGCCAAAAATCTCATTCATCACTTGTCTTGAACACAGAGCATAATGGGGTGGTGCACCGTCGTGTTGCATCCACATGTTCATGCGAGCATGCAAGGGCACGTTTTCCAGTAATTGAGGCAGTACGTTTTGCAGAAAGTTTGCGTAAACTTGCGCAGTCAAGTAACCTTCACTCCGAGAATCTTCTGTAGGTAGACCCAAAGCAAGATTAGTGGATCCTTTGAAAGTGATTATTCCGATATGTTTCGATTTTTCGACTATTTTTATACTTTGCGTGACTAGAATGACCTTGTGTTGTAGGTCGCTGAATTCGTCTTAAAATCGGTAATAATGTCATCGAAAAAAAAATACATGGTTCCATTTTAGAAAGTGGAGTAGACCTTGACGTAGCTTCAGCGCCTCCGCCGCTACAAAAATGAGGTGGTCCAGTATGACGGCCTTCTCGAACACTGAAACTTTTGTGTGAAACATTTTTGGATATGATCAATAGTTTGAGTGCTACTGCTCTGTAACACTTTATGTGCCTCACCCTGTATATAGGAGTGTGGTATTGCTGATTCTCATAGCCAACTTCGAATATTCTCATGATATACTCTGTGCCACAAGATTATTTATACGACATATCTAAATTATACTATTTGGTATATTCGTACTATTTAAATAATTGTAATATAGTGAAGAATCGTACGTACCTTCTTAATAGAAACTGTATGAACTCCCTTGTATTGGCTGAAGCAACTTGCATCCTATAAAGATAAATTCTCAATGAGAAATTATTTGAGACATTATATTATACATTTTATCGAAAACTTATAACAAATGAATTGCAGCTTATCACGCTACTCGATTGAGTTCTTTGAATTGAAATATATGTCCCTGCGCCTGTGATAAATCAGTGAAGAATCAGCAGGCCATATACTTTAATAAACTATTTCGTTTGTTTAAAATGCTTAAATGTTTTACTGGCTTACGCTACAGAATATTATTCGATTCGAGCACATAAATGATCCTTACGAACGTATTATTCCACGAAACTATTGGATTGGTCCAAAGGTTCTATTACACTTGTGTCGAAATATCAAGAGACTCGGTCGAGTCTCGCGCCAAGTACAGGCAACCGGCTGTACAGGGCACAGCTCGCCGAGACTCTTTACTTGAGTCAACTCTTATACCTGTGTTTGGAACGAAATATCTTATTAACCGCTATACATGAGAAAAAGTTATTGATACATTCATTATAGGAATTGAGGGTCCTGAATTGATTGCCTCCACGTTCAATAAGATTAGTATACGAGATCAGGGTGTATTGAGATGGCGAGCGAGATGATTTTAAATCAGTTCCGTCGTCGTCGTCGTCGTCGTCGTCATCGTCGTCGTCATCATCGTCGTCGTCGTCGTCTTCGCACGTCCATCGCATTTTTTACACGACAGATGGCGCTGACTGATGTGCCTTCTTTACCTATTTGTACTCTGTATGGTGGTAGTAATTTACGAATACACAACACAATCAAATACACTTTATAAGTGAAGCTACCGTTCATACCGAATTTCCAGTTAGTATAAGGGTGCTTTCACAACAGTATAGAATTATTCAGTCATGTGCAGTGCGCGTATATGGGTGTATGTACATGTGTGCTTCGGCATAGTTCCTCGTATTTTAGGTGACAGTTTGTCCAACTGTTCTGCTTCGTAGTTTTCTGTATTAGGTGTCGGATGTGGAAGTTCAGGGTATCCAGGTATTCGTAGTTTTCTGTATCTAGGTGTCGGACGTAGAAGTCCAGGGTGTCCAGGCATTCCGCTCCGTAGTTTCCTGTGTCCAGGTGTCGGATGTGAAAGTTCAGGGTGTCCAGGTGTTCCGCTTCGTAGTTTTCTGTATCTAGGTGTCGGATGTGGAAGTTCAGGGTATCCAGGTATTCCGCTTCGTAGTTTTCTGTATCTAGGTGTCGGACGTAGAAGTCCAGGGTGTCCAGGCATTCCGCTCCGTAGTTTCCTGTGTCCAGGTGTCGGATGTGAAAGTTCAGGGTGTCCAGGTGTTCCGCTTCGTAGTTTTCTGTATCTAGGTGTTGGATGTGGAAGTTCAGGGTATCCAGGTATTCCGCTTCGTAGTTTTCTGTATCTAGGTGTCGGATGTGGAAGTCCAGGGTGTCCAGGAATTCCGTTTCGTAGTTTTCTGTATCTAGGTGCCGGATGTGGAAGTTCAGGGTATCCAGGTATTCCGCTTCGTAGTTTTCTGTATCTAGGTGTCGGATGTGAAGGTTCAGGGTGTCCAGGTGTTCCGCTTCGTAGTTTTCTGTATCTAGGTGTCGGATGTGGAAGTCCAGAAAAGTGTGCAACAAGCTTTGGCGCTTCGGTCAAACTATAGTATCCTCTTTGATGTTCGCACGGCCTGAGGTACAAGGCCTGAAATAATCCAGCACACTCTCCTCTCTTACGTTTACCACACGGCTTCAACAAGCTGGACACCATTAACGACGCTTATATGCATTGAAGATTACATTTTCTTTAAAAATTTGTATATGTCTTTATGCATTTCTAGAAAAAGGAACTTACAAATTAAATTTATATGCCATTAAACATTTTCGACACCGCTATATATTTTTCTGATTAGCAACATCATAATGCATTTACATTTTATATCTGTGACGACAATATAGATTTCAGTGCTTAATACTTCTATGTCCCGTTGAACAACAAAAATTTGTGATATCCCCCAAAAACACTTACGTGCAAAAAACTACGCCAAGTACAGGTGTGCTGTGTATTCCTCTAATAAAAAGTAGTGATATCAGATTATTGAGGCCAAGTACATAAGTCACTACATGTTTGCCTATTATATGATCTAGCACTGGCCCATCATTTTAATTGTATTCTCAAAATTTCCTATAACGTTTTCACTACTCTTTTACATTACTACTGTTTCTCGTAGTTGATTATGAATTAATGGTCATTTAATAATTAATAAAACTTTAGCTGATTCCTTATAGAGTACTACTTGGCGGGTCCGTGCCAGAAATTCCAAAGTACTTACTTTGAACGTACTAATAGTATCCTAAAATTATGTGTTTTTGTTATTAAGATTTTACCGTGATTATTATTACCGAGTTATCGTTAATAAGCTCTATATAGAAAGTTGACATTGGTTTTGAGTTTAATGACTAGCATTATGAATGCAAATTTATATCAAGAAATGCACGGACCCGCCAAGTAGTACTCGATAAGGAATCAGCTAAAGTTTTATTAATTATTAAATGACCATTATTTCATAATCAACTACGAGAAACAGTAGTAATGTAAAAGAGTAGTGAAAACGTTATAGGAAATTTTGAGAATACAATTAAAATGATGGGCCAGTGCTAGATCATATAATAGGCAAACATGTAGTGACTTATGTACTTGGCCTCAATAATCGGATATCACTACTTTTCATTAGAGGAATACACAGCACACCTGTACTTGGCGTAGTTTTTTACACGTAAGTGTTTTTGGGGGATTTCTACAAATTGTTGAAATCTTTTGGACGGTTCCGTGCAAGCATCTATCTTTTGACTGAGCGTGCGCTACCTATTGCAGATTCTAATGATAAATATGTATCAGATTATAGGTTGGCAAATAAATAAAATAAAACACTTTAAACGTTTTTCTTTAAGTGTAATAGAATTTTTGAACCAACTCAATAAGACCCTTACTCCTACCTTTATTTTATAACCACTATTAAGCGTCTTTTAGTTGAAGACGATCAGATTGCTGTTAAGAGATGCCGTATTCTTAATTGCTTTTAAGGCCACTAGTAGTAAAAGTCGCGTGATTAGGAAAATCAATGTGGCATCATCACAAAAGCATGGTAGTCAGCATAATGCGCATGCGCATTTCTTGCACTATATATTTGAAAATACAGTAGCGCTTAAAAGTATTTTGACAAACATATCATAATCATAAAAATCAATTATTTATTTTTTTGAAAGATATTCAACGTCTTACAGAATAGTAACAAAATGGCAATCAATCGCAAGAAAATAGAGTTTAATTCTCAAAAAAATTAGGTAACTGGTGGATCAACAGTATTTTGACAGAAATTGAAAAAAAACTTTAACACATAATTACCATCTACAGTAATGAGCAAGTCAATATTTTGTGGCATATCCCTTGGCCTTTATGACAGCCTCGCACCGCGTCGGCATTGAGTCGACCAACTTTTGTAATCGATTAATCGGAATTTTCTCCCACTCATTATTGAGAGCTTCATATAAAGCGTCCTTATTTGAATAATTTTGGATTCTTATTCTGCGATCCAACTCCTCCCACAGATGTTCTATAGGATTCAAATCCGGACTTTGGCTTGGCCACTCCAGAACCTTGACTTTTTCGCGTTTTATGAAATCATTAATGCATTTTGATTTGTGTTTAGGATCGTTATCTTGTTGAAAATACCACCCAGCTGACATGTGGTATCTTGCATATGGCAGCATTTGAGTCCTCAATATATTTGCGTACACGTCCATATTCCCTTCAATTTGAACTAACGGTCCTACTCCAGAGCGAGAAAAAATCCCCAAACCGTATTCGTGCCGTTTTGCGAACGCATGTCGGGCCTTTTTGTTTTTCAAAGATATTGATGGTTTTTGCGTTGATCTTCGGCCATGTAATCCAAAGAGTTTCACGCATCGTTTGACAGTAGAAACGTAAATGTCTACGTTGTATTTTTCGCTCAATTCATTTTTTATCACTACAGCCGACTTCCGAACACCACTTGTTGATAGCTTTTTTATAATACGATCGATATGAGGAGATATTTTTTTTTGACTTATTTTCGACAGTCTTCCGTTTATTATACAATTTATTCCATGCATTAACGTGCTGTCGAGACACTTTAAAAGTACTAGCAACTTCTGTTTGTTTCAGTCCTTGCTTTAGTGCATTTATAACGGCTTTTTTAAAGTCACTAGAATATTCCTTACGTTTCGGCATATTGAAATAACAGCAATAAGTAAATATAAGTACAAATCAAAACTGAGGAGCAACTAACGTTCGTGAATTCTCGAAGCTTACTGCGTGTCGAAATACTTTTGATCCACCAGTTTCTTCATTTTGTTTGAAAATTAATCTCTATTTTCTTGCAATCGAGAGCCATTTTGTTACTATTGAATATCTTTCAAAAAAATAAATAATTGATTTTTATGATTTATATTTGCTTTCAATTAATCCAATTAATATGTTTGTCAAAATACTTTTGAGCGCTACTGTATGTGCTAAGTTTTGTAATGCTAGAAAATAGTCTCTTTCGAGGTAATGGTGGTTACATAGTGTTACCCACTGGAAAACATAAAGAACCTTGCCTGCCTAATAGTTCGCGCATAACTCCTTAAAAAGGTTCCATGGCAGGCTGGCCGAAGGCATGTGCAAATTCAATGGTCTCGGTGTTATCACCGAGGAGATGAGAGGAGGTTCGCTGGCCAGTTAGTTGATTACGAATGTGTTATCACCAGGGAAATGATTGCGTAGCAACTCCAACTTCAAAGGGTATAAAAGGTCGCGAAATCGGGGTAAAGAGTCAGTCCTACTCCGACTGACCAACCAGGAACTGGTGAGTGTTGAAGTGGTCCTGGTACCGCGCTTCAGCCTCCTAGTCGTCCGCAGTAACCCTAAGCGTTCTGCTGCGCGACACTGGTAAGGACTTTCGGCCGGTACTTGAAGGTGTTCAATTCTATAGTCGTTGCATGCCAAGACACCGCAGTAGTAGAAGAAGGAGGAGAGTCAACGCCGCTCGGTGGAGGCGCTCGAGCTTCCTGGCCTATGCCCTGGAGCCGCTGGAACTCCCGTCGGTCTCGTCTGTGTGGCGAACCGAACGCCCCATCATCCACCCTGGTGATACCTCGGCCACTACGTTTGCCCCGATCTGCGAAACCCCAGAAGTCGTGCCCTTTTGGCGATACGGGCGTCCTCCAGTCCAGAGGTCCCCGGTTCCGGCACTGCTCAGCCCGCTGCCCTCCTCACCGGACCCATTGAGCAACGATCCCTCGCTTCCCGCGACTCCCGGGTCATCACGGGTCGCACATCGGCGGAAACTAAAACGTTCCGCACACCTTAAACGCCGGCTACTAGAATTGTTTGGCGAACCCTAAACGGGCCTTGTTATAAAATAAAAAGGGCTAGACAACCCCAAAATTTTTCTATCGGAAAACGTTTCCAATCATTGAATTCGTAGTGCGAACAATAGGGAACTTAAATTGTAAAATATTTCATTTGTTTGTTAATTTTATTATTAAGCTTACTAGTTTTAAATGTAAAAATGTTCTAAGATTATTCTTAGCTCATCAAACAGGAACATCAGGTCCCGGGCGTGCTGAGACTAGGTGTGGCACGCACCAGTATGTCTAACCACTAAACTGTACATCCCGACTGGCTCTTTCCATACCATGGGAACCTACCACGGCCCTAAATAAGCATTCGCTAGTACACCAAGAGTCAACAACCTGAGTTTAGTTCAGACAGTTCCTTGTTATAGTGTCAGTTTACTTATTGGACGTCATCAATGTTCAGGACAGAATTTGTCTATTTACATATTTGCCGTGAATATAATGGGCTGTAAAAGAATTTGGTCGTGTTCAACGTGTAGCACAAACTTGTAAATGTTTTGGAAATGCTCAGGCATAACGATTACGTTCGCACGGTCTAGTGATAGAAGTTAATAATCAAACATAAAATTTTTTGATATAACATAAAACTCTTTAAAATAAAATTTAGTATAATTGAGGTGCCGCATGCAATAACTTGCTTATCGCTCGAGAGTATCGTTTGTCTCGTTTTTCGTCATATGAGATGGCTGGAAATTAATCTGAAAATTAAAATGCAAATGATTCGCCAACCAAAAATATGTCATTGTAGAGAATCAAAAACTGTACAAAATTTACCGAATAAAGTTTTCTCTGTGATGCGTACTTTTTTTCGAAAAGAATTAAAAATTACAATTTTTGAAACTAAGGAAATCAATACAGTTTAAAACTAAACTCGTCAAAACGCGGCTATTACTCGACGGAAAAATTTTCAATTTTCAACTTTTGTACGACATAGTCTAGCGCTGCTAATGCACCATTGCTCTTTCCCGAAACCCTTATCAATAATTTATTATTTTAATACAAATCGATCCGCATCGAAAACCTTGTTTTGTCAGTAGATGATAGAATTTTGATTGGCTTCGAACTGATTGTTTCTTTGCTCGGGTATTCTTGATCCGTTTTATGTAAGTTAGATATTCTGGGTATGAATGAATTATTGTGTTTACCTGATTATATGTGAGTGTACTCTTAGGCTTACTCAATGATTTCCAGGGAATTCAACTGTTCCCTTTTTATTGCTTTCCTTGGAAATAGTACTGATTCAATGAGGTGGTTTGGATGGACCCTCAGTCCAGATGAGGTTGTAGCAGGTTTTTGTAAATGATAGTAATGATGATGATTCACAAAACTCGCAGAATAGAGTCACCAGGTATGCTTCACTTCTGTATAAACTTCGAAGAACTGAATTGAAAAGACTACAAGTTCATAGAACTCTAGACTTCGACTTAGACTTTGAACTTCTTTTACAAAACTTCCACTTGACTACTTAATAGCGCCACACTTCTACCACAGAACATCTTTTCAGTCTCTCCAACCCTTTTTAAAGACTTCGTTTCTTATCCCTTCCATTACTTCTCATGAATTTGATTGGTCTTTGATTCCCTTTCTCAATGATCATTTAACAAATCAAAGTACTAACCATTATCTATCTGTTGTTGCATACCTGAGTCTTCCAATTCTGTACCTGAAACCTCGCGAGTACTGCTAGTCTCGAAGAGCTTCAGGTTTATCTTTTATTTCAAGACATAATAAAGGATTGGTATGACAAATTCCTTAAGAACATAATGCTTGATAGAATAATAAGCGTAACATTTTCCGGTTCAATAAATGATAACGTAATTCATAATTGAAGATTCCAATAATATAACGGAATACAAACAAAACAAAAGTGTAAACTAATAAGTATAAATCATTAGAATTGATTATATTAGACGATTGATCGACTTATATACTTATCTAGTACCGTCGGTAAAAATAATGCATATGTAGTGTGTATAGTATATGTATGGGTTGGGGTATAACAATATAATATGGGTTGGCCATGGGTATAAGTGGCTGTGTATATCTATGGATTGGCGAGTGTCGTATATAGGAGGGCCGAGACGTAACACTACTTTAGCCATTGTTATGTCTAGTTTAGTCAAGTTGTCATTTATCAAGCGAAGAACTGCCTGTCGATCATCTTTAGGTGGATAAAAAGGACATGCACTACGTACTGCAGTGACAGCTTCATTATGAGTATCAACGGCAAACCTCGTCACACCACACCAGACGTGAAAATTATGTTTTTGCAACGCTGTACGGAAAGTATACAGTTTGTGCACCAAAAAACAAGCACAAAGTGGTCCATTCTTGATAAGTTCAGAGTGTGCGGGAATCATAACATTCCCGTGCGGGAATTGAAGAAAAGCGAGATCACGATAATCTACGTAAGACGTCACAGAGATATCTGTGTAAGTCAAATGGCATTATCATAGAACATTGCAGTTTTCAGTTAGTGCTTGACTGTTCAATTGAGAACATCTGTTCTCAGCGAGTGACATCCAATAGGCATGTATTCGACTGACGTCGTTCTGCCCAAAGCCACCGAGAAACAAAAGCGAGGGAAGAAAACTCAGAGTTCGTAGGTGCCTACGTTTTTCTTGACACCTCGTTTTGATTGGTCAACTTTGACCTGCTCCCATTTATAAACTATGACCTTCCGGAGACAAGGAAAGACATTTTCGTGATCAGTGGTGCCTCCCGAACACCACCATATCCCGTTGGTCAGGTAATTTCGGAACACCCTGTATATCAGGATGAACATTGTTCTTCGAAGAGCACCTCGCGGATTTGCAGTATCATGAAAATAGGTTTAGATATAATAATTTCTATACCGCGCAACGTAGATACTTACTGAACAAGATCCTAGGTTTATGATTATGTGCATTAATTTTTCTTAATTTTATCCCTGTATATGACCCTTCATTATCACACTTACTTTTCAACACCCTTGAAATTTACGGGGAGATGTCAATTCACACCAATTGTGATCACAAAGGATCAAAGCTATTGTAACGTATTTCTTTTCGTGACCCGACACCGATAGCAAAACTCAAGAGAACGAACTATCTTCGAGAACCAACCTACGTTACCTTCGGCCGTCCACCCGTCGTTCGTGCATCCGCAAGCCAGGCGGGCGCTAGTCAATTCTTTTTTCACCGGGAACTGACGAGCCGGCATAAACTGGGAGTTGGGGTGGAACAGGGCCAACTCCACCAAGAACGAGAGCTCTGACGAAACCTATCAGACGAGGCGATAGCTTAACGGATCCTTTCGATTTTTGGGGACGCGTGAAATCGAGAAACGGAACCGTAGGTGCTGATCTTTGGGGTCGCGTAAAATCAGCAAACGCAACTGGATACACGAACGGGAGCGGACGGTTACGGAAATGCACGGCCGCTCAGGCTGCTAGGTTTGAGGTAGAGAGGGTCGGAGTAAAGGTGCCTGTCCACGTGAGAGTAAAGGTGCCTGTCCACGTGAGAGTAAAGGTGCCTGTCCACGTGAGAGTAAAACTCTCGAAAGTCGCTCTCGAGAGCAATACTCGCCAATGGACACGCTCCTGAGAGTAACTCGCAGGCAGTAGCGTCAAACTCGCCGAGAGCAGACTCGCGAGAGCTTCCTCTCAAGTGAACAAGTTCAAATAAGCTATCTGATAGTTACTCGCAAAGGTTCGAACCAAGTTCGAATTGTGACAGTACTCTCAAAGGTATGACCATCGCAAAACGCACTTGGTTGCAAGAAGAACTTGGACGCATGCATTAATCGCAGTATACAAACGAAATCCCATGCTTTGGAATATCAAATGTGATGAATATCACAACAGAGATTTAAAAAATGAGGTGGTTTCTAATCGAGCTGTGGTCATTCCGATGAAATTCCGAAACTGGGACGTGTCCTGTAGTACCAATTCACGTACAAGATTATTAGTAACGCCGAGTTGTGGTCTCCGTGTTACCCAGGGTAACCGTTAGAACGATCGGACTGAAATTTGGCACGCAAGTAAAGTAGATATCCCTCTTTAACTGTTGCGACTTTTATTGAAATATATGCAGCCATTCAGATTTTATGTCATTTAAAATTTTTTCAAAAAAGGGCGTGGTCGCTCTAACTTTCATAAAGGTTCGACGATTTAGCTAAATAGTTCTTCATAACTGAAGATACGTTCAATGTTGTTTGGTATTGAATTTCGACAAGATCGCTAAAGCGGTTCAGATTTTACGTGGTTTTGAAATTTTCAAAAAATGATCGTTATTTTTTTGTTTTTTTTTACCTCATTTTTAACTGTATTATCAATAAAAAAAAGTTACAACATTCGGACAAAAGCTGAACTAAAAGACGGTAATATATGTACATAAATAGCCAAAATAAATCAAAGAACTTCCTCAGTGGAAGGCTCCATAGTGGAGGCTTTCTGAACTAAGAAAAAGAATCAAGAAGCAAAAAAAATGTTCACACATATTTCATAACGTATAAGCACGTTTGTTATAGCCATGTGATTACTATTCAATAAGGGATTTAATCGCTTCGACAGATTGGTATGTTCTGCTACACCCTGTACAGTCTAGTGAAGAGAATCGAAATTCACGTGTTCTTTTATTTTTGTTTTCGTGGTTTGATACTACTACTACTGAAAAAATCGATTTGAGAGAGACGAAGGGACTCACATTTAAAAAAGCATGCTGCTTTATCAGAAGCAAAGTGTAAGATTCTACTTTGCATCATTGAGATAGAAAAAACCAAGTAAAATAATGAGGAAGCAATTTGCAAAGTTCTTTGCAGCCTTGTTTTAATATGCAACGCAACTATTATTGCTGCAGCGGCTTGTTGTTTACGAGAAGCCATCTCGGACACTACTGATGGGGCGCGACGTTCGCGAGTGCTCTCGAGTGGACGTGGTCCTGAGAGTAATTTCTGACAGTAACTCTCCGGCTACTGTCTGATCTGCTCGCGAGAGTGAACTCACGAAAAAATACTCTCACGTGGAAACAGTCCTGAGAGTACTCTCGAGAGTAACTATCAGAATTTACTCTCACGTGGACAGGCACCTTAAAACTCTCGAAAGTCGCTCTCGAGAGCAATACTCGCCAATGGACACGCTCCTGAGAGTAACTCGCAGGCAGTAGCGTCAAACTCGCGGAGAGCAGACTCGCGAGAGCTTGCTCTCAAGTGAACAAGTTCAAATACGCTATCTGATAGTTACTCGCAGAGGTTCGAACCAAGTTCGAATTGTGACAGTACTCTCAGAGGTATGACCATGGCTAGACACACTTGGTCGCAAGAAGATACGCGTGCATTAATCGCAGTATACAAACAAAATCCCATGCTTTGGAATATCAAATGTGATGAATATCACAACAGAGATTTAAAAAATGAGGTGGTTTCTAATCGAGCTGTGGTCATTCCGATGAAATTCCGAAACTGGGACGTGTCCTGTAGTACCAATTCACGTACAAGATTATTAGTAACGCCGAGTTGTGATGTCCGTGTTACCCAGGGTAACCGTTAGAACGATCGGACTGAAATTTGGCACGCAAGTAAAGTAGATATCCCTCTTTAACTGTTGCGATTTTTATTGAAATATATGCAGCCATTCAGATTTTATGTCATTTAAAATTTTTTGAAAAAAGGGCGGGGTCGCTCTAACTTTCGTAAAGGTTCGACGATTTAGCTAAATAGTCCTTCATAACGGAAGATACGTTCAATGTTGTTTGGTATTGAATTTCGAGAAGATCGCTAAAGCGGTTCCGATTTTACGTGGTTTTGAAATTTTCAAAAAATTATCGTTATTTGTTTATTTTTTTTACCTCATTTTAACTGTATTATCAATAAAAAAAGTTACAACATTCGGACAAAAGCTGAACTAAAAGACGGTAATATATGTATATAAATAGCCAAAATAAATCAAAGAACTTCCTCATAGTGGAGGCTTTCTGAACGAAGGAAAAGAATCAAGCAAAAAAAATGTTCACACATATTTCATAACATATAAGCACGTTTGTTATAGCCATGTGATTACTATTCAATAAGGGATTTAATCGCTTCGACGGATTGGTATGTTCTGCTACACCCTGTACAGTCTAGTGAAGAGAATCGAAATTCACGTGTTCTTTTATTTTTGTTTTCGTGGTTTGATACTACTACTACTGAAAAAAATCGATTTGAGAGAGACGAAGGGACTCACATTTAAAAAAGCATGCTGTTTCATCAGAAGCAAAGTGTAAGATTCTACTTTGCATCATTGTGATAGAAAAAACCAAGTAAAATAATGAGGAAGCAATTTGCAAAGTTCTTTGCATCCTTGTTTTAATATGCAACGCAACTATTATTGCTGCGGCGGCTTGTTGTTTACGAGAAGCCATCTCGGACACTACTGATGGGGCGCGACGTTCGCGAGTGCTCTCGAGTGGACGTGGTCCTGAGAGTAATTCGTGACAGTAACTCTCCGGCTACTGTCTGATCTGCTCGCGAGAGTGAAACTCACGAAAAAATACTCTCACGTGGAAACAGTCCTGAGAGTACTCTCGAGAGCAACTCTCAGAATTTACTCTCACGTGGACAGGCACCTTAAGAGTCCGGCAAATAGTGCGAGAGACAGAGAGCAACGAACCGAGAACGTATCAGAACGAATCTATACTATCTATCGAGATCCCTTCACCAATTAATGAATTGGAAGACTCACCGGAGCTGGTACAGTTAATCCGGGGAGGTCGAGAACTGCATCCAAAGGACACTCTGGTGAGCACTGCACTACGGCACAGCACTGCACCTCCGTAACACTCACAGGAATTCATAGAATTCCTGGATATCGCGAGAACAACGCGAGAACTGTACGACTCGAGAACTTGCTATACCGGAGCGAAACACGGCAAGAAAAACTATCAACAGATAGCACGGGAGCACGAGCCAGCCCGTGACACCTCGGTCGGTGCCCCGAGACAGACTGCTTTGACAATAGCCAAATCCGAGAACTAATCATTCTGATTGGTCGAGAGCCTTTTAACCGATAACACTTCTATCTCCTTCGAGTCGTCCCTTTAAACCAAATCGAGAGCGTTCCTTAACGAATCGGTACGTAATTCTGGAGATCCTCCACGGCCGCTTCCCCAGGGCATCGGGCGACAGCTGGGCACCACATCCTTAACTCGGGCAGGAGGTTCCTCTCCTGCCCTTAACCGTATCAAAACTATATCTCCGCCCGCTCTACAGCCTTTTGCCCATCTCCAGCGGGGCGCCGGTATTTCACCCGGGCTTCTGCCGGTCCGTGGAGACGTCTCCGTCGGGTACTCTCCTCTGCCGGGCAACTCGGTACGTCGAGACTATCTCCCCACGGCAGATTCGAGCACCTCGACCTCAACTAAACAACAACGAAATCTTCCGAGAGCCTTGACATATCTATGCGAATCAATCCGAGATCGCAGCTTCTGAGCAGGGTGGCGATCCGAAGAGAACCAGAAATCGAGAACGTTATCTTTATCGGTAACCGGAGCCGCCTTGGGACCGTGATTCGAAAAATCACGTCACACTATATAATTTTATTTATTTGTTAAAATGTTTCTCATAATTCCTATTGGTATAACTAAATTGCATTACAATGTTACTATCTAACTATTTTATTCTATCACTATTTACGTCTATTCAAAAATTATTATAATATTCCTAAATGTAGCAATCGATAACAAATTATTGTTATTATGAAAGGCTTAAAAAATGTATTACTTGGGTCTCACGTACACTTCAAATTTGAAAATAACTTGACAAATGGTATTGAATAATTACGTGGGTGCTCGTAAGTTTTTACAAAATATTTTATAAACCAAATTTTTAATTAGTAGGACATGGAACATTAAAATAGGTTGTAGTACAATATAAAGGTTCAAAATAGGATTAAATCAGAAATGATACGAATTCTAGGTTTAAAGCAGAAGTTAAGAGTTGAAACAAAGCAAAAGAGACTTAATTTAGAACCTCGAGGTTCAACGTAAGTTTAAAATTTCGACTCAAATAATGCCTTCTAAATTCTACTTTTTCAAAGCCATGAGAATGATGTAACAATAAATGATGCAATGTGTTAATACACAGGAAGACAGAAAATGATAACTTCAATAATATATTAGAATAGTTGAAACTATGTAAAATTAATGGAAAGAGAAAAGTTTTCCTATTCAATACATATTATGTCGAATCATTAACTTAAATAATAAAAAATATTAGACTTACGTCATCTTGAAGAGTGGGTGGAAACTGAACGATGGGTTTTACTGCAAGATCGTTAACTGCTGTTGATCGTCTAGAACAAAGTTATTTGCAGTCGTGTAATGAATTATTCACAATAATACCTGTAATGTAAAACTTTAATCTAAAAATGCAATTTCCTGAAAACTTAAAAACAAATCATTTAATTTAGATCACACTCCCGCATAAAAATTATCGATAGACCCTGACTGAGTTCTAGCTAATTTGTCAAGTGTCAAGGTAGCCACTAGGTAGGAGACTGTCAGGTCCCAGGTTGGGTTGTAACGTTTGAAACGTGTAGTAGGGGAACTACCTCAGCATTATAAAATCATTAGGTATTTTACTAAGCTAATTCAGTGGGTCTTAGGTAGGACCCTGAAATTATCCACTTTAATTGTATGTTTCCCCCAGCTTAATGAAACTGCAAGGGAGTGTACGTGAAATATAAAGTGATCGGGAGTATCTTTCAAAACAAAATTTATCATATTGACATAATAATTGGACTTGTGAAGTAAAGTAGTATTCATACAAGCGTCTGGATGAACATCCATCCATACCTTTGTAATAAAACATAGATATTGATTGTCTCTCATATAACTTGAAGAATAATATCGGAGCGTTCAATTTTGATATTATGAGGTGATTTTTTTGAGTTCATAATTCACATTCGAATTTTCATAATAGTTCCGCCATTTTGAATTTTGAAATTTCGACCCCTGATTCCGATTTAGCGATAAAAAATAATAATTTTCATAGATCTCCAATAATTTTCTAAGATTTCTGGATAACATATTGGATCCACCATTTGGAATTCGAAAATTTTTATCTCGGATTTGAATTCTGCGACGCCTAATATATCTTATACACCTTGAAACCTTTCGCTCAGAGCGCACTAACGGTGCTAGTTAAGGTAGTGTGGTAGAGTTTCGATGAAGTCAAATCAAAAGCCATATATAATTTGTTAAATTCCATAAAACAAATAGAAAATCATATTAACAACGTGAATTTAATGCTGACAAATAATAATTATTCGGATACATAAATCATAATACACGAAAGAGGGAGACAGCCGCCACATGCGTTTCAATTAACAGTAATTTCTCAATAAATATAAGGTAAATGATGTTCATTGTTTTACAGTAAATACCTCAGATGTCCAGCTTTTAGCTAGCCGGTTAACAAATTTTGTTTTGAGCCAGCAGACTCAGCTGATTTAACTCTTTCGATAGGCATTAAAAATGTACGGTCAACTTTCGAGCATAATTCTACCATACTACCTTAAGAGGATTAATAGGAGAAATCCTACTTAATATTTTATCTCTCTTTTCTTTCTTTCTATGCCATGCATCCCATCATTCTACGCATCTCACTATTCCACGAACTCCTCGAGATGTATTTGCATACACCCTACGGATCAGTGACCCTGATGATGTTTTAGATATATGTATGTGGGAATGGAAAAGAAGACGGAACAACAGACCATCAGCGATTGCTTGACGATCGGAGAAAGTTGATAAGATGACAGTCGTTGTCGAGGAAGTGTAAAAAATGCATGATCGAATGTATCTCCGTAAAATTAATATCTTTAAATTAATTAATATATTTCGGTAATTAAAAAGTAACGACTCTTATTCTCGTCATCCTCGCAACCTAAAATCCTACAAATGGAGGCCGTCCGGGATCGAGACCGTGTTAAAACGGGAAAACGGGTTGTTATAAGTTGTACGTAGAAGTCGATAATGCGTCGTAAAACATTGTACGGGCAGCGATCGGTGTACAAAAGGATTGCAGGGCATAAGTTGAATGCAACGGATCCTCGTCAAGTTGTGTACTGTGACGTGAATTTCGGAAATTCAGTCACAAAGTTTGCTAGGAGTAGGGAAAAGACACCATCCACCTGCAACGATCCTCCAAACGTCGGTCACCCGACATTCCAAAGACAGCTTTGCTTGTCGCGCTTACCGTTGAGGCACTCCGTTTCCGTCTATCGTCCTTTCTGCTTATTTCTGTTTCGCTTTTCTGCTTTTTTTGTTTTTATTTTTATTTTCGAGCTTTCCTATTCGCACTCGCCTACCTTCTTTACCGTCCTGGGCAAATCTACGTCAACACCACGAGCATGAGGTTGACCGCTAACGAGAGTTCCTGAGCTACCGGACGAGCGCTCGACAGAGGCTGGACCAATCTGCTGTCCGTTCCGGAGGACTTCCGTGGAGCCAGGGAGACCCGGGATGGGATCCCTCTACTACTTCTGCCGGCCGCCCATACGGACCGCAAAAAGGGCCCTCGCCACTCGTGCCGCCGATAGGAGGAAAGGATGGTCCCCTATCGTGCCGCCAGTCGCCGAACGTTCCCTAGCGTTCCCGTTATCAGTGGCCCCCGGAGAAGAAACCAGGGCATACTCTTCGCCGGATCCTGTTGCTCGCACCGAGGACTCACGATCGGCCGCACCAAGGATTCCCGCGCTCAGCTCGGCCCTCTCCGCCTATCTTCGGACTCAAGCCGCCTAATGCTTCGTCTCTAGCTACCGTCAAGCGTTAGATTACCTATTTAGTATTATTATAGTGTGTTATCGCTCTACCGTGCGAATAAGGAATTATTAATTTAGGAGAGGGGCCCCTAGGGCTCTTCCTCTAGCGACGAATTCCGGCTCGTTCACTTACGTTTGGAGCGTCTTAGCCTGTGGTTAATTTTCAAAAGTAATCCAAGTGAACAAAGGAAGCCGATTGCGAACTGACCGATACTCGATTTATCTTGACGCTTATATTGAAGGAAGGAAGTAGAGAAGGACCAATATTATCTTGCCGACTCGCCTTCTTTTCGGAATTTCGTATTTAATATATTTGGTGAGTTCCTTTCGTTACCGTTATTTTGGAGATTTTTGTGCATTTAATTGAAGTAATACCGTCTAGGCCTTTTGTCTCGACGGCACATTTTCTCGCTTACCGGGACTGAATGTCGTTCCAGTCCCTCTAAGTAAAAGGACGATAGTGCCGGATACCGTTATCTTATTTAGCTTCTTCTTTTAGTATCGTAGAGGATCTTTTATATCGAATATATTGTAATTAATTTCGTTTTATCGTACTTTAGTGCTTTGGAATTGTCGAATATTTTATAAGTTACCGATTATTTTCTCGACCACGTGGAAACACTTCGGGCCCCGGCGTCCCCGGCTTGGCCGTTTCCCGTTGAGTCTTTCTAGTTGCTTTGATTAAATATCTTTTGGCTTTTCTATCTTTTCCGGCGTTATACGTGGCTTTATTATATGGAATTTTGACTCTAAATAATCCTTTTATCGACCGTATATTTGCCTGTATCTTTCGCTGTCGTTATAAGGAATGGCTTCCTCCTCTTGATTTACCTAATATTTCAATTTTGGAGAAATTCGTAATTAACGTCTTATTGTAATATTTTTCTGATACCTTACGCTGTTGTTCGAGCGTCGAGTCACCTTTTTTTTTTGGACGTACTCGCTTAATGCGAGACTAAAGGCCGTACTGACTATCAGTGGCGTACCTACTATTAATTTAACTTTTCCGCGTATAATATCCTTGTGCTAATTTTCTGAGAGCTTGCCATTTCTTGTGACCATTATATATTGCTTGTACTATTTCTGTTAATTTATTTGCGTGCGTTTAATACCTGTGTCCCTCGCTACCATTATCTCGCTTACTATCTGACTCTCCGATTGTCGGGAAATTTCGCGAGTGAATTTGTTTTGTGTTTTCGTACCGATACGACGTTAAACTTTTATTCTCGCGTGTATTTTGTATTCGCGGATTTATTGAAACCATTGTAGAAAACATCTTTCTCGTCGGCGTGGATTCGTCCCGCTGCCGTATCGTTTCGCCAAAGGGCCGTAGTCCCTCGTTAGTTCCGCGTCTCGTATTTAAGAATTTTAGTTTATATAGAATCCCTCAAGAACCTCTGGCTTTGTATTAGTATTTTAAGGATTTTGCTAGCTGATTTCGCTTTCGCACCTGAGTGTTTCTAACTGAAAATTTACTTTTGCTTTCTGCTTGTCTCACACTGTAGCTTTCTGTATGGCTTGCATGCCGCTTTCTTGCTTTTCGCTTTTATTTAATATAGCTTCGGTGCGTTAAACTTACCTCTTTTTCTCTGATATCTTTCTTTTACCTATTCCCTATTTTGCATGCCGATTCCTTCTCTAGTCTAGCCTCTTGAACGCCACGACGCTCTCCCAGGTGAGCTAGCCTCCGAACCGGGTATATTTTTGGAGTTCTCGTCGACCGCTTGATTCTCTCTCTCTCACGCTTCTGTATCGACTTTTCTTCGCGCTTCCTTCTCCTATCTTGGCGGTGTCGCCGTTTTCGTGTCTCGTTCGTTTTCCCTATTTGGCGGTGTCGCCGTTTACTTATAGTTCTCTTTTCTATCTTGGCGGAGTCGCCGTTTACCTATCATTCTCTTTTCTATCTTGGCGGAGTCGCCGTTTACCGATCTTTCTCTTTTCTATCTTGGCGGAGTCGCCGTTCCTATCGTTTCACTCCTCTTCCCTTGGCGGTGTCGCCTTCCCGGTTTCCCGTTCCCTTTCATTGTTCCGAGTTTTCCCGCGTCTTCCTAAAGATTTCTACGGTCTCGAGTGCTCTGCACTCGCGGTGTTCTCCCCGGAGATCACCTGGCGCCCAACTCTATCTAGTCTATCGTGTATCGGATCTTTGGAATATCGGAATTTATAGAGAGAGGATCATACGGCGTTTTGTGTACGGTTCCCTATTTTCCGAATACCGGTTATCGTCTATCTACTTTCGGATTGAGATTTTGTTTTGGGGAATAACGTCGCAGTACATATCAATCGGGCTCGCGGTACGACAGTTATAAAATCGCGGCGGATGGTGAAATCGAAAGTCGTGAAACACGAAGGGAGCATTTGACAGTTGTGTTCGAGTGTGAGTGATAAGGAGTTCGAACAATGTTTTCGATACCGTCACTGCGTAAAAACGATGTAAGGGTTATTAGTGGGGTCAGCAGCGACAGCAATAACCAAACGGCGTCGAATGAAGATTAGGCGGTATTGCTGTATCAATCAATGGCGGGATTGGATTGGTAAGCCAAACGAGTAAGGGCGCTCGGAAGGTCGCGTCTGAGCTTCCGTGGCGAGAGGACGTGTTACAGCTGAGCTCCGCAAAGACAGCATGCGCATACGCGCAGCCGCGACTACGAATACACAAAGTTTATACACGGGAAGTTCGTGGATTCTACCTGTGAATTACACGAGCACCCAACAAAGTACCAACTGCATACTGTGCGGCACCGCACTATCTATCGAATTTATCCCGGAAAAACTGGATAAGTGGTTGACGTGTCAAACAAGTGGACAGACATTGCAGTGCCCGACGTGTGATACGACTAACTACACGAAGAGCTTCCTGCAGCCGAAGATGATCCTGGATGGCGGTCCTGTATCGTCCCGCATCGAAGTGGTAACCTTCACGGCATTAGCTGAAGGACTTACAAAGCAGCAAACTACAACGAACTGCGGAATGTGCAACGCAAGACCGCGGAGTGCCATAATCCCGCAGGACGAATTTGAAGCATGGGAGGTCACGCAGTGCGCCGAACCATGCCAAGAAATTAGGTGGATGCGTTACAAGATAACGCAGAAAATAGCACAGAAGGCCAAACCCGTAACGAAGGTGAACTCAGCTCGCAAGCGACAGCTAAACAATAGAGGGTCACGACCTTAACACTGTGGAATATAGCGACGATTCGGAAAGCGTCTCTAGCAAACAGGCAAAAACGTGCCGCACGCAAAGCCCTGTTCGTGTGCGCGAAGTTTCGCCAAACAAACAAAACAACGACCATAACAACGGCGAGCAGGATGCTATGGAAACATCAGCGGACACTGACCAGCCCATCGACGTATAGCATGGACTACGCACAGGCATAGAAAAACATGGTCGGCTGAAAGAAAGAGATAGAGATTGGTAGCGGTCAAGCCCTGTCTCTTTCTAATCAGTAGCGTAGTGAGATATTTGAGGACCCCGGACATAATAAGTTTTTACATCATAATGTTATAATTAAATTCTAAATATTCGTATTGTTTTCTAGATTTCATACAAGCGCTTTCTGATCTATTAGTACGTTCTATTTATTGTTATTTTCATATATCTTAGACATTTGAAAACTAAGCTTTTTATATAAAGTTCGGAAAGTGAATCGTGAGAAAAGGTAACAATATGAAAGAATTTATATGCATAATGTATTTTTGGCATATCGCAATATATTTTTGTTACAAAATTAATAATTAATCGTTTAACACAGTTTTACATTACAATATTCCATCTTACAAGTCGAAATAAGCACTATGCCAAGCAATTTATAAGCAAAGGGATCAGCGTCAAACAGTACGTTCCTGAGATCCTCTGAGCGATAAAAAAGTAGCCAATAGGAACATTAGAAAAGGAAAGCTATTGGCCGCCACCTCGCTCCCTCTTTGTCTATTCGAGCCGACACTTTTTCAATGAGCTCAAAGTACGGAGTGCGCAGTCCATGCTATACGTCGATGGACCAGCCTGAACGGTTGGAGTGCTCCGCGTCGAGAGATATACAAACTACCGGAACCAACCTGAAGATCACAAGCAACATAGGTGATAGCCCGAGGCGGCCGCCGCACAGTGGGCTGGGAAAGCGAAAAAGTGGGATAAATTTTTATTCCACTGGAAAATATGGTAATAATTTTTTTTTTCGGTAATATTACAGTTCTTGTGATTAACTATTAATATCCGTTTCCCTCGAATACCTTACATTAGATTAAAAAATAGTAGGAAATGGTATAAAATCCGGAAAAAAAAAATTATAGAAAATGCACTATTTGTGAAATGCTTTTTCGGTTTTTAATTGATAATGCTGATTTAAACACGCCTCTTTGGGGAATGGTATATCAAACATGCGATTTTTAAAAGGTTATGCACTTCTTTAGTAATTTTTATTTCCAAAATAAGAATGTTTACAACAAATTAGTAAGCGACTTTTTTAGAATATTATCCGTAGAAATGAAAAAAAATGTAATTTTTATTTCTAATCAAAATTAAATAGTTAAAACTGCATTTTAAAGGCATAAAAGTACAGTGTAGTGTTAAACATGGAGATTTAACCATATATAGTTGATAAAAATAAAAAATACATTTTTTTCTTTATTTATATATACAATTTCCCAAAAAAGGCATGGTTAAATCAGCATTCGTAATTAAAAAACAGAAAAGCATTTCACAAATAATAATAATAAAAACAATTATAGTTCATTTTCTATGAGATTTTTTTTACGGATTTTATACCATTTCCTACTATTTTTTAATCTAATGTAAGGTATTCGACGGAAACGGATATTAATAGTTAATCACAAGAACTGTAATATTACCGAAAAAAAAAATTATTACCATATTTTCCAGTGGAATAAAAATTTATCCCACTTTTTCGCTTTTCCAGCCCACTGTGCGCCGCCCGTGACGGTAGTTTCAACAGTTATGGTGAACACAGCCGACGGCGTGAAGAAATTAACGTAATTGGCCAACCGATGTCGTGCGGAACTATGAATCTCTGCCAAAAGCGGCAGGGCGCACATCCGGGCTATAAATAGCACTGGACACTCGCACATTCTCCAGTACATGAAATCCCAGAACATAGAATACTTTACGTACGGGGAGCGTGATAACAACAACAAAACCCGCAAGTACGTAATAAAGGGAATACATGTCCCCGGCTTTGAAGAGTCAGACATCTGCGAAGACATAAAAACCCTGTATGGCTTCGACATCGTGCGTGCCACGATCTTCAAAAGCTTAACCACGGTGCTGATTGTCGTGAGTGCAAAAATCCCACATAACAAAGTGATGAGCATGACGCACATTCTCTGCCAAAAAGCTGAAGTGGAAAAATATAAGGTCAGAGAAGACGCAGTTTTACAATGTAAGAACTGCTTGGAATTCGGACATATGCAGGCCCACTGTGGCAAGCAAAAAGTCTATTCGGTCACCGAAAAGCCAACTGAGGACGGCAAGATCAAGTCGGTGTGCACAGCATGCGGAGTGGAAGGACATGCCGCGACGCAGCGTGCATGCTTTATCTTTCAAAAGGAGATTGAGAAGAACAGGCGAAAGCGACGGGACTTCGTAAAAAACAACGCAGCAAAAGAGCCCACAACGGAGCCACCGTCAAAGAAGTCAGTACAACCGGCGAAAACTAAAAAACCGGTGAAGCCAGGAACCAGCGAAAAATCTTACGCCCAGGCAGCGAATCAAAGCGCACAGCGGCCGCAGTCCAAAAAGAACGAGAAGAAAAAGTGCAAGCTAACGAAATCAGTGCCACAACCGATGAAATCAACGCAATCTGCACCACAGAGCACAAACCCCGAAATAACAAAAACAACAGTGGTACGGAAGATTCTCCCGCATGAGTATCAGCCCATGACAGAGTTGGTAGACTCCCTGGAAAGGCTGATTAACTACGAGAATTGGGAACAGAGAGAGCCGCTCGTCTACCTACAAAAGATCGTCTTCGATAACAAATACGAGTGCTGGGAAGTCCAGCGGGCAACCAGCGCAGCGCTCAAGTCAGTCGCACGAAGCCATGCAGGATAGGAATCTCAGAATTCTGCACTGCAACGTCAACGGGCTGACCAACAAGCTCGTGGAACTAAAAGACCTCATCTCGCGAAGGAAACCAGATATCGTGGTACTAAACGAGACGAACACAAGACCAAGGTACAGAGGCAATTTATCTGGATACGATAAAATCAAATGCCAACTGAAGCGACACTGGGGAACCTTCGTATACAGGGTGTCCCAAAATTACCTGACCAACGGGGCATGGCGGTGTTCGGGAGGCACCACTGATCACGAAAATGACCTTCCTTTTGTCCGGAAGGTCATAGTTTTTAAATGGGAGCAGGTCAAAGTTGACCAATCAGAACGAGGCGTCAAGAGAAACGTAGGCACCTACGAACTCTGAGTTTTCTTCCCTCGCTTTTGTTTCTCGGTAGCTTGTTTCTTGTTTCCAACAGGCATGTCTTCGGCTGACGTCATCCTGCCCGAAGCCACCGAGAAACAAAAGCGAGGGAAGAAAACTCAGAGTTCGCAGGTGCCTACGTTTCTCTTGACGCCTCGTTCTGATCGGTCAACTTTGACCTGCTCCCATTTAAAAACTATGACCTTCCGGACAAAAGGAAGGTCATTTTCGTGATCAGTGGTGCCACCCGAACACCGCCATACCCCGTTGGTCAGGTAATTTTGGGACACCCTGTATATCAAGAAGGGCCTGCACTGGACGCAGATGAAGCTGCGAGAGGCTGACGAGGCTGATGAGAGGCTGACGAGGAATATCTGGAAGGCTGCAGAATCCGCATCCAACAAACGAACGGCGAACACCTTGAGCTCGTCGGAGTATACGCACCGAGTACGCGAACCGCAGTGGTGACTCGCGCGATTGAGACGATTTTGGACGAACCAAATACAATCCTGGTAGGGGATCTGAACGCGTCGCACAAACTACTGGGGATGCACTCCAAAAACAGTGCACGAGGAAACGCAATTGCTGCATTCGTCGCCAGAGGAACACACAGAATATTCCGAACCATCGCAGATTCGAGATCATTCTACGCGGGAAAGGGCTACCTGGACGTGATGGTAACAAACGTGCAAGAAATCAACGGGAGATGCAGGCAACTTAAGGACATCGGATCCGATCACTTCCCATGGGAAGTGAATCTGCAAATCCCTATCAAACGAACCACCATACTGTCCAGGAACACTAGGCAAATGAATAAACAAGAGTACAAGGAAAAGACACAGGAATTGATGTTGGATCCAGAGACCATCACTGCGGACGAGCACTGTGAAAGGATGATCGCCAGAATCGAGCTGGCCATCACAGGGGCACTGAATGAGCTGGCACCAAAGCGAGAAGTCAAACGAATCGAACAACTGCCCGAGGATATGCGACTGCAAATCAAACACAGGGATAGACTACGAAGACTCCAAAAGACGCACCAGATACAGGGACTTGCGACTGCTAGTAAGAAAGCCAGACAAGCTGTCGACAAAGCTCTGTGGGAATGGAGGGAAAAGAAATGGACCATCGCACTGGATGACCGAGAAGACTTCAGGAAAAATATGTGGCGGATCCAGAAGGCACTCAAAAAACCGGAACAGATTCTGCCGACTATTGAGGGAGCATCGATACCACTCGAGTGATGCCCACTGGCACACAACCCGATTGCGCACACGTCCAGTTGGACACAAATCATTGGACACAACACGATTGGACACAGTGTCCATTCCGCACACCAAGATTGGACACAACGCCGATACGACACATTAGTTTTGGACACAGACCGTTTAGCATGCGATAACATTGGACACATTAGAACTATGTCCAATCTTGTTGTGGCGAATTGGTTTCGTGTGCGATCTGACTACGTAAGGACGGACCGTGAAATTGGACACAGATTGTTGTAGATAAATTTCAGATAATTCATTGGACACAAAGCTAGCTGCACAATAAAGTATATCGATGTAACCAGAACTCTGCAAGAAGTGAGGGAATGTGAACTGCTGTGGTACATTTATAATAAATTTATTATATATCTTCTAAAAATGATCTTCCAATATTTGTAACTTTACAAAGTGTTCGCGTCAAATAGGTAGCGATATTCGTCATCAGGCATAAATGAATTCTATGTTCAATGTTTCTTGTTAATGACTTGGTAATGCATTTTAATGAAATTTTTAATTATTATCTTAATTATAACATGATAATTTACACTAGCCAATGGGATTTATTCGTGAGTTGAAAGTCACACGTTTTGTAAAGAATACGACTATTGATGAATATTTTATAATAATGTTATAATGGGCCAGATTTTTACCCCGTAACCGTACAGAACAGTTATACGTCACAATACTATTTTTTCACTCATATTTGAATCCTTGATATTGCAGCTTTTTAATATGCATATACTATGTATTTAAATGCTGTTGGGATAAACTTATGAGCGTTCACTTCCCTATAATCTAGCATGTAATATTTCTATAATATCTTCAACATTATTTCAGAAAAGTACGTAAGAACCTGTTCCATTGATCTCGTATGTATAATATTTGTGCAGCTAGCTTTGTGTCCAATGAATTATCTGAAATTTATCTACAACTATCTGTGTCCAATTTCACGGTCCGTCCTTACGTAGCCAGATCGCACACGAAACCAATTCGCCACAACAAGATTGGACACAGTTCTAATGTGTCCAATGTTATCGCATGCTGAACGGTCTGTGTCCAAAACTAATGTGTCGTATCGGCATTGTGTCCAATCTTGCTGTGCGGAATGGACACTGTGTCCAATCGTGTTGTGTCCAATGATTTGTGTCCAACTGGGCGTGTGCGCAATCGTGTTGTGTGCCAGTGGGTACCCCCCGAAGCAACGTCTTATAGACCAATAACACTTCTAAACAGCATGGGTAAAGTGCTCGAGAGACTGATATACAACAAAATCAGCAGTATCATACAGGAGAAGATACCAACTTTCCAGCATGGTTTTGTCCCCGGTAAAGGCACAGCTACGCAACTTGCCACGACCTGCAACCACATCACTGAGGCCCTGGACAAGAAGGACAGCGTCGCTATGATTGTGACCGATCTGTCGAAAGCCTTCGACACTATCCATCACAAGGCGCTGCTCCACAAGATGCGAGAGCTTGATATCCCAGCGAACATAATCAAGTTTGTGCAAAACTATCTGCATGGAAGAACTACGCAAGGCAAGTACCAGTGTGACCATGGAGACGTCTTCGCGGTCCCACACGGAGTGCCCCAAGGATCTATACTTGGTCCAATTCTCTTTAATCTGTACGTGGCAGATATAAATCCGAGAATTGTCACCAACACGATGATATCGCAATACGCAGATGACCTGTGCGTTCTTAACAGAACTTGTCGACCGGAACAAGCCACGATGCGGGTATCGTGGGCCGCTAGAGACCTGATAGAGTACTACGAGCGCTGGAGGCTCAAATGTAACAAAGATAAGACAGAAGCCATCATGTTCACCACTAAGCGTAAATACACGCAATACCTGGACATAGCGGGAACACGAGTCGTATACAAGGAGGCAGTTAAGTATCTGGGTGTGGTGCATGACAAGCGCCTAAGCATGAACAACCATGCAAAGTGCATTTGCCAAAAAGCTCACAGGGTGCTCGGGATGCTTAGTCCTATAGTCGGCTAGCGCTCTAGAGCGTCGGATGAAACAAAATTAACGATCCTTCACACTTGTCTGCTACCTATTCTCGACTACGGAATAGTGCAACTCTTGCCCAGAGTCAGCAAAACGAACGTCAAGAAGCTGGAGACCATATACAAAATGACGATCAAACGAGATGCCCAATTACCTACAACATTCCCAACAGAGGCAGTGTGGGAAATGCTGGACGAGGACCCGTATCACCTGAGGATACAGGCCTTACATCGTGAACAGCTGCAACAGCAGACACAGAACTGTGTGGACGACCTCGGAGTAAGCATCCTGAACGCCAAAGAGTTCAAACGACCAGGCCAACACAACATCTTACGGCCAAGCAACAGAATGGGACCACTGCCGCTCATGACCAGGACAGAGCGACGGACAGCCCCATCAAAACGAAGAAACGGCAAACACTACGCGCTGAGAATCTAACGTCCCTGAACATCAAGTAAATTATCTTGCTCGACGATCGGGAGACGATGGCGGGTGAACAGGCACCAAATCCTGCATAACAAAAACACTCAGATTGCAAGACGAGACCATAAAACAGCACCCTGCACAAGCGAGACGGTAACAGCATGTGGACTAACAGTAACAAACTGTAACAGTCCAGAAATTTCTAGACGAACACGGTACGCGAAAATAGGCAAAACTCGCAGCCGTTGCGGAGTAGAAATAAGTAGACTGCAAAATGTAATCAAATTATATACAATAAAGAACTATCTATCTATCTAAAGGGCGCTCGGAAGCGAATCAATACCAATATGGCCGATACAAATGAAGATTTGCAATCGGTGGAAATGACGATTGAAAAAATGACAGTGGAGCGACTACGAAGTGAGCTGGAAAAGAAAGGATTATCGGCGAACGGTAAAAAACGAATGCTGCAAAGAAGATTGCAGGAGGCAATGGATCGTGATAACGATTCCGCAGATGATGACGTTGACCCAGCTGACGAAGGTAGTGGTAACGAAGGGACGATAAACCAAAGGGAAGCGTGTCAAACGCAGGAAGTACGTTGATGCAGCTCACCTCGCGGGTCACTGTCGCAAATACAGATCCCAAATCAAATACCAAATACGGAGATGAATGAAGTTCGGTACGAACGTCGAAACGAACGTCAAAATAAGGCAGGTATGTTCACAATTAAAGACGTTGAAGGAAGTATTTCTACTTTCACGGGAGATGACAAGATGCAAATCCATAAATGGTTGGAGGAATTCGAAGATACAAGTATGCTATTAGAGTGGAATGATCTACAGAAGATCATTTACGGAAAAAAAAATGTTAAGTGGGTCTGCTAAGCAGTTTATGGCTCTGAAACGAAGTCTATTGTCGTGGACGGCCCTGAAAGATTGTCTCATTCAAGAATTCGAAATCAAAGTCAACAGCACCACCGTCCACAACGAGTTACGACGACGGAAACGACAGACAGGTGAGACACCACGTCAATATGTGTATGCTATGCAAACGATTGCAGCACAGAGTGATATAGAGGATGAAGCTTTAATTCGGTATCTTATTGACGGAGTGATAGATGATGAAACGAATAAGCAGATTTTATATAACTCAAGAACAGTAGAAGAAGTAAGAAAAAATCTTGATATATATGATACAATTCGAGATAAAGTAGGACGACGGAAGCCGGCTGGTAGAAACGAAACGAAAACAGAAACGAATAGAAGGTACACGGGAGAGAAGAAAACCACACAATTGCTGGCGACGAAAAAGATGCGGTGTTTCGCATGTGGATCAACGGATCATGAAGTCAAGGCGTGCCCTCATAAAGACAAAGGGCCGAAATGTTTTAGGTGCGATCAGTTTGGCCATGTTTCGTCCAAATGCGAAAATCCAGCCAAAGCAGGCAGGCGGGATGACGGAGTTCACCGTATAACATCTGACGATGAAATTGTTACTGTAAAAATCAACGGAACAGAAGTGCAGGCAATGTTAGATAAAGGGAGTTTTAAAACTATCCTGCGAGAAGATGAATACCGAAAAATAGGCAGTCCAAAAGTGTGGCCGTCAGTTCGAGTATTTAGGGGGTTCGGAAATGCTCAAAGCAAAGCGAAAGGCACCTTCGAAGCTAAGTTGACCATCCAAGAGGATGTATATACGATAAATATATACGTAGTATCAGTCAAAGCAATGGATGTTCAGATGCTTTTGGGAAAAGATATTCAAAAGCAGATGGACATTCACATCATCGGAGGACGATCGACAATAAAGAAAATTCCGACCACAGAGAGGGAGCAGCAAGAAGAAATACATCTTCAAGAAGACCTCAAGAACGAAGACTGCCAAAATAAAGAACGAAGACTTCGAAATGAAGTTAGTATGAGACCGCCAGAAAATGAGTTCTCGATGGTCAATTATGTAGAACAACCGACGATTGATCTCACAAGGAACATCACTTTAGTGTCCCCCTCCGATTTTGATGAAACTCAACTATGTTGTAGCGCATGAAAATCTAAGAGACACGTGTTTTTTTTTATCGGCGGAAAAACGGTTTTAGGGGGTGAAATCAACTCCCAAAGTTGGGCATGTCAAGGGGTGGTAATGCAGTTTCACCTAGAAGGAATCGTCCGATTTCAATGAAACAAAAACTAAAATGTTTCTCATCGCGAGTAATGTAAAGTGCAACTAGACATTAAAAAAAAATTGTCTGTTGAGTGGGTGAACCACCCCTTGATTATTACATTTTTCACCCTATTTAAAAAACTTACGAATGGAATTCAATGAAATACGTACCATTTGAAAGAGGAAGGAAAATTAAAATTTACGTGTTTTTGCTTTTTTGCGGGATGTCACGTTTAAGGGGGTAAACCACCCCCTGCGTACCGATGCGTGCATTCCCATATAGGACCCCTTCTCGCGCAATTTAAAAGTGTAAATACATTTAAAATATTCTCGTCAGTGACAATCGATAAACAATAAGTGAATATTAACGTATTACCCCTAATTAAGGGAGTAAACTACCCCCTCCGTACCTACCCCCTGCATACCGATGCACGGACTTCCATATAGGACCGCTTCTCGTGCAGTTTAAAAGTGTAAATTAATTCAAAAGACAGTGGATAAACAATACGTGAAAATTAACGCTTCATCCGTAATTGAGCGGGTAAGTTTATTTAGAGTTTGAATATCAATTAATGTAATAGTCCTCCCACTCTGTACGCTTCCGCCTAGAGGTAAGTACGGTAGCTAGTTCACCATAGTACCAGTTTCTATTATTTTATATTTAAAATATATTTTATTAATAGTCCGGAAAGTACTTTTTATTTCTCGTAGCAAGTAGTATATATAAGTAGTAATCGTCATTCGAGTACTGCGCTTTAATAAATCGTCGACAATTGTGTTGTGATCGAGGGGTGATTCATTTGTTAATGATACAGATAAGATCTCTTTTAAAACAGATAAGATCTCCGAGGTATACGAACCTTTTCAAATATGCATGGTTCAAAAGCAATTACATAACCAAAAAACCAGAAGAATTTGATAATCCTGTGGATTTTGGTTTCGGTCAATCTTCTCAAGCACACTGTGAAATACCCGGGTGTAATAATGTTGCTACTATAAGATGCGCATGGTGCAAAAAATCTTTGTGTTTGCAGCACTTTTTCGATGACTTTCATTTCTGTACGAATTTTGAACCATGATTGCTATAAAGTATAACAGCAATGTATAGTTAATAAGAATATGTATGTAAAAATAGAACCTGCATTAAAAAAATAATTTTTAAAATAACTTGGTTTACACTCACTAATGATGGGCAGAATGGTAAATAGTCTTTTATTTACCAATGTGAAGCGATATTTTTATCTGTATCCCGCGTCCATAAGACGAGAGCCGTTCGGCGAGCGGAAAACGATAGCAACGCCGAGCTACGCGTCGCGGAGAGGAAACGCGTGACGAGGCAGGAAAAGGGCCAGAGGCAGGAGAACTTCGTTAATTATCACTTATTGTTTATCCACTGTCAGTAACAAGAATATTTTGAATTTATTTACACTTTTAAACTGCGCGAGAAGCGGTCCTATATGGAAGTCCGTGCATCGGTATGCAGGGGGTAGGTACGGAGGGGGTAGTTTACCCCCTTAATTAGGGGTAATACGTTAATATTCACTTATTGTTTATCGATTGTCACTAACGAGAATATTTTAAATGTATTTACACTTTTAAATTGCGCGAGAAGGGGTCCTATATGGGAATGCACGCATCGGTACGCAGGGGGTGGTTTACCCCCTTAAACGTGACATCCCGCAAAAAAGCAAAAACATGTAAACTTTAATTTTCCTTCCTCTTTCAAATGGTACATATTTCATTGAATTCCATTCGTAAGTTTTTTAAATAGGGTGAAAAATGTAATAATCAAGGGGTGGTTCACCCCTTCAAGAGACAATTTTTTTTAATGTCTAGTTGCACTTTACATTACTCGCGATGAGAAACATTTTAGTTTTTGTTTCATTGAAATCGGACGATTCCTTCTAGGTGAAACTGCATTACCACCCCTCGACATGCCCAACTTTGGGGGTTGATTTCACCCCCTAAAACCGTTTTTCCGCCGATAAAAAAAAACACGTGTCTCTTAGATTTTCATGCGCTACAACATAGTTGAGTTTCATCAAAATCTGAGGGGGACACTAAAGTGATGTTCCTTGTCAGTGGCCCGTACAGTGAAAAAGTTAATAGACTTATAGACGGATATTTACCTTGCAAGGTGGTGAAGACCGCAATTGAAACAACAATCCGACTAAAAGATCAGGAACCAGTGTGGGCGAAACCAAGACGTTTGTCCATACAAGGCTGAATAAAGGGATCGCGAAACCCAGTTGTAGTGGGTATTCGAGTGCAGTCGTTATTGTACCAAAGAAGGACGGGACTAATCGGGTGTGCGTCGATTATCGCCAATTGAATAAAAAGATCATCCGTGACCATTTTCCAATGCCATTGATAGAGGACTGCATCGATGCTCTAGCATCTGCTCGAGTTTTTTCAGTACTTGATTTAAAAAATGGTTTCTTTCATGTTCCGGTCGAAAAAGAAAGCCAAAAATATACGTCGTTTGTGACACACGATGGTCAATACGAATTCATGAAAACACCTTTTGGACTCAGTAACAGCCCGACGACATTTCTGAGGTTTGTAGACGAAGTCTTCAGAGATCTCAACAGGCGAGGAGTAGTCCTCACTTATATGGATGATCTAATTGTACCTGGTAAGGATGAAAAAGAAGGATTTGACCGGCTACGAGAGATTTTAGAAAAAGCGGCAGAAAAAAGCCTGTCAATCAACTGGAAAAAATTTAGGTTTTTACAACGAGAAGTTGAATATCTGGGACATATCATAGGAGGTGGCTTTGTACGCCCGTCAAACGGAAAAATCAAAGCCATGATGAAATTCCCTGAACCGAAAAGTCGAAGAGATGTCCAGAGTTTCCTGGGTCTCACGGGTTATTTCCGTAAGTTCATTCTGGATTATGCGATTATTGCCCGCCCATTGTCAGACATATTGAAGGGGAATCAGAAATTTACCTTCGGGACAGACCAAAAACAATCGTTCGACAACCTGAAGACTGTATTGACAAACGCACCAATGTTACGGATTTTTAAGCCCGAAGCAATTACCGAGTTACATACAGACGCTAGCAAGTTGGGTTATGGTGCAATATTGTTGCAACGGGATACAGAGGATGATGGTTTCCATCCGGTTCATTATATGAGTCGTAAGACGTCGGATGCCGAGCAGAAACTCCATTCGTATGAATTAGAGGTTTTAGCTATCATCAACGCATTGAAAAAATTTCAATGTTACTTGCAAGGGATTAAATTCAAGATCATTACAGATCGCGATGCCTTTCGAAGAACGCTTGATAAACGAGATTTGTTAGCGAAAGTGGCAAGGTGGGCGTTGTTCCTAGAGGGGTTCGATTACCAAGTGGAACATCGTGCAGTGACGCGTCTACGACATGTTGATGCTCTCAATCGTTACCCAGTCTTGAAAGTGGACGATACAGTTACGCAAATAATACAAAGTCAGCCAGATGATGACGAACGATTATGTGTAATTAAACAAATTGTACAGAAGGAACCGTATGAAGACTACTACGTTGAAAACGGATTATTGATGAAGAGAGTCGCCGACAAGTATATTATAGCTTTACCAAGGAGTATGCACACAGATGTTATTCGCCGAGCTCATGAAAATGGACACTGCGGAGTGAAAAAGATGTCTGAAATAATTCAAGAGGACTTTTATATCCCGAAGCTCTTAGAAAAACTCAAGAGATTTATCAGCTGTTGCGTACCATGTATTTTGGCGGAAAGGAAAAAAGACAAAAAAGAAGGGGAATTGATACCTATTCCGAAGGGCGAGGTGCCGCTAGCGACATACCATATAGACCACCTTGGTCCCATGACGTCGACATCAAAATGCCAGAAACACCTATTTGTAGTGGTCGATGGATTTTTAAAGTTTATTTGGTTATACCCAACGAAGACGACAAACGCAAAGGAAGTAATTGCAAAGCTGACCGTACAACGAGAGACGTTTGGCAACCCACAAAGAATTATTAACGATCGGGGTACTGCTTTCACGTCTGGAGAATTTCAAGAGTATTGTGTGAAGGAAGGGGTAGAACACATCAGAGTCACAACGGGAGTTCCTAGGGGAAATGGCCAAGTCGAGAGAATTAACAGGAGTATCATCCCGATTTTGACGAAATTAGCCATAGAAGATGCGGACAAGTGGTATCGTTACACTGACCAAGTTCAGAGCTGTGTAAATAGTACTTATCAAAGAAGCATAGGGATGACACCTTTCGAAGTAATGTTCGGAGTGAAGATGCGTCGAAAGGAAAATCCCAGAGTTCTACAAATCGTTGAACAAGAAACAATAGAAATGTTTGAAGAAGATCGAAATGATTTACGAAATTTGGCTAAAGCTAATTTGATAAAAGTCCAAGAAGAAAATCGCCGAACGTATAATCGAAGATGTAAACAAGCATCGGTCTATAGAAAGGTGATTCAGTTGCTATAAAAAGAACACAATTCGGTGCGGGGCTGAAAATAAGACAAAAGTTCATTGGACCGTATAAAGTGTCTCAAGTCAACGGCAATAATCGGTATGAAGTTATTCGAGTGGGTGATCGAGAGGGCTCCAGGATGACGACCACTGCAGCTGACTACATGAAGCCATTCCAATATGAAGATTCTTCGGAGGACGAAGAATAACAGGATGGCCGAATGTAGGAATGGAAAAGAAGACGGAACAACAGACCATCAGTGATTGCTTGACGATCTGAGAAAGTTGATAAGATGACAGTCGTTGTCGAGGAAGTGTAAAAAATGCATGATTGAATGTATCTCCACAAAATTAATATCTACTAATATATTTCGTTAATTAAAAAGTAACGACTGTTATTCCCGTCATCCTCGCGACCTAAAATCCTATATGTATGTACAAGGTGTCCCAGAACTACTTCTACACCAAAAAGTGGGAGATAGCTGGAGGCTATTCGAGTCCCCTCCTGCAAAGCGTTCATGGAAACTCGCAATAGTTTCTAAATAGGAAGCATTTAAGGTGCACTATTCAGAACGAAGAATTTCCGTGGATTATGGCTGCGTGGTGGGATACATAGCCGTGTAAGACAAAAGTTCGCTGCTTCAGACGGGTCGCCTGATTAGCAGTTTTTTCACGGTCCAAGCGCCAAGTACATTCGTTCATAGACTACCGATACTGAAAACATTGTAAGAGCGAATAACGTTTTCCTGTTAGTTCTTGTTGTTAATTCATCTCCCGCATACGGTTTCTCGTGAGCACTGTGCGGAAGGACGAACTACTTGTTAGAGGAATTTTGACACTTAAGTATTTTAATTTGCGATTGTTTAGTTTTACATCAGTGACGTGATGAGCTATGACAGTAGCATTCCACCGATATCGGCAGTCCGTGATAACTGCGTTTGGCGCTTGAATCGTGAAAATATTGCTAATTGTGCGTCTCGTCTGATAGAGCGAAGTTTTGCCTTACACAACTATACTTCTTACCAGCCAGTCATGATCCGCGGAAATCTTTCAATCTGAATGGTGCATCTTAAATGCTTACCATTTAAAATTATTGCGAATTTTCATAAACGCATTGAGGAAAGGGACCTCCAGCGTATCGTTCACTTTCCGGTGTAAAAGTAGTTCTGAAACACGCTGTATAAGAAGCGTCTACATACAGATTGCAGCTTTGATTAGTAATAGGCGAAGATTTTAATCGATTAGTGAAATAATTAATTATTAATTTTTTAATCAATCAATTATTCTTGGTTAATAATCGTTCTATAATTGCTAAGAATAATCGATTAGAATACACAATCTTCACTTTCGTCGTTCTCGGTGAGACTCCAGGGAGGTTAAGGGCATAGAGGGTAAAAGGGCAGCAAATTCAAATAAAAATAATTTAACCGTCAGAAGGCGGGCGTATTTTTTTATGAGATCTTCTAGATTTCATGGGAGAAAGTTACAGACATGATTAATGGAAAACTTGCGTGAAAATATTGAACCGAATTAGAGATAATATATTATCATCCTTCGACCGTCTGAAGGTTAATTAAATGGTACAATAAAATAGTTTTAAACATACAAGTTGACAAATAAAGGAAGGGATTTTACATCTGTGAAAATATTAATACAATTTTAATATCTTTTTAATTTACTTATTATGCATACGTACGAGCACAGAGACTTAAAATGCAGTGGTTCACATAATAGAGATTTTTAATAAATACAAACGCCAAGAATAGGATATAAAATCCAACTTAAGTTTCTATACAGTTATTTACAAAAAGTGTTTATAAAGTAAATGAAAGCAGAATTACGCAATTCAGGTATTTAACAGCGACGCACGGACTTTAGTACTACCCATGGCCTTGTATACAGGTCTGGGCACTTAGACGAAAAACGCGTTAACCATAAAGTGGATACTACCGCAAGAGGCCTTAGTGTTGAAAGTCCTATCACGTGGTAGCACTACGCGTGCGCAGTTATCTTTTTCTTGAATACGTAATATACAGCTTTTTCGTTGTAATGTATAATATACCATGATTGCAATTGAAAAAAGCAACAATGACCAAAAAGTGCATCGTGCCTGCTTGAATTACAATGACAGGAATTTGCATTTGAAAATCTTACAGGAGTTACAAATAAATTCAGTAAAAAAGTTAGGACACAAGCAAAAATTGACTATATACGTTAGTATATCTCCTGTAAAAGATTTTTCATTAGAAATTCCTACATTCAAACCGGAGAAAGTCTTTTTACAAAGAGAATTGGACCTTGTGGAACCAATTTCATATAGTGATGCAACATAAATTCAACAAGTGCAAAAGAGAGAAAATATTTATACTATTGAACTTAGCTACGAAAAAAATTCTACTTGCGCAGATATTTCACTTTTTGTACTTGTCCAGATGTATTTTCATCAAGTTAAAAGTTTTCAGTATAAACGCAATTATAGCATCATTCAATTGACTTCATGACTTTTAGGTGAATTGGTCCATTTAACTTTAGTTTTTTAAATCATCAATTCTTTATTTGTCTAACTTATCAAAATTTTATTTAATGGGCATCTCATCGGGATTTTGTGTGCAACTTTACTTTTCAATCGGAGATAAGAGGTTGCAGTGAATTTACGGATGCGCATGCGCTGTTTCATCAGGATTCTTCGACATTAGCGCTTGTGGGCAAAACCGTCCACGTTACGGTTACGAGCTACAACATGATGAGGATAGGGAAGTGCCCAGACTTGTATACAAGACCGTGACACTAGCCGACAGAAAATAAAAGAACGTTTTTATAATGTTTAAATCGCTTGAACCGAGCAGTGTAATGATACTTTCTTCATGTGTTAAGTCCTTATTATACCTGGGCACTAAATATTTCTTTCTAATAGGTTCATAAAACGGGGAACTTACTAGCAAGTGGTGGAACATCTCATTTTCGAGGGCGGAACAAAACAAGCACGTAGATTTAGAATCAATGTGATAGATACTGTTGTTAATAATTAATAGATTTAGAATCTGAATCTGAATCTGTATTAGGAAATCTGCTATCCATGTAAATCGTCTACAGCAAAGTCATTGTGCCGGAGCTGTCAGAAATCGACCAAAAACACCAAGCTTCATTCCTTAGGAAGCTCAGCTTCCAATACCATTATGATTAGTAGCTCTCTGAGTTCCCACAGTCCTTACGAGGCCTAAGGAATCATTCTGATACCCCTTGGTGTCAGGCAGAACGTCCCAAATACCTCTGCATCATCCTGCAGTGAAGTTATTGTAATAGAACTATTAGGATTGCAGATCCACCTCAATACGATTCACAAATTTGACTACCCGAATGGATATTCGAGAGTCAGGTACTTTGGGATTCGTTGCCCGAGTAAAATGTTGGAACTTAACTCTCGAAAACAAGTAAAAGATTTATTGAACACAAAATGATTACGTTAGAATACACTATTAGGAATAAAACCGTTAACGTGATGAGCACGATGGTCACGAGGCCGAGTTTAGTACTTCGACTAATTGTAAGTTACCGTAGTAACACTTCACTCGTAGTTCTCCTACTTCGTCTGACGTACCGAAAGGCCGTCCGCTTTATATATCTTATTTGTGGAATTTTTAAGAGACGAAATAACCAGAGGATTGTTTTCTATGTATCGCTATGGTATCGGTGATGCGTCTCCTTTATTTCCATAATATTTAGCAGATGGAATGTGCCGCGTCGCAGCTTAACCATTCCTTCGCTTCTGACGTAGATGCGTTACCAAACCCATAGTGTGATTCACAATACACCTAAAACAATCTCAGTTCCCAATGTCATTGTGATTAGTAGCTGTCTGGGTCTACACCATCCTCAAGATAAGAGATTCGGCAAGCGGGGGTCATTGTCATCATCTGTGGGTTCTAAATCATTATCATCCCTATCATAAGCTGGCCTACAGTCATCGGACGCATTGTGCAATCTGCTGTATTATAGCTCCAGCCATTTTTGTCCCACTCTTAAACGCTAGTATAGGGAAGAGATAAAAAATACACTTCTTGTCGCCTACGGTACTATTAGCTAAACTATACATAATTATAAGTGTGTGTGAGAGAATGAAATAGAAATTTTAGTGACTTTCTAGAATGTAATTTATAGGACAATATAGCAAGGTTATTTAATTTTCAAACTAAAGTGTTGTTTCCTATCAAGGCACCTGCTCACGCATAAACCCTTTAAAAAGCCTCGTGATTCCTAATCCTCGAGAATCACGAGACGTCTCAGTACGTAATAAAGAGTAAGGACTCAGAACTTGACTTTGTAGAACTTCTTCGCTAAGGTCTGCTTTGTTGATAGGCCTTTTCTTTTTTGAAGTGTTTCAGTATCGTATATTTTCAGAATTCTAATCGTTTTAGTGCTCACACTTAGTCGATACAATTTTTCCCAGAGTTTGAGGTGAGGTACGGAGTCGAATCCTTGCATGAAGTCTACGAAAAAAACGTACACTTTTCCACCATTTTGATGTAATCGAAAGTGGATCGCGGTTTGAAGGTTAAATAGGTTGTCTGTTATATCCAAAAGCAGATCTATTTAAGTAAATGCAACCTGTAAATTCTTTTCGGCACATCGAACTTTTCGATTGCCTCATGTAAATCCTAGAACGCTAAGTAGCAGGCCACGCACTCATACTACATGCCAGCGCGAGGTATGAAGCAAGACTCTTCCTACAAGATCATCAATACCCCGGTGCGTTGTCCCCGAAATCGAAATAATTCACCTACAGTATTCGGAACCGATGATCAGTCTTTCGTGAATCTCGTTCAGTCTTCGTGAAGCTTCGGGTTATTATTATTTGCAAGTTTCTCGATCCTAGCTTGTATGAAGAGTTTCTTGTGATTGAGTAGAATTAACTTGTACTCTTCTTTTTCTTCTGTCCTTGACCGGATCTATCTCCTCCATTGGGTTGGATTCCTCTAATTTTTTTTTCGAACGACACCAGTTTGTTGAAGAACTTAGTTCCTTGCATTTGCAGGGCATTATCAAATTTGGTCGGATTTTCTTTTCATTTTGGCATGGATCTCCGATTTGAAAATATTAAATTGCTGCACACTAGCTACAGTTGCCTTGACTAATTTCTGTTCGATTTTTTCTGCATTGGCGTTGCTTTCGGCTCGCATGGAGCTGAGTTCCTTTATTACACTCGCTACATAATCGGGAATCGAAGCTGTTGCAACGGGAATTGAAACAACATTACTCTGCTTTTCACTTTTATTTTCGAAACTGGTATTATTACCAGCTCATATCAATGGCCTCGTCTCTACAATATCCATGGTCAGAAAGATAGGCAATGCGGTCAACGGTACATTTGAACCGCCTAGGGGTACGTCAAGTTGAAACCCGAATATAAGGTTCCGATAGTTCTGAATGGAGTTCTGAACTCCTTTCAAAACATCTTACAGTTTTGTAAAACTTTTAAACGAATTCTGTAAATATGAACTATAAAAAATGAGTTTCAAAAATAGGGTGCTAAGTTGACGGTACACCCCAATATAGAGTTCCAATAGTTCTGAACGGATTTAGAGGCTAATTTAGAGCAGTTATAAAGTTCCTGATGATTTTTGGAAAGTGTTCTGCTAATTTGATCGAAAAAAGGCTTGAAGAATTTACCCTGCAGTAACATTAATGTTAATGACAATGTTCTGATCAGTTCTGATTAGAGTTCGATTCTGTTCGTCATACAATGTTACATTATTTTGACTCTTGAGATATTTAATATTGATAACGAAAAATCCAAGAACCTACGTTAACCTTCGGCCGTTCACCTTTCGTCCATGCATCCGCAAGCCAGACGTGCGCCAGCCAATTGTTTTTTCACCGCGAACTGACAAACCATTATGTCCTGGGAGTCGGGGTGGAACAGGCTCTACTCCGTCCAAACGAGAGCTCTGACGGAACCTATCAGAAAATGCGCTAACTTAACAGATTCTGTCTACTTTTGGGAACACGTAAAATCAAGAAACGCAATCGTAGGTGCTGATCTTTGGAGTCGCGTATAATCCACAAACGCAACTTGATGCACGAATGGGAGCAGACGATTACGGAAATGCACAGCCGCTCAGGCTGCTAGGTTGAGGTAGACAGGGTCAGAGTAAGTGTTAGGTAAATAGGGCGGAATATAGACAACCACTGATCGAGAGCATAACAGGACGAATCGGAACTATCAAACCGAAATCCCTTCACCAATTAATAAACTGGGAGTCCTCACTGGAGCTGGTATGTACAGCTAATCCGTGAAAGCCGAGAACTGTATCCAGAGGATACTCAGGCGGGTTGTGCACTATGGCACAGCACCATACCCCGGAACACACTCAGAAAATCCATAGAATTTCCTGGATATCACGAGAGTAACGCGGAAATTACACAAGTGAGAACCTTCTATACCGTATCAAAACACAGCTAGAAAAACTATCAACAGAAAGCACGGGAGCGCGAGTCGGTCGGTGCCCCGAGACAGACTGCTTTGACAATAGACGAATTCGAAAACTTATCATTCTGATTGGTCGAGATTCTTATAGCCGATAACTCTTCCTTTCCCTCGAGTCGTCCTTTTAAACCAAATCGAGAGTGTTTCTTAGTGAATCGGTACGTAACACTGGGAGATCTTACACGACCGCTTCCCCAGAGCATCGGTAGACAGCTGGGAACCACATCCTTAACTCGTGCTAGAGGTTTCCTCTCCTACCTTTAAACATAACAAAACCGTATCACCGCCCGCTCCGTAGCCTTTTGTACATCTCCAGCGGGGCGCCGATATCTCATCCGGGCTTCTGTCGGTCCTTGGAGACATCTCCGTCGGGTATTCTCCTCTGCCGGGCAACTCTGTACGTTGAGACTATCTCCCCGTGGCAGATTCGAGCACCTTAACCTCAACTCAACAATATCAATTTTTCCGAGAGCCTTGGCATAACTATACAAATGTACCAAGATAGAGAAAGGAACCCAGATCCGATAATACTATGACCAATGCGTCGCGGCAGTCCGACTAGCTCAGTCCCAATAGGTACAGAAGAGAGGCGGGGTAATTAGGAAGTAAGACTCGTAAGCGGATTTTACGTAACCAAAACTTAACAATTTATTGCACCTGGCAACCAAGATAGAATTAACAACAAAACTCGCCAAAGGTACAAAAGGTTACCGGAGGTAATCGCTGTACGAACCGACAGTTACAAATATTGAAACACGGCCGAAAGGTAGCCTGTAAGCCCTAACAGACAGCAAGCGTAATTATCCGTACGCGAGCCTATACACAGGCAGCATAAAGAGTACGCACACATCGAGATAGAATTTCGCAGGGATGCACTCACGGTATGCGAGAAGATGTAATATTACGCATGCACGTATTACGGCTAATCTGCCGACTACACTATTATGTTTTCCTAGTCTTCCTTCGCCTTCCAGGTAACAACAAAAAACACACCATACTATATGAAATACAATAAAAGCAGTGATTAAAACATAAGAAGTTAACAGATCGTCAAGAGGTAAAATGGCGGTAAAATAAGATAACGAAAAACTCGGAAAATGATAATAATAAATATTCGATTCGAGACCACGTGGTCGACACACGGGCTGACTCCTATTACTGAGGGAGTTTATCCTATCTCAGGTAGCGTGTAACGAAGTGCCGACTGGCTCCTATTCTCGTGAATTTCGGGAGTCCCGAGGACTTAGGTAGCCGCGACGGGATATATGCTATTGTAGGTAGCCGCGTTTATTATAACCCGCATAAGGAAATCTTACACAACGCGATCCGATGCACCAAAGAAACGTACGTGATACTCACGGAAATATCCGGTCAAGTATACTAACTGAAATTAACGAAAACGTAAAATAAAAGACAATTAACGGATGAAACAAAGTAGGCTCTTCGCCGTGGCCATAATCAGGGAAACCACACTAGTGTAAACTCACACTTCATTCGCGAACTAGCATATATAAATTATTAATCCGATAACGAAGCATTTCGCTTGCTCATGGCCTTAGGCCGGAGTTAGCCAATATCTTGTTATTAGGTAGCGTGTAATAATATTACTCCCGTAGGTAGCGTGAAGAGTTTTGCACCCGGTTACAAGAAAGATTGCTTACCAGATAATACAGAGAAGAATACTTCGTACAAAGAAAGCTTTCGATAGAGGGGTTCCGGATTAGTGAAATTAGCGTCCGCTTGGCAGGAAGGACCACGATGAAAGAGAACAATTCCAATACTTTCCGCGACACCCGGGGTGTTAACCTCCCATCCGACCCTTAAATTGTCAATTATAATTGGTCAATTACTCAACGCGTTTACTTCCGCCAATCCTAGGTGCTTATTGATAATAGATCACCAGGATCTAGGATTATTAACCCTGTCAGGTAGCTTAAATGTCGGAGCGGTTGCGTGCGCATTCTTCGGGCAGCCCTCTGGGTAGTAGTAGTTCGCTAGCGCTCCGACGTAGGAAGGTACTGGCGTCTTCCGCGCTGCCATGCCGCTGTCCGCATATTGTTGTCGCGATATATTGAAAGTGTGCTGGCCGCGAAGTGCTTTTGGAGTTCTACTGGAATGCTCCGGAATGATGTGTCACTTCAAATCTCCGTATTTAATAGAAGATTGCCCACGCAGATAGCCAGGCTGGTTAGCGGCTTCAGGTAACGTATGAAACTTTCCCGCAGGTAACTGGGGGTTTTCCTCTGCTCCGTATTTTGTATCCTGATGTTCCTCCGAGTGACAGCTTCCCGTGCCTTACAGGATGCTAACCGGGACCTCGCTCGACGTCTTTGGAGAAAGCTTTATCGTGCCCACAGGGCACAAGGATCCTCTAGGACGGTAGTCGAAGCGCCCCTTCACCCGGGTATTTCGAGGATTCTTCCCGGTCGCAGTGGATTCGCTTGTGGTTAGTCCGCACTACCATTCCGATGTCAGGTAGCAGGGACACATCGGTAGAGGCAGCAGAAGTTTCGTGGCATGCGGGCAGGTAAGACGATAACCCCTTTACAGAGAACCCTGATACTGTTGGCGGTTGCGATATCGGCGATGTGAGCTGAGTCGTTTGACTTTGGCAGGCTCCATCAGCGGTGATCGGGTGGAGCGGTCGGTATAACAGTCCCGACGCGGCCGGTAATGTCGTCCCACGCAGGTATCCAGCTTTATAATTTTCCGCGTTGGTGAGTATATGCTCGTTGATAGGTACAAGTTAAAAATTAAACATAATTAATTTACAGATCTTATGTTTTCTAGGTGATCCCCCGATCCTCGCCAGTGAACGCTCATGTCATAGCGAGCTGTAAATCCAGCCCGCACTCCAACTTCCTTCGACCATACTCTTGTGACGTGCATGTCCCAAAATGCAACGTCACAATACCAATCAAGATGCTTCAATCTTGATCATCTATCTAGTTGTCTCGAGTACTTGGCGCGAAAGTCGACCTGGTGTGCTGACTGGAAAACTCAGTAGATCGTGCGTCGCGTCTGCACCCTATCGCAAGTATTTCTGCTATACAGAGTAAGTAACATAGGGATTTCTTGATAAAAATTTAATTTATAGTTAACTTACATATGATTATTTCGTTATACATTTTAGATGTAAAGAAAATTTTAATGCTATCATAGGTATAACTTCTGATCGTATTTAATTTTAAGAACAATCTTTTAAGTATATTACTGCGTAAATTTATGATTTGATAATACACAGACGCAATCATGTAAGACGTTGAGAAACTTCGGGGACTTTTAATAATGGATTACCATGTAGTTGATGAGCAGGGTAAGGTCTTGCCACCATCACACAACATTTACAAGGATATTGCAGAGAATATGGGTGGAATGCCAAATGCAAAACACGTATACACAATTGTAAAAAATAGTACAAATGGTTTGCTTGACCCTGTTTTGCGTGCTTCTTCCTTTACTAATGAATTAAAAGATCAATCTGATCATTCAAAATATGATGAAAGTTTCGATCCCAATTTACCAGTGAGTGCAATGAACCATGCAATGAACCAATCGTTTTATCTGACATTACTGTGGAATGAATGAATAGAAATAAAGCCGCAGAAGAAAAAATGACGCCGACGGTCGCACGTATTTAGTTTTCGAGAATTGGACAGATCTCTTCGCTGAAAGAATCTAGATTCATCACAAAATTCCTTGTGCATGGACATTTCGAAATGCGAAGGGTTTTAAAAGTAGAGGTCAAGGCAATTGCATCCAAAGTCATGCAATGTGGAATGAATGTTCTGCTTGTTTAGGTATAATTTTACGTCCCAAACCTTTAGAAGAAGATGTAGTTCTTAAATGTCGAGGGAAAAAATCTCGCATTGATGTCATTCACAAAAAACGGAGACCATTAAGGGGAGCATACTATTTAGAACTTTTAAAAAATCGATTTTTTTTCTCATATTTCGAAAGTATAATATATTAAGAATGTTCTGGAAAAAGGACAAATCGAAATATTAAATATTTATGGAGTTATTACACATAGTCGAGAGCGCCGGAGTCCGCATACTGTAAATTAGCGAGTAAACTAGCAGGTAGCCGGAGCGCTTGGGGTGGAGCAACGTTTCATTTACAACATCTTTGTATAATTCTTTGAAGATCTTACTCCATTACTTGGCGACAAGATTAAACATCATCTCCTACCAATTTATGAAGATTTGTCTAGGGATGATTTACTCGAAAGATGCTTGGGTGGCCATACCCAGAATGCCAATGAAAGTTTCAACGCGACAGTTTGGCGATTATCCCCAAAGCACTTACATTCTGGATTAAAAATCATTGAAATCTCAACCTATATTGCTGCTGGGATATTTAATGAAGGCTACACCTCCATTCTTAGGATCATGACCAATTCAGGTATAATTGTTGGCACCTATTTGAAAGTTTTCGCCGAAAACACCGATGAGGCGCGAGTAGCGACGCAGAATAAGATGAGTCTTTCTGAAACAAAAGCAGCTCGTATAGCCAGAAAATAACCACAAATGAAAGAGAATCAGATTTTTGAAGAGGCTGAAGGATTATTATATGCGTCTGGAATCGCTGATTGATCGGTAAGTCACTAAAACTAATAGTTTTATCGCACTGAAACTTTAAACGCGATTATCTCGAAACTACGTTTTCAAAAACTGCTCGTGTTGTAACTCAAAAAGTTTTTGGTCGATCTGGCTGAATTTTTGGGAGGTGATTCTTTATAATATTATCGGAAGGATAAACCTAAAGTTTTAAAGATATCACGTAAATAAAATACTTTTTTGGGGTAAAAATTGTCGAAAAAATGGTCGAAAATTCGAACATTTCATTCAACAGCCTACCAAATTTTTTATTTTATACTTTTTCATTGTTTTATAGGTTTATCCTTCCCCTTTACATGTCATTAATCGAAAAATAATTGTTTTCTTCATTTCAGATCATTACAAAGAGCGTGACAAGTGCAGCACTTTTCGGTCTCACGCAAAAGATGCCTGGCCAAATACCATACAGTCTGCTATTTTCTTTCATAACAAAAAAAAATATTTTTCTATACTGTAAAGGTGGAATAAAATGATACCATAATTTCAAAATCATGCGATTATTTTATCACCTTCAAAAAAATGCTTAAAAAATTCCTCATTTTTGGCCGTCTAAATAGTACGCTCCCCTTAACCCTTATGTCAATACCCAAACTATTGTACGTTGTTCAATAGCCGGGGTACCCGGGTACCCTTACGGTAAATCCATGCAATAAAACGCGTTTATGAGCGGGAATTCGTCACTGGGTTTGTTTATTCGATATCTGAGTCACATTAGGTGCTTCCACTACCTGAGGCAGCCCTTTTTAAGGTATTCTGAAATGCCTTGGAGGGGAATTATGGCAAATGCCCTATGGTTTATGCGAGAAGTTCAGTAGTGTTACCGTCATTCTCAAACGAGACCTAACTGAACGCGGACGTTTGTAAATGCAGTGATATTTTGGAATACTGTGTGTTTGGTGTTTTGCGTTATTGATTATTGAAAACTTTTTGATCGAGTAAGTGAACAAAGTTATAAGAATAATGGAAGAATTATCAGCAGCTGAATTTGCAAGGTATAGTTACATGAATCCAGTTACATGAAATTTCCCCTTTATAAATGAATGTACTATTATAAATATTCTAATCAATACCATAACAGATTGACTGCTGTAGAAAGGGAGGCTTATTTGAGCCAATTATTAGGAGAGGAATCTGCTGAAGAAAATGATTATGCATCGGATAGCGACGACGAAGATTGGATTCTGTTGCCTGAAGGACAATCGCAGGGTTCGGAAAACTCAGACCACGAAGAGACTGGTATTATACAGTTTTGTTTTTGTATTATGTAAATGTTCAGGTTATGAGAAATTTTACAACAAAGCTGGCAATCGAAAGCATTTACGGTAAACCTGTCGATCTTCCAAGCAAAACTGCAACAGCATCTGGGTCTGCACAAGCGGTAGATCCTACTGGACGCAAGGTTGTCGTTGGATCATGCCATATTTGTTACAAGGGTGCATTCAAAAAACGAAGGAAAACGCGAAAATCATGTGTGGCTTGTCAAAAACCTGTTTGCGATGAGCACGCAAATACAATTACCAAGTGTAACGAGTGTACTCAATAAAAACTCATTATGAGTCCATTTTTATAAATATAAATCACTATAAATTGTTTTCAAACTAACAATATCAATATTTATTTATTTACTTTATATTCCTTTTCATCCTTTATTATTATTTTTAGTTGTTAGGTTAGAAATTCAATACGAGTGATACATTGACAAACGTGGGTACCCCGGTACCCCGGGTATTGAACAAGCGTATATTCAACTTTATTTATTGAAATTTCTGACTTTTTTCTTTTTTTTTCAAAACTAAATACATAAATCGATGTGCAATTGACGAAATAACGAGGATCTGAAAGGATTTGTGGATATTTTGTCAGGAAGATCAAAAATTTTAAGTTGGAAAACGGAAAAGGGTACCCGGGCACCCGGGTATTGACATAAGGGTTAAGGTATTACTACGGTAAACTCAAAACCGCGTAATCGAGCTGAAATTTGTTTTACGTCTAATTTGTATAGCAGTACATCTCTCTACAAATTTTTAACACGATTCACTCATCAGTTTCCTAGTATTTCCGAGTTAAAGTCAGGACTCGTAACACGTATTCCCTATACCTGGCCAATAAAACGCGCATGGTTTTTTTTTATTGCATTTGACTCGTCCGTGTAATTCCGATGAAAAACTAATATGTGAGACTGTATTCGGTGTATGTACGTATACACTACTACATCCAATGTACATTAGTGTGCGCCTATCGATGCAGGGATGGGCGTGTGCGAGCGAACTGTACCAGATCAAAAGATGACGCTGGATTGTTCAAATCTTACATTGAAAATTTTTTTTTTTTACGGTCCGTAGTAATATCTTAAGAGACATTAGACGAGCCAAAACTGCCAATGTGATTGCGAATTCAAAACCGACGTTATTTTCGCTGTTAGAAAGCAGGCAGCCGAGTATGTGAAGTATGGAGATCCATTGCCACCGATTATTGCAAAACCTGGGGTTTCGCGTAAAGCCGTAAGAAAAATAAAAAATAAACATCTTGACATTAATGGTACAAAAAAAAACAAAGAACTTGAATAGTGGAAAACATACAACGTACTGCGACAATATTTTTAATGTCGTCTACAAAACTGAACTCTACAAAACGGAAATCCGGAGCGTAAGTGGTCTCAGCAAACTCGAAAATGTTGGTTGGGCGCCAGGTACCCTTGGAGGTAAAGGGGAACCACGAGCTCTAGGCTCGTTATCGATACAGCAATGATCGCGAAAGATAAGTAATCGGGGGTAACCGACTGCCACCAGGCAAACTAAACCTAAAGATGCCACCAGGCGAACTAAAACTAAATATGCCACTAGGCCAACTAAAACTAAATATGCCACCAGGCGAACTAATCCTAAAGGCCACACAGCCAACGCAACAGATAGGGGCAACACGGCCAAGAACGGGGTATCGCAAAACGTAACTAAACTAGGGGCACCACGACTATGCAAATCAGATAGGCGCACCACGGCCAAAAGAAGAATAGAAAACGTAACTAAGCATAAAGGTTACCCGGAACTCGAAAGACAATACTATCGTAGACCCCGGTACGCCGCTTCAGAGGCTAGCTCATCGGAAGCGTCGCGGCGTTCAAGAGGCACGGAAGGAAGGAATCCCAGCCAAGGATTCATAGGAAAGCGATAAGAAATACTACAATAAAATAATCCAAATTAATTAGTTAACGCACTGGAGTTGTATTAAGCAGAAACAAGAATGGAAATAATAGAGAAACTCAATAGCCAAATTACAAAAGTATTAAATCAGGCCGTAATAAAGGTGCGCGTGAAATCCAAGCAGGGTTTACAAAAGTTTTAAAATTGATTTACAATAATCGATATCCCAAAATCGCAAGCTATACAATGCTAAAGAAATAAGAATCACCAAATAGAATTTCGGAAATTATAGACGTATCCTATTTATCGGAAAATCTCGGTAGCGAAGGTGCTACGCGTGAGCGCGCACGCGAGTAAGACGCGGGCTCGATGCTTCTAGAAACGATATCCATGGAAAATAATACGGTCGGAATAATCTAATTACTCAGAATAAACTAATCAATTAGTTTTGAAATAAAATAACAAAATAGCAATACTAACAAAAATCGAAGCGCAAGGAACAGCAGAGGAACGATCTGCGCGGTTCCAATTCTCGCACGCGCGAAATTATAACCGCGTTCGACAGCAGTAATACGAAAGAGTCACTTAAACGAAATTTATAAATCAGTATGAAACCAACAAAAAGACAACGATGAGACGCGCGGATTCTTTTATACGAACTCAATACGCAAATACAGAAAAAGTAGCACAACAAATAGAAAAGATCACAACAAATTAGAACAGAATACAGCACATAAAAATATCACAGTCAGAAAAATATAAAATATTATAACGAGTATTTAATTATCGTTGCAGCGGTAAGACGTTTTTGGAATGGGTAGTACAATTTGGAAACCGGCGGAAGCCGCGGCGTCGAGGAACGTCAACAACCCAGGTCGTCTCGGAGGGCGGCTAGCGCGCGACATCAGAAGGACGTTCGCAATACGCAAACTTCACAAAGATTTCACAAGGAATATAAAGACGAAATTACAATAATGTTCGGCAACGATAATCAGATATGGCACACCAGCAATAAATCACAGAAATAAGAACGGAAGATGTCGTATACAAAAGTAGGAATATTGAATTCGGAATCACACTTCTGCAAAATCAAAGAAATTTTAGCAAAAAGAACGAAGAGAATTCAAATTAAATTATAACAGCTTTAAAGAAAAGATAGATAAAGGATAGGATTTTCTAGATATTCGGAATGAAGACGGCGGGAGCTTGTCACTAAAATTTACGGAACTTATTGTTCGGAAATCTCAAAGTAATGTTGCAGAGTCAAATAATTTTACGGTAAACGATATCTTATAATAATCGGCAAAATATTATAACTACGCAGCGGGAGAATCTGGCTATCGAACAACCAATCCGGTCAACCCAGGGTCAAATACTCCGGCAGGCAGATTCCCACGTGTACATTAGGCGAAGATTCCAGAAAATTCGTTAGGTACAAAAATCATAATTCAGATAAGATAAAGTCGCAAAATCAGAAAACTCAAGAATACAAATTATAACGGCACTATCGTCCTTCATGCTATAATAGGCGAAAAGACATTCGCCCGATAACAGCAAAGAAAATTCGTCACCAGCTAAACGGACGGTTTAGCCGTGCACGTGTCTATAATCTTCAATAAACGAAATCAGAAAATATTAAGGAAAACGAAAGATCTCACCACAAAATATAAAAGGAACGCGTAAAACTCAATACTATCAACCCTCAGAGGCAACCAAAGCAGCACAACGGCAATATTCTCTCTCTCAATCTCCCTCTCTCTTTATCTCTTTCTCTCTTTCTACTTGGTTCTCAATATTCAAACGTAAGTTCGCTTCCAAACTTCGGACGACAATCATTTATCGATCGACGATCTTCGGCAAGCGGGCACAGGTGAGGCGGGACGGCACCGGAACGAGACGAACGTTGACGAGGGGAGCCGAGCTCTCCCGAGCGTCGACGCGCAGCGGCGGAATCGGCCGAGTGAAGACGAGCGGCGATCCTGTGGGCACGGCCCTCGAAACTTGCTGAGCCTGGCGGGTCGAGGATGCTCAGGCGGCTTCTCAGCTGGACGGAGGCATTGTCGTAGGCGATCGGCAGGCCTTAAACGGCGTAGTCCCCTCCCGGGGTCTACAGGGCTTCTTCGGCTTAACGGCAGCAACCGGATCCAGGTGACATCCAGATCGGCGGAACTGGCGGGCACATCTTGGTCGGTGGAAGCGGCGTGCTGATCCCTCCAAGGTCGTCCCTTACTCAAGATTCTCAAAAATCGGCATCCACATCCAAACGTAATCGCCACAAAATCTTCAAACTCCACAATGATGATGTCCTGTCCTCACGCCCTTATGTCGTTGAAGAAAGACTCGAGAGTGGAGAGTGATTAGAGCGTAACAAAAAGCAAGAGATCAATCAGTATTATGAAACGAAATCGGAAGTGACAAAAGGATGATAATAAACGTTCACAAACGGAAACCTCAAGAATAATTTTTTAGACGGAATTTCGCTAGTGGATTGTTGTGCGGAGCTTAGGTTGAGAGAGCAAACGAAATTTATTGAATTTTGTGGCGCGATTCTGTAGAATCACGTCACAGTACATAGGCAACATTCATAATATTGACGCATCTCAATTCTTTTATCATTACTGATCTAAAGAGCAGAAAACGATTTACAAAGTATTTACGAAAAATGACAGTCATTTATAACACCGATGCAACGTATGACGTTGTAGTTATTGTAGATCACATTGAATATTTTTTTCCGGGCAGGGATATTTCGGCTTTGCAGGACATGGCGTGGAAGGTGGTAGTGGTTCTCTTTCCTTCAGAGATATCGAACACGGGCATGGGCCTGGATGGAGTTTCGGTGGAGGTGGACATGGACAGAGCATGACGGGTGCGCAAGGTGGTTTCGGCATTGGCGGAGGTGGCGGACAAACCGGTTTTTGGTTAACGTGCTCGGTGCATACGTCCATTTTGTTGGTATCAGGTAAGGGTGGACAGGGTGTGGGCGGTGCACATTTTGGAGGTGGACAGATCGGCGGCTCGTACGTTATTTTCTCTACTTCCGCTTGAGGTGGCTGTACGCACTTTCCAACCGGCAAACAACTGGGACACTTTTTTAGTGCTTCGAGGCAGTTGTCTTTCTTTTTACTTTTTTTCTTCGGGCACACCTCCTTTTCCGGGTAACATCCTCCCTGTGATTGTGTACTACTACAGGTTTCCAACGAATCTTAACTATCTATCGAGATCCCTTCACCAATTAATAAATTGGAAGGCTCACCGGAGCTGGTACAGCTAATCCGGGGAGGTCGAGAACTGCATCCAAAGGACACTCTGGTGAGCACTGCACTAAGGAGCCGCCTTGGGACCGTGATTCGAAAAATCACGTCACAATGTATATATATTTACCACTATTTTTTTTGTTTACTTACTAAATAATTACTTACATATACACACATATTATTAGTATTTTTTTAAAATATACACTATGTCTGTTATTAATAATACCTTTAATTTTACCGTTACATTACATCACTATCTCTATTATTACTTTTTAATATATTTTAATTATTGATATCGCTTTGCCTTATTAATAATTATTACTGTTTCTATGCTTTAAAAATGATATTGTAATACATAAAAAAAAGAAAAAAAGAGGGAAACATTAACTTGTGTAACCTGATTTACACCGTGAATATTGTATCATACCACCACCACCAACGCCGTAGATCTTATTATCCTGCGCATACCGGCGATCCGCCAAACGTTTTTTTCGCACAAAAGCGTCGTAGTACTCTCTGATGATTCTATCGTTTTTCCGCAAATCACCACTAAACACATTCTGGAACGCATGCATCCCGAAGCCGCAGGAGAGATATTGTAAAAACATCATGCATAATTGGCCGCACACCGTCGACGTCTCGCTCTGAAGCTGCTGAGTATTCCTTTGGAAGGATGGACAGTTCCGTCGGAGTCTCGATGCGTGGTGATGATTCAGCGGTGGTAATACGTAGCTGTCAAAGTAGCAGCCGGCTCCGTCAGCGTCCACGTACATGGCAACCCAATGCGCTCCTGGTTTTGTATGATCGTCCGTGTTGGCAACAATGGAAGCGGGTTTCGACCAGTTTCGGGGTATTCTATCAGCTGCGTAGACACCCGTCGTATGAGCCGATATACCGCAAAGACCGAGGTAAAGGTCTAGCGTATTCATATATGCGGTCCGTTATTCCGAAGCCAAAACTCAAGGCGTAAGGCGTTGAGCAGAGCACAGGTAAACGATCCTCGTGCTTCCTTACAGGCGTGAACGATGCACTCGTAATGGTCACGATTCGGTGAGAAGTTCTCGTATGGGGAGTTATTGGGGGTTTTATCCAAATTTATACCTCCCGGGCCATAATGGTCTGCAGAAAAAGCATGCTCTCCGGACCCCGCGTGTATATGTTCCGCGAAATACCGACTATATTTCGGAGATTGATGTATAACTGTTTGTACGTTATAACACTGTCGAACCACTCTAGACCGTGTTGATAGCGGGTCATGGTGTTGTTCTCGCTTCTGATCGCAGGTGGTAATTCGTTGAAATCACAGGGCGGTGAAACGATCCAGTGGCCTATGTACTTTCTTTCCATAGACACGACGCCAATCTCCTTCGGAGCCAGACGCCCCTCGGAGTCTTTGAAGTATTCGATCTCGATGACAAAATCCATGGTCGCGGTGCTAACTCGAAGACGTTCAACGAGAAACTAACGACAATGCTGACGATCACCCGCGATACCGAGTGCACAAAAGATGATGACGCAGACCCCAAACTGCTGACCTATGTATTTTCTTCGATTGCTTAGCCGTCGTAATCTACTATAATTTGCCGTGCGGCGTCGATCTCCAGAACGTATCGTTATCGTACTCAGCCTAGAAGATACAGTTCACGGTGGCGGCCAACGGTTCGTCAAAGCGCACCTCGATTCGTACACTACCGTGCTTGATCAGGTTCCAGTGGGTGTTGCTATTTGCCGAGAGATCGGGTGTAAGATCGCAAACGAACAGATAGTAGCCATCTACGTAAGCGCTCCTAGATATCGAATTACCCTCTTTGAGGAAGTGTACCGTGCCGCTGAAGAGGGTGTGATACGCGTCCACGTAAAGACCGGCTTTGCCGAAATCGGCCTGCAGGGCTTTCGAGGGTACTTGAACACCGTCGACGTACAGCGATAAGAAATTAATACAATAGTCTTTAACATTGAACGGGTTGACTTGATAGTTCCCGTTGAAGGCCTTGTTATCGAAGAAACCTATTATAATACGCTTAGGTTGGCCGAGAATCACGTTATCCATCGTGCCACCGTGCAAGCCGGCGTGCATCGTCAGGGCCTTGACCTCCACACGCGTAAGCGAATACTTGGCCGTTGTCTTAGACAGCATTTTAGAATGCGATATTAGAATACCAGGGCTTATTTTGGCGCGTCTAACGAGGAGCGTAGCCTCCGTTATATGTAAAGAGCACTCACTCTTGGGGTCCATGATCTCGACGCCTGCTTTGCTCAGAGCGTCCGGCGCTAATGGGTCCTTGAATCGTAGCTGCACGCGTAAACTCAGCATGGTGTGGTCTAGATCGAGGTATTCGTCGCCGTTACCCAGTAGGACAAATTCAATGGGCGAGTCATCGGTCAGCGATGAGATAGGTTTATAGTGCACCCACTGAGCGTTCTCTATAGTAGTCTGCGTCGGTGGTAGTGTAAAGAGCTCGAGCTCCGATTTCATACACTCGCACAAGTGCGCGTGTAGGAAGGCCATGATAGAGATAGCGTTCAGGAGAAGATATCCAGCACGCTCCGCTTATTTTTTCTACTACCGCTCCTACGACTATTTTTTGGTTTCTTGGTTTTTGTCTTTATTCTTTTACTACTTGTTTTGCTTTTTCTACGTGGGGCGACCTTTTTTTCGTACTCCTTTTTTTCTTACGCTTGTTAGCAGCTCTTAAGGGTAAGGCGATGCTCCTTTCAGCGACGCCGATGATGGAGTGGCCACCACGTGATCGTTTTACAGCTTTATAGCCCGATCCTTTCGGGAGCTCGTCAATTTTCGCCTCCGCCTTACGTTTAAGATTCATACCCGATTCGGCGGCCCTGGTGTGAAACGCCTGTTTCAGCGGAGCACCGCGTTCGCTGACGTCTGTCAAGATATTCATACCAGCGCGCATCGCTTCCTTACCAACGGCTTGCGCCCCTCTCGATAGTAGGGGTAGCATGCGCCGACACAGACCACCGAGAAAGCTACCGATACCATGACCCCTTTTGATACGGTGACCCCGCGAACACCCGAAATTTCGTGGAGGGCTCACCGCCTATCTGCGAGTCGTAGTAATCGGTGTAATGAGCCATCAGTCTAGCCGTTTAAAGTGTAGTGTTACGGAGAGCGTCCCTGATTCGAATGGTATGGGGTCACCCAGGTGGTCTCTTATATCAATGTTAATCGTTTGAAAAGTCGTGCGGAGCAGCGGTGAAAACAAAAGCACTTTTACGGCCGCGTACGCGTATTTCTTATTCGGCTGCAGAGGAACCACGCGGAGCAAGGGCGTTTGGACGTCTCCGGTGATATACGGCTCGCCGACATCGGAATAAATGAAAAGTATCTTGGGCAGGGCGTTGATCAGACTAGCCGGTTGATTGGCCATCACAAGGGATTCTGCTTTTGATACCACGACCAACTCGGTAAAACCTAGGATGCGCGCCAGAGAGCGGCAGAGTCTCAGCTCGTGCGGATTGTCTAGATCGTTATCGGTAGAGACGAATGATACGCTCGCGTAACCGCCTCTGCAGAGATCTAGTTTCAGACGGCCCCTCATAGCTCTGGCAGCGTTTATTTCGTCAATGAGCATCTTTACGTCATTGTAAACGCCGTGCGCTACGTTAGAATCCGTCATCATAAGGCCGACTATCGGTTCTTTGTGATTCTTCCTCAGTTTGGTACGGGTGGTGACCACGCCCCCGTGATCCCAGTCTTTTAGCGCTACGGGCACGTGAAGAAAGGTCATAGAAATCTGTATTTCAACCAAAGCAACAGACCATGTCCCGTGTAAATTGATCTGACGCGGTAGATGCGTCGTAAAACTGGTAGTTTTATTTTCGGGATAGTACGACATACTGCTGTTACTAGGAAGAACGAGATAAAATTGGTCCTTCATTGTTGTTTAAGCGGGATGCCGGTATCCACGAATTAAATTTCTCGGGGTAACCGACCCAACTGACCAGTACTTTTTGGGCTTTCCCACGACCGCTTCGTTTTATTATACGATCGATGAGAAACGTGTCCTTTGCGAGGTCCTTGCGAACTCAAACGAGCTCCTCTTCGTAAAAAATACCGTCAATCTCCTCGCCGGCGAGATCTTCTTAGATGTAGACGGGTGGTTCCCTCGTTGTATCTAGGCGTACGATTTTAAAAATCTTTCGAGTCCACCCACCCTCGTAACCTTTCGCAAAAGGGTTCCTTGCGCTACTGATGCCGACACTGTATTTAGGGACACGCGTGCTCGCTGATGCGTACCGTGTAGATAGGTTCATACGTGCCTTAGCGGCATTATACATGGTTACGTCGACTGGGCGCATTCATATCGCTGAATGTCGTGTCCTGTTGTATGATTCCACGAGATTCTAAAGAATATCTATGTACCGCCGCGTGTTTCTATGTGTAAAGTAGCGCCACATACGTTCCTTCAGAGTACGATTGTATCGTTCGACGACAGCTGCCTTTACGTCGGGGCTGCGCGCTACACGGAATCCTATACTGAGCTCCTCGAGCAGACGCTGCAGTACACTGTCGGTGAACTCTTTACCTTTGTCTGTCTGTAGGTACATGGGTATCCTATTCTTACTGCGCGCCAAAACCCTCCGAAATGCCGCTGCCACCGTCGCACCGGTCTTATCGCGTAAAGGTTCGACCCAAGCGTAGTTGCTGAGTACATCGAATATTACAAGTATACATACGTGTAACCATCGTTGTACTCCTTCAACGAGCGAAGGTCCACAAGATCGGCCTCCCAAATGTCGTCGATATTGCTGACGGTGTAAGAGCGACGCTGAAATGTATGACGTACGGGCTTATGCAACGTATACGTGTCCTGCGCCTCTTACCAACGTACGACGGAATCTCGTTTTACCCGACCTTTAGCTGCTCGCTCGAGGTTACCGATACCGGCGTACGAAGACGGTTCTGTTGGTGTGTAATAAAGACGCCTCAGAAGGCTATCATCAGCCGATATCTTTTTCTTCTTCTGTTTCATGCCAACCTTAACCATTCTACTCTTTTCTTTTTCTCGGTATCGCTGGCTGTACTGGCCGACACGGATCGCGTATATTTTTCCCCCACGAGCTCTTCTTCCCCGGAGTCTCTAAACACTTCCTGAAACGCCTCGCCAAATTCCTCCTCTGTAGACGAGCTATGAGTCGGCTCGATAGGGGGCGGCACAATATTGTTCAGGGTTGTATATACATTTGTACAATTATTTTTTTGTAATAGTAGTTACATAAAGCCGTACGGTAAATTATTGTTCAGGGTTGTATATACATTTGTACAATTTTTTTTGTATTATTAGCTACATAAAGCCGCGCGGTAAAGATCCGAAAAGACAGTCGCGCCGCCGTTTTTGAAGTTCTGTCGGTTTACACGTTTTTGATTCGAGACGTGTCACTACGGCGTGAAACGGAGTACGACGTATCGCGTCATAGTGTAAAATGACCGGCTCGCTGGTCTCCCCCGTTACATAAGAGCGTATCCAGTCATAATTAATGGCTAGACTCGTTGCGAGCCCGCGAGACCGAAGGCTTTGGCAGTGCACTCAGCGGCATGTGAAAGTGATTAACCCTTTGGCCTATAACCACGAATCTAACTCGTGGTAAAGAATTTGTGCGATAAGCGAAAACCACGAGTCTGACTCGTGGTAAAGAATTCGTGTCATAAACAAAAGCCACAAGTCAGACTCGTGGTGAGGAATTGATTGCAACGTCAGTATATTGTTTTTTTTTTTCATTTGTTTCTGACGGAACTGGATGATCTGTTACTTTAGTTCCCCGTAAAGCTTCGTTACGTTCACACGTTTCAAATAAAACGTCGTATAAAGGCCATTCTACAATGCAATATAATAAGAAATAAGCAATAAGAAATAAGAAATAAGATCTTCAATTGATATTTACGTAATTCCATTGGATCCTTCAATCAAGAAGGGGAAAATCGTTTTTAAAACCGAGCGTTTACTAAGTCTCTACGATTTTTATGACGTCTTGGACATAGCAACGATACGTAAGCGGTTGCTAGGGTCTTTAAGGACTTCACGGAGAACGGAACGTGATGAGTAGCATCGGGCATGCCCCGTTCCGTAATTTCTTACGACTTACGTTAAAAATACATAGCAACGATACGGAAGCGGTTGCTAGGGTCGCTAAGGATTTGACGGAGCACGAAACGTCATTGTCAAATGTCAGTACCTGTCACCTATCATGATCTGTCAATATATAAATATAAAAAAAATGTATATGCGTTTATTCATACAGATAAGCAAACCATTACTTCATTTCTAAAATCACGATGACTTTTATCGTAGAGAAATTTCATTTTCTCTAACGATATTGATAATGACCTCGTCTATAGAGCTGGTAATGACAGGTGACAGGTAATGACATTTGACAATGACGTTTCGTGCTCCGTGAAATCCTTAGCGACCCTAGCAACCTCTTCCGTATCGTTGCTATGTATTTTTAACGTAAGCCGTAAGAAATTACGGAACGGGGCATGCTCGATGCTACTCATCACGTTCCGTGCTCCGTGAAATACGTAATATTTCGCCAATATTTCCATGCGTGAAATGTCATTACCTGTCACCTGTCATTACCAGCTCTATAGACGAGGTCATTATCAATATCGTTAGAGAAAATGAAATTTCTCTACGATAAAAGTCATCGTGATTTTAGAAATGAAGTAATGGTTTGCTTATCTGTATGAATAAACGCATATACATTTTTTTTATATTTATATATTGACAGATCATGACAGGTGACAGGTACTGACATTTGACAATGACGTTTCGCGCTCCGTCAAATCCTTAGCGACCCTAGCAACCGCTTCCGTATCGTTGCTATGTATTTTTAACGTAAGCCGTAAGAAATTACGGAACGGGGCATGCCCGATGCTACTCATCACGTTCCGTGCTCCGTGAAGTCCTTAAAGACCCTAGCAACCGCTTACGTATCGTTGCTATGTCCAAGACGTCATAAAAATCGTAGAGACTTAGTAAACGCTCGGTTTTAAAAACGATTTTCTTCTTCTTGATTGGTGGATTCAATGGAATTAGGTAAATAAACAATTGAATATCTTACGCGCTTATGTGTTCCGTGTTACGTGTCCCGTTGCATTGTAGAATGGCCTTAAAGAATTAAGAAACTCTTATACCCATCATGCCAAGAAAAAGGAAATCTAATGTTGATGGTAGTGAAGAGAAGTGGAGGACTACTGCCGATTCTGATTCGATAGATCCTTTCAATATGATAGTGAGGGCAGTGATATTATGATTCTTGTAAGAAAACGTCCACGAAGATTAATAATTGAAGATGATTCCGATGATGAAGACAGCACTTATCAGCAATTATCAGTGCAATGATTTTGGGAACAAAAAAATAACAAGCCAAAAATTTGGAAGTATACACAAACTCTTGGCATAAAAGCAGCAATTCAAGACCAATTAGGTGGAAGTAAAAAAGAGTTAGACTTTTTTAATATAATATGCGACAATGTATTTTGAGATAATATTGTTCAGGAAACGAATCGGTACGCAGAACAAATAAAAAGCTGTACACAAACAAGAAGGACAATTGATGAAACATGGATGCCAGTAGATCTCAATGAAATTAAAATATACTTTGCATTATGCATCATAATGGCTCAAGTAAAGAAACCAAAAATCCAGATGAACTGGTCTAAAAGAGCCATTATAGAAATACCGATATTCCGAAAATTTATGCGACTAAGAAGATTTTTACAAATCACTAGGTTTCTCCACTTTGCAAATAACGATGCGACTGACAACAGTGATAAATTACGTAAAGTGAGAGCTATAATAAACTATTTTAATGGAAAATTTAAAGGCGTATATGTAATGGAAGAAAATATCGCGAATCACTGATGAATCACTAATGAAATTAAGGGAGGTATGTCTTGTAAACAATTCAACCCTTCAAAAAGGGCGAGGTTTGGGATTAAATTTTATAAACTCTGCGAGTCAGCATCGGGTTACTGCTATAATTTTAAAATATATTCAGGAAACGATAAAACATATCTTGATTACAGTGCATCTGAAACTGTTGTGATGGTGTTATTGCAATCAATACTAGATAAAGGACATAACTTATGTATAGATAACTGGTATTCTTCGCCGAAATTGTTTTTAACTTTGGTTAGAAATGGAACAAACGTTCTTGGGACAGTACGTTGCAATAGAAAAAATATGCCGGGCAATTTTAAAAAAAGCTACTTTTCAAAATTAAAAAAAGGAGACTTTATAATAAGAAGTTGCAATGGCATACTACCGTTGAAGTGGAAGGATAAACGAGACGTCCATATTCTTTCAAAATTATAACAGACAAGAACCATTATCGAACGGGGATATACCAATGAGGCTACAGGTGCAACTTTGGGGTCACTTTCCGAAACATATAGATCCCACGCCATTGAAAAAAAATCCAACAACAGCTTGCAAAGTATGTACGAAACATAAGAAAAGGTGTGAAACTACGTGGGAATGTAAGAACTGTCGCGTTGCGTTACATGCACCTCATTGTTTTGAAAGATACCATACAGTTGAAGACTACTAACTTTCATTAAATTAACTAAGTATTTATTTACAAATTGTTATTGATTTTATCATTATCTACTTTGAAATAATAAATTTAATTGTCAACTGATCAATTGATTATGATTACACTCTAGACGTCTTAAAATTACTATTTGCACCTTAACATTGTTTATTATTTCACAATTCCTTTCGTTGCACTGAAATGTATATGCCATGAAAAGTATACATTTTGCGCTAGTTCGGGCACACGGCAGAACAGTTGAATGGCACGGCGCGCGACCGACTTTCTTATTTACTATAGCTCGCGCAATTGGCAGATCTCGTGTAGGCCAAGGGGTTAAGACTGTCTATGAATGTTACACGACCCGTCTTCATCATTATGATACTTGTACCGCTGAGTATCAGCGTCGATGGTTTTAGAGTTTTCCGTTTGCACTTCACGCTATGCCTCAGTATAAACTGCGCGACGAAACCCTTGGCGTTATGCGCTACACAGATTACTCTCTGAAACGATTTTCTTTTAGGATCGCACGCGTAATCTACAAACTGCCTTACGGGATCCTCTTCAAAGACGTACTCTCGTACACCGCAAGACGGGCATACCCTCGCGAGATCTGTATCGTTTATGCATGCTGTACACATTTGCTGAACGATGCACAAGTTTGGTGTGTGGATGCGTACCGTGTCGTCACCAGGTAGCTTCGGTGTCTGCTGTGTTTCAAAATCGTAAACAATGAATAGAATATTTTTTTCCACGGGCGCTTTTTTTACCGGTCTGACGTAACACTGATGGCCTACTCTGTTAACGCTCTTGCAGACTCTGCAGTACGCCTTATCGCAAGAGTGTTTACGCAGCGCTCTTTGAAGCGGCCTGAGACACTGTGGACAGCTGCGAACGGCCTGACATACGCTCTTTTCTTTTCCCTTCTGTTTGATAAATAGCGTGTTTATATGGTTATCGAAACAGATTTGGCCAAAAAAGTACCTATGGCACTCGCGACAATACAGTGTGGGGAGAGCTGAATCGCAGAGCGGTTTTCCGAAACATCTAGCGCATTTGTAGGAACACTTATGCTCTGCCTCGTGCGTATAAGATCTGTTACATGGTATGCAAAAACCACGACTACCGACCGCACCCCGCATATTTAAAATAGGCTGATAATGCTGCGAATTATTATAATACAGGATGCGGAGCGTTTGCCGTGGTCTCCCTGATCCGTACGCGTTATCAACTGCTTGCGAACCGTCGTACAGCGGTTTCTCGCCGCTGCCTATGCTGTCAAAATCGTAAACAACGATTGCTATACCGCTCGGGGCTAGGTAACTTTGAAATTTATCAATTTCTGGAATACCGCAGCCGTCCGGCGGTATGTCTACACACGCGTTTGTCACAAGTTTGAGAGCAAATTGTTTTTGTAATTTACCCCGTTGACGCCGTACCGCGTTCCATCGCTCGTGCAGCTCCCCAGCGCGCACCTCCCCGCGTTCAACGTGTACCATCGCCACAACGAGCGACCTAGGTAGACAGAGGTTATCGTTATTCACTATGGTCAGTATAGAATTTTTTTTTACAAATTCGTGCGCTAATCGCACGCGTCCTGTACCCCGCGGTATTTCGACTATACACGACTCGATGACAAAATACCTATCTATTTGGAATGCCTGGGCGCTCTGTGCGACGGACGATATCACACCCCACACATCGTTTTCGAGAAGCTCTCGAACACGCCACGCTGCCCCGCACGCAAAACTGTCGAATTTGATCGTTAGACCTATACAGGGTGTTCAGACTATTACTAGCCAGCATTATTTTTGTAAATAGAATATATTAGAAAAAAATGATAGAGGAAAAAGTAGTACTGTTTTTTATGCGCAACACAATGACATATGCATTTCTGTTTTATTTACATTATTTTGATAGAAATGAAGGTGACCTTCAATTTTTTAAATGGAATGCTATACATTTTTTTTTGTCGTATGAAAGCGTGTGTCAAGACGAATTCATCCATCTACTACACAATGACCTTCAAGGTCCTGCAAGGTCAGAAATGGAAGAAACAATTTGAATATTGCGTACCAATGTGTTTACAAGTATTCCTTATTGATACAAATCGAATGATGTTGTCATTTACTGTCAGAGTGTTTACTTCTAATTTCCACCATAAGGAGACAGTTTCAGTACTACTTCCTAAACCAAGCAGTCCTAAAATACGCAATTTATAGATTATTGGGAAGATCTGCCACTATCCATTACGCAAGGTATCTACTTCCAACAAGATGGGGCCCCACCACATTACAGTAGAATCGTAAGAAATTATCTTAACGACATATTTCAAAATCGATGGATTGGAACATACGGACCTGTCAAGTGGCCTGCAAGATCTCCAGATCTATCACCTCTGGACTTTTATTTATGGGGTACTATTAAAGAACTAGTTTATGAGACACAGCCCAGCGATATCAACGACTTGAAAACCAAAATAACACAAGCATTTGAATTAATAACTGGGACCACATTAGAAGAAGCTACTAAAAACGTAATTAGCAGAGCCGAAATGTGCATTTGTGCGCAAGGAAGCCATTTTGAACATTTGTTGTAGCCTCATTAATAAAGAATACTTGTAAACACATTGGTACGCAATATTGAAATTGTTTCTTCCATTTCTGACCTTGCATGACCTTGAAGGTCATTGTGTAGCAGATGGATGAATTCGTCTTGACACACGCTTTCATACGACATAAAAAAATGTATAGCATTCCATTTAAAAAATTGAAGGTCACCTTCATTTCTATCAAAATAATGTAAATAAAACAGAAATGCATATGTCATTGTGTTGCGCATAAAAAACAGTACTACTTTTTCCTCTATCATTTTTTTCTAATATATTCTATTTACAAAAATTATGCTGGCTAGTAATAGTCTGAACACCCTGTATAGTCCCGCGCGGTACACGAGCTTGTGACGTACGCGTGTATATTTCTGACTGCCCCTTGTAACCGTTAAACCGTGATTCTTGTTGTATTGTATTTTATCAGGATCTTCGGGCGGCCTCCGGATAGCCATTGTTATTTTGCGCGCGTCTAAACGAAACCAATTTATACGATGCGTCGTTTCGGATTGTATTGTAAATCTATATCCCGACGTCGTTATTGGTATCTCCGTCGTCGTCATCGACGTTGCTCTGCGCTCGAAGAAGGGGTCCACCGCCGATCTGCCAACATACCCCGTCGTCCTCTGCATCTAACGTTTGGAAAAGAAAAGTTTTTTATTTTTACTTGTTAAAAAAACAAAATAGTGTTAAGCGCATACTGACTGCTCATTTCTCACGAGGATTAAACATTGACCCTATGTATGAGAATAGCGCGTCTAACTGGCTTTCATTATCCCCTACATTTTTTTTTTAAAGTTAGCAATTTCGACAAAAAAGCATTAACCGCTAAGGAACACAACTTTATACGTTACCTTCTTCGTAGGTATCCGAGTCGTTTGGATCCTTATCATCATCGAGCTCTGCTAATACTTCAGCAGCCTCGTCGGCATCCGCCGCTACGTACACACCATTCCTGAGAACCCATAGTATCGGTTTTTCCGCATTGTCCTGCTCCTGCGGTGGTAGCAGGTCACCCTGTACAATAGGCTCTCGGATGGCGTTGTGTATATCAGCCTCGAGCGAATCTACCATTTTTTTTTTTACTTTTTTTATTTTCACACGAATAAATTTTTAGTGGTTTCCGTAATTTATCATTATTACCTGGGTCGTGCTCGTTAGAATCATTAGAAACGGTGGAGCGATCGTCGACATCATCCTGGTCGTCATCTTCGCTGCCGTCCGATGCTATAGCCATAAACGCATCTGTAAAAAATGTATAAATAGCACAACACATTTTTTTTTCTTTTTTTTCCGACGCTGTATGACACATACCCCATGTACCGTAATGCATTTCTTTTTCTTCTTCTTCTTCTTCAGTCGTTCGCGTGGCCAGCGTTGTCGATAGTCCTGGCACTTTTTTTTTAATAAAAAACGTATATTATCCGTAAACTTTTTTTAAAAAGTATATGCTTTACCGTTAGCGTGTTGCATCATCATCGCTGTGCTGGTGCTTGGTTCCGGGTAAACCTCCTCTACACGATTGAGGCACCCTAAAAGCAACCGATTCTCCTCCTCGAGCGCATCGTCGTTGTGAAATCGCGTCAATTCTTGTGAAATTTATTTAGTTTTTAAAAAGTAGTTTATTTAAGCAATATTATTGATAAGTGGAAACTACGTACCTTCGTGAAACGCATGATCGGCTATAATAGCCCTGAGGATACGGTTATCGAACACTCCCCGTTTGTTAATACACGCTACGGCTAACGAGAGTATGTGTGAATCGTTTTTGAAATACCCTCTCTGGTGACCTCTGGCTAGCACGCGTAGAGTACAGTGGGAAAATACAGTTTTTAATCTGAGCGTTAACGTGCGTAAACCAAAATATCTTAATTCTCGGCATCACACCAGCGAGAATAATCTCGGGTTTATAGGTGTTATCAGACGGCGGGTCTTTACGAAATCGACAATACATTCGCGAATTTTCGTTACAGATGACATTTTTTTAAACTGTTGATTGCTGTAGGTGATCAGTCTTTCTACCGGGACGTCGTGATACGAACTAAAGCAGGGTACATCTAGCCCGCGGCCGTCTTACAGTCGTTGCGAGTAGTTATACAAGGAGAGTTCTGGATACAGATTCCTGCACCGACACGATACCGGCATCCGGGTTCTCGTCCGCGCTAAGTTGGGACGTGGGGCCCCCTAGGTTAGCGACGTTGGCGCCCCCTAGGTTAGCGACGTTGGCGCCCCCTGTGGATGGTAAGTTAGGACGATTGGGCCCCCTATGAAAGATTTCTGCTTACCGACGGCACCGAAAATTTTGGGTGCTGCGCGCGCGCAGGAGTCGACGGCGCCGACCCCTTCATCGGCTGACGTCATCGGAAGGGGGCCCTAGTTTTACGTCAGGTGTCAGGGATATTACGTCAGGTGTCAGGGATTTTACGTCAGGTGTCAGGGATTTTACGGCAGATTTCAGAAATATTACGGCAGGTATCAGGGATCTTACGGCAGATTTCAGAAATATTACGGCAGATTTTAGGAATTGTACATCAGACGTAATTGAGTACATTGACCTTCCGAATTTTGTACTTGCGATCCCGAGGCAGCTCCTACCCTTTACACTTCCCCGCAGACTAGCATGTAGAGTCGGTGGAGATCAAGAATGACCCTTCGTATGTCACCCGAAGAATTCCGATGACATTTCATCATCGTCATAACCCCCCTGTTCCTCCTTCTCCGCCTCTATCGTTCCGCTACGATACAGTGGCCTTGGAGAGACGGTAAAAATCAAAGGAAGTGTCGAATAACCCTTTGTACGTTGCCGAAAAAATTGTTTACAATAATTTAATGTGAACTATTTGATCGAGAAGAATTGTGCATCGGGACGGTGGTGGATCTTTGATGTCAAAGAATTTAGATGTCACCTCTATCGTTTCGCTACGATACAGTGACCTTGGAGAGACGGTAAAAATCAAAGGAAGTGTCGAATAACCCTTTGTACGTTGCCGAAAAAATTGTTTACAATAATTTAATGTGCACTCGAGAAGAATTGCGCATCGAGACGGTGAATCTTTGATGCCAAAGAATTTAGCAAGTTCCGCTACGATACAGTGGCCTTGGGGAGACGGTAAAATCAACGGACATTTCAAATTACCCTTTGTACGTTAGCGAAAAATTGTTTACAATATTTATTCGAGAGGAATTGTGCATCGAGACGGTGGTGGATCTTTGATGTCAAAAAATTTAGCAAACCTTTGTATAATGCCGAAATGTAGATCCATGAATTGTTTACTTAATTAGAATTCCTTCACACTCTTAAGAAGAAGAAGAAGAGTGCCCTCTATATAAGGAAGAGCTTGGTGCTCTTTCATTAGTTTACTGCTGCAATTCGTCGAGTTTGGAGAAAGAACGTGAACTGAAAGTAAGAATAGATTTGAGAAGAAGATTTAATCCAACCTGTGTGAAAATGGACTTCTCAAAAATTAACAAAGTGGCGCGTCTGGAGGGTTTCCTGCCAACGAAAAAATTATCAGAATTGGAGGTTGAAAAAGAATACAAGATTACCAATATAAGGAAAATTCAAACGAAATTTGGAGCGAGACACATCGTTGACGTGGAGAATAGCTTCTCAGTATTCCTGCCAGCAAGGATCTCGAGGACTCTGACGGACGATGAGGATTTCTTTCAACGGATGGTTTTGGATACCGCTGAGAATCGGCTTTGTATGCGTTACCTCGGTGGGAAGTTCAATCTCATGGAATTTCGATATTTGTAAACGCTCATACTTATGATTTAAATAAATTGTCACGTAAGGGGCAAAAAAAAATACAACTGCTTATTTCTTTCATATACACACTTTATTCTTAATCAAAAAATATACATTCCATCATCCAAGTCCTTAACGATTTAACATTTTCCATCGCACAATTGAAATGCGGAGCATGGTGATGCGTACACAGGGTAAGTGAATTTTTTCGCAACTTTTGCAGCGAAGGACAACCCAGATCCCCCAAGTTCACGATATTTAACGATTGTCCCATAAATTTCTCCAACCAATTTTTCTTTTCCAATCCTTTTACATAAATTCTGTTAGCATCTCGTAAAATGACTCGAAGAATATTTCCAGCATGGTTGTAAGATGTATCGCCAGAGTTCCAAGACATACCATGAAAGTTGCGTTGTAACCACAAATTCATGCACTTGTACTTCGCTGGAAGAGAGCTCCATGGACACGGTGGTTGAAACAGAAACGTCGCAGGCTCGGAGAAATCGCTACCCACTCCAATGATAGACAGCTCCTTCAAGACAAACTCGTCCGAGGGTTTCTTGAAACCTTGTACGTCCACGATGAACTCCATGGTGACAGACTGCTTGCATTGACATGATCGTAGGGTTTTTATACTAATTTTTTCACCCCACCACTAATTGGATTATATTCTACTATTCGATCATGTAGAATTAAACAGAACGCTGATGTTTCGGAGGGGAAATTTTGGTCTGCCTCGAATTCGAGACGAACGTCGACTGGTCCAAATTTGAGCGACTCATTTTGCTTGGAGCAATCGATCAAAATTAGTGAACCATAGGCGAGGAAATCATTCTTTCTCAGTATGGGCTCAGGCTCTTTGCCGTAATAAGTAGCTTGAAAGTTTACATACATCTCGTACAGCAGAGCAAACTGATTTCGATCAATGTCAAGATTTAGATTTCCATAGGGGTAGCATTGCGAATTCAAGAAGAGTTTAACATCTCTGACATTGCAATGGTCAAAGTGACTGGCATTCTTATTTTTATTATTCTTTTTGCCAGTTTGGAATCCCAATATGACGTATCGAGGTTTTTCAAGTTGACTGGACGTCTTGACGGTCCACACGTGTTTGGATGTGGTAGGCAGTAGAGGATATTCGTACAGTCCCCAGGTGCGGAAGCTCATAGGGATGGGTGCATCCTTCTCGATGAATTTCAGCAGTTCTATCTTTCGACGATCGGAAACCCTTACGTACGGTATCAACCATTCCAATTTTTGAATTACAACTTTCCATTCTTCCGGAGCAGTTTGTACAATGGCATTGACATCGCTCTTTGCTCTCGTCAAAATCAACTCGTGCTTAGCGTTTACGACGATCTTGCGATAATCTTCGGCAAAGCCTAGTATCATACTCAGTGGTACGGATACGTCAAAGTAACCAGCTGCATCGGTCAATTTCTCTTCTTGCATCCAACCAGCATTATCCATCACCGAGCGTTGTCCAGGAGTCAGGGAAAGGTAGCCCTTCATGAGACTCGTGAGACCAACGTTCTTATTTCGATCGATCTCTATACCATTCATTTCATAACGAATCTCATCGAAAAGATGACAAATGTCGCTATTAACCAAGGTTGTGTTTGTAACCGCCGTAGAACCATCTTCCTTCACGAGCTTTCCGTATACATGCAGCGAACTTCTACTCGGTAGTAAACACAAGTCTTGATGTTGGACGGAGATTCGTATTTCATCACTGTTGTTGAACGTTGACGATGCGTAAGGCTGGTGTGCATGCGTTTCGCAGTGCGCTATAGACTCATCGAAGGTGATTGGTGTTCGAATATTTAAAGTTTCTTCCTCCATGGTGAGCAACGGATAAAAATAATGCAGCAGCAGCAGAATGAACGATTTAGTTTCCTCTTCCGACTGGTGTGACCTTGAGTCCCAGATTTCTCAGGAATAACACGTTTTGAGGTGTTAACGCTTTGCAGCGCGGACGATGACTGATTCCTTTTAGACATATCGGTTCATTATTATAGCCGCTATTATAACCACTACCAATCTTTCGGTTATACACGATCCCCATTATCACATGGATTTCACGTGTAGTCTTATCGTTATGATTTCTCCTTGAAAATTCACCAAGTCTCCGTCCTGATCGACTATTCGAAGCTGTAGGTGATCTATTGTCTTGCTCGATACTGGGAGGTAAATGACGTGCGACGGCACCTCTATAATCTTATATCCTGGAGGTACAACCGGAAAGAATTCGTGGATGGTATGTACCTTACGTTCGTTTATGCAAGCGCCTGTAGTAATGTTGCATTCGACTCGCAAGGCGTTCACCTTGAGAATGGTTACAGGTACGTCGGATGTATGTAATTTATTAGCTTCCAAAACGCGTTGAGTAAAACCCAACAATCGACCAATCGAATCATCAGGTTGAAAATTGATTTCACGGTTACACTTAATTTCGCTGCACAGGGTATTATTGTTAGGCTTAATACGAATTAGTATATTTTTATCTATCAACGCACTCTGTACATAGTTTTCGATATCTTCTATCTCATAGCTACCAATGGGTATAACGATAACTTCATCTCCCACGTAGAACTTGTTGTGACCGGTATCCACGTTAGGAATCGAATTAAAGGTTAATAATTCGATGAGCCCCAGAGCATGATTTTTATCTCGAGAAAGTTCAATTGGGGGAAAGTACTGGGCTTCGAGTATAGAAGAATTGCCTGATAAAGTTAACGTGAATGAATCTTCCATGATTGCAAACGCTTGACTAACGATATGACATTATGCAGCATGTTTATATAGACGATACTTATTCTTACGATTTAACTGTCCACATAAGAATTTGAGACACAAGTGACCACATTCGAAAGTATCATAGTTCTGATACCGTTCATAATTATATTTTACACTACCAACGTCGAGATACCTAATGAGATCTAATGGGGGGCGAAGATTACCGAAACTGTCAAAATAAATTACTGAGTCTTTTTTCTTCATGTAGGCGACCCAGTGTGTTCCGGGACCATCCTCATCGTCGAGATTGACGATTGCCGATTCGTATTTGTACGATCCACCTTTTGGCATAGCATTCCGCATAAAAATTCCACGAAAATGTGGAATATTCATGAGCCTGGCGTACTTGAGTAGATCTGCATCAGTTAACGCTCGACGTGGTAGTTTCACTTCAAGTTTTTTGGCTTTAGATGAACGCCTAGTCCCTTCTTGTAGGGTTTCAAGTACAGTCCTTTGCCTAACGCGATGGATTCCATCGCATTATTATGTCGTTCGCTTTCCTTCAATTGTTCCTTGCTTGCCTTGGCATCGTTCACGGCTTTGGCTATACCTGCTGCACCTCCTGCTAACGCTCCAGCAGCGCTCAGACCCGCAAACATAGGGACGAGAAACGGCAGAAAACCTCCAACTTTGGACGGTACGGGTAGAATACGTGGTGCACGTATATTCTTCTTTCCACCAGCCTGCTTGACAACTGTTTGCGCACCCTTAAGAGCAGACTGAATTACTGCCTGTGCATCGTTGCTTTGTGTCATCGATCGTTTGGCTGCTTCGATAACTTTTCTCAGCGTTATCTTCTTCTTAGGCTTCTTCTTCTTTTTCGTGATACCCATACCGAGTTTTGATTTAGCATTCATTATGTTCGCTACAGACCAGGAAGCTGCCTTCTCACCGATGCTCGCATCCTTCGCGAAGACACGTTTCCAAGCTCTGTCGGCAAGTATCCTGTCAGCCGCTCCTCTATGTTCTAGGTTTTCCCGATTCTTGTAGTACCTAATATCGTGCTTTTTGCAAGCTGCGTCGAGGGGATTGATGCCCGGATCGCCTCGTGCGAGTCTCTTTGCTAGTTTTGTACCGGGTCCACAGTATTGATAGCCAGGTATATGTAATTCAACTGGTAGACTGTTGATGATTTTGTTGACTAAAGCCTTGCCACTATGACGCTTCTTTTTCCCATGCATTTACGTTTAACATGCATAATCATGTCCTCACCCTATCGTGAAACAGTTCCGACTGAACGATGATCTTTATAAACCTGTTATTTATAGCTTTCGCATTAGTCATGATCAAGATGAGGTTTGAGACACAGTCTGTCAAGTTACCTGTACCGAACTTCGACGAATTAACGCGAGTGAAGAAGAGAAAGAGGATGAAACGTCATGGTGAATTACTTCCGAACAGTATACGCGCGGTGTTTTGCGGGCCGTCAAACTGCGGCAAGACAAATGCATTGCTCGCTCTCATAACTCACCCCAATGGATTGAGATTCGAAAACGTCTACGTATACTCAAAATCACTGGATCAGCCAAAGTATCAGATTTAAAACGATTACTCGATTCCGTTGATGGTGTTGAATATTTTCCATTTACGGAACACGAACAAGTGCTGCCACCAAACGAGGCACGCCGCAATTCAATAACTATTTACGATGATATAGCTTGCGAGAAACAAGATAACATGAGGGCCTTCTTCAGTATGGGGCGACACAGAGATGTTGACTGTTTCTATCTTTGTCAGACCTACGCTCGCATTCCCAAACATCTCGTACGCGACAATGCTAATTTGCTTGTGCTCTTTAGGCAGGATGAAATGAATCTCAAGCATGTTTACGATGACCATGTAAACACTGATATGACGTACGCGCAGTTCAGAGACCTATGTTCGGCATGCTGGAACGATAGCAAGTGTGGGTTTCTCGTAATAGACAAGGATAGCGAACTCAACGAGGGTCGATATAGAAAAGGATTCGATTGCTTCGTGAGCATAAAAGAGTGATTATCGAAAAAATGGATACAGTAGCATTTTGGATTCAGTGATTGCAACATGCAGCGTGAAAAACTTGAAGAGCAGAAAGACATCTTGCGTCAAATCGCTAAAGCTAGCGATTCGATTCGCAGAAAGCATCGAATGATAAAATTGGGTAAAGAGAATGTCGAGCATGTGATGAATGAGGTGTTCAAACCGGTAGTGACTCCACTGCAGAAACTAGTGAACGTATCTCAAACAGAGCATAATACTATAAAAGATAAGATTAAGGATGAAATCAAAGATGAAATAAAACATGATGTAGGAGTGAATGATACGTTTGAAACAACGAATGAATCCTTTAATACGCTCAAAAATGATTCCACTATCGGGGAAATTAGTGATATTCAAGATGATGATGGTGATGATGATGATGATGATGATGATGATGATGGTGATGATGGATACAAGAATGATATGGATTTACCCGTTAATCAAAACGATTCGATGCAACGGTATCTCAATATGCTGCTATCGAGGCAGAATAAACAATTGGATACTACCTATGGTGTGCGTAAACTTTCCAAGAAGAAGTTGATGGTTGGAGATTCACCTATAAGTTTTGAGGGTGATCAAATCCGTATAGGCGATACCAGTTATCCGAAAACTAACGATTTGATCGAACTCTTGTTCAGGAAGATACCTAACGAAACTCATGTAACCCAGGATGACTTGAACAATTACAAAAACATTATTATAACAACGAATGCATATAAAAAGTACTATAAACCTGATGGTGATATTCGTAGAAGCAAGAGTTTCAAATTTAAAAATGTTATTGCAAAACTAATTGAACAGTCCTCTGTAACGGGCAAAGGTATCATACCACGGTACATGATCGCTGCTAAGAACAGACTAACGGATTACGTGTACTGGGACGATCCCAATGAATTAGTAGATCGTCTTCGTTTGCTCCTTGCGTCTCAGGAAGCAGGTAATCCCAGCCACTCCAACGAGATCATATCGATTATCGAAGAGTTGCGTGAGGCTGGTATTATTTATTAATTAGATAAAACGATCATGATCGTCACTTTAGACATGAGCGTTGACGTGTTTGGACGTCAGCTGAGTAGCAAGACCGCGGTTACGAGTAGCCGTGGTCTTCCTGGTGTTGGATTCAAATTCACTGCAGCTGGACACTACGACATTGATAACAAGAGGCTGTGCAACGTTGCCAATCCCGAGGAGCTAAACGATGCTGTTACTTTGAATCTCATGAAAACTGTAGTAAAGCAGGAAGTTGATACCGTACTTCGTAAGACTGCTGAAATGCGCAATGAAATCTGTTAAATATTTGTCAGGTTGCGTGGACAGTGAGGAGATTGGAGGAACAAATAAGAACAACCGGTTTAACACTAATTTCTTTATTGCTCTTTAGCTTGTGGCTTCGACGAGACGACGAATTAGACTAGACTCTCTCGAACCTATATTCGACAGAGAGCTTTTTCAGGTACCGATGATACCCGAGCGTTGTTCGGCTCTTTTCGTAACGCACGATCAGGCCGACCAACTGTTAGATGCTAATGACATGTAGCAAACTCATTTTTAGCACTACCGCCGTTTGTACATGTCGTTTTTACAGTTTTCATATTCAATTTTTCTTTTAATATTTTGAGTCGGTCTCGAGGTACGGCTTTCGTTAGCATGTCGGCGAGCTGTTCGTCGGATGAGATATACTCTACTTTCACGATATTCTCTGCGAGTTTTTCACGTATGAAATGGTAGTGAATATCGATGTGCTTTGTACGTCTATGAAAGATCGGATTTTTTGCTAATTTTAACGCGCTTTGATTGTCTACGTATAGTATCGTTTCGCGCGCGCAAGGACATCCGATGTCCGCGAGAAGTTTTCGCAACCAAATTAATTCTCTCGTGGCCGTTGACGCTGCCACATATTCGGCCTCGGTTGTACTCAATGTTACCATTTTTTGCCTTTTTGAATTCCAAGTTATTGCCCCGCTTGCGAAACAAAAAACATAACCGGTTGTCGATCTTCTAGTATCGAGATCGCCCGCGAAATCCGCATCTGAGAACCCTACGAGTTCTGCCTCGCTACCGCCGCTTCTATACTCGATTCCGTGGCTTGCAGTGCCACCGAGATACGCAAGGATTCTTTTTACAGCATTCCAATGTTCTGCTGTGTGTTTGTTTGTGTGTCTGCTGACCATGTTTACCGCGAACGCTATATCTGGTCGAGTTATCGATGCTAGAAAAACTAGTGAGCCTATCGCTTCACGATAGGGCACGTTCGTTGCTTGTTCGTCTTCCGATGTGCACGGTGACAGTCTTACGTTTGGGTCAGCAGGCACACACAACGGTTTTGCATTTACCATTCTAAATTTCTCTATTATTTTCTCGGTGTACGCTGATTGATGAATTAACATCGTTTTTTCTTTGCGATCGCGTTTGATTTGTATTCCTACGAATACACTTGTATCGCCGACAGTAATTTCGAATACTTCTCTCATTTTTCTTAATACGTAATTTATTGTCTCTATTTTCCTTGACGCAATGAGTCCATCGTCGACGAATATGCCTAGATACACTGTTTCACTTTCGAACTTCCCTACAAAAATGCACTGATCTGTTTCGCACTCTACGAACTTAAACTTTCTTAGAAAACTCGAAAACTTTTGGTTCCAGCAGCGTGGTGCTTGCTTGAGACCATATAGGGATTTTTCGAGTTTGCACACACTGTTTTCCATTCCTCTTCCTGCGTCAAGCCCTTCCGGAATTTCCATGAAGACTTCTTCTTGAAGTTGTCCGTAGAGGAATGCAGTTTTCACATCGAACTGTTTGAGCTCGAGATCCTTTTTCGTTGTGATTGCCAGCAATACTCTCAAGGAGTCGTAGCGAATCACCGGTGCAAATGTTTCATTATAGTCGATTCCTTCTTTTTGTAGGAATCCTCTCGCGCATAGCCTGGCCTTGAAACGATGGGATTTTCTGCTCTCGTCCGTTTTTACACGAAAAACCCATTTTGAGTCGATCGTTTTCATGCTTGCGATTTTCGGTACTATGATCCACGTTTGATTTTTCTCGTGTGCTGCAAGTTCTTCTTTTACAGCTTCTGCCCACTGCGCGGCTTCTTTGCTGTTTGATGCTTCCTCGAGATTATTTGGAATCACGTATTCTGCATAATCTACTTCGTATCGGCTCGGCCTGCGGATGGTCGCTCGATCTCTCAGTTCTCTTAGCGTTTCGTCTTGATTTGCCTGTTGCTGAGGAGGGGCGTCTTCTTGAGCCTCTTCGAAGACTTCATCAGGTCCCTCTTCGCCTTGTGTTTCTTCTTCGTTGTTGTGGATTTTCCATGGGATGACTATCTCGTTGTCGTCTTCTTCTTCAGCATCAGTCGCAGCAATACTGCCAATTTTTTCGTTGAACACAACGTCACGCGTTGAACTTATTTTTTCTGTCGCGGGATCATAAACTCGATAGTTCGGGGAGTTCTGTTGATAACCGACGAAGATAACTTTCTTCGCACGTGCATCGAATTTCTTCAGAAATTGTTTCGGTATATTCGCGTACGCTGGTGAGCCGAAAATTCGTAGGTGCTTCAAACTCGGAGGCTTCCCGATCCATTTTTCGTATGGTGTCACCTTGCCTTGAGCCCACACGGTTCTATTTAGGACGTACACTGCACAGTTTACCGCTTCCGCCCACAATTTTACCGGCAGATTCTTCGCGTGTAGCATCGTCCGTGCGCTCTCGACAATTGTTCTATTTTCGCGCTCCGATTTTCCGTTCTGCTGAGGCGTGTACGGCGCTGTCGTTTCGTGAGTGATTCCGCGTGACTCGAGATACTTTTTCACTTCACCGTTGACGTATTCTCGTCCATTGTCTGTGCGTAATATTTTTAACGGACAACCGAATTTGTTCGCGACGCTTCGCTCGAATATTTTTAGCTTGTCGAGCACCTCGGATTTATTTTTCATGAAATACACTGTGCGATATCCGCTCGCATCGTCGATAAATGTGAGAAAGTATCGCGAACTACCGAGCGAATTTTCAGGCATCGGGCCACACACGTCCGAATGAAACTTTTCACCCGGCTTGGTCATAACTTTTTCGGATTTCTGATTAAATGGCAGTCGGTGCGATTTTCCTACTTGGCATGGCTCACAAAAAATTTTTTTGCCCTCGGACACGTTCACTCCGGTCACTAGCCCTTTTTTCACAAGTTCACTTATCGCACGTTCACTCACGTGGCCTAATCGCTCGTGCCACACATTTAAGTTTGTCGCTGCGTAGCTTGCCTCTTCGACACTACCTTTCTTGACCATTTTGAATAGCATGCGACACACTCCGTTTGTTTGTTTTAGTCCGTTTGCAACCACTTCATTTTTGAGTTTGACTTGTGCAACGTTCCCTTGAAAAATCACAGCGCATTTCTTTTTCGTACACACACCCACTGAGAATAAGTTTTTCTTCAGTTTTGGCACGAGCAACACGTCTTCGATGCGCGAGTCCTTCCACAGCCCATCGACGTATGTTTTTATTAGCACTGTCCCTTCGCCGATAATGTCGCGCGCTTCGTTGTCGCCTAGCACAACCGTTCGACCATGCGGGATCTCTCGGTAATTCGACAGCCACTCACGTCGGTAAGTTAGATGTCGTGACGCGCCGCTGTCGATAAGCCAGACATCTCGTGTGTCGGCCGCCATTATCTCGCGAATCTGCTTACCTGTCGACTTCGCTTTCGCGTCGTGGACACTGTTCACGCCTTCTTCCGCTGTGAAAGCAACTACATGCTCTTTGTTGCTCGAGCCTCGGCCGCCATCTTTTTCTTTTGTCTTCGATTTGCACTCCCGCGCAAAATGACCCGTACGGTTGCACTTGTAGCATTTGATATCCTTTTTGTTGAACTTTTTCTTTTCTTTGTTTTTTTCAGACACTGAGAAAGCACTCGCCACTTGGTCTTCACCGTTCAATCGAACATCTTCTTTTATTAATCTCTCTTGGAGATTTTCCAGCGTTTGCCTCGCCGGTTCCACACTGTCCCACGCGATTTTTAACATCCCGAACTTGGGTGTTAAACTGCCGAGAATTTTCGCGACGACCGTTTCACTCGATTGCGGCAGGCCAAGATCGCTCAGCTGACTCGCAAGATTTACCACATACGACACGTGCTGCATTGCTGTATCCCCTTCACCCATTTGATAAGAGTGAAATTTTTGAAGCAGCCCGAGTTTATTCGTCTGTGTTGTTTGCTCATAGATGAGGCACAATTTGTTCCACATTTCTTTTGCACTTATGCACGAGAGGACGTTCACCTGTTGAGTCTCTTCCATCGCCGAAAGCATGATGAATCTCGCGGTCGCGTTGTCCTTGATAAACTTTTTTCGCGCCGCTGCGTTCGCTTCTCCTGCAACCGGCATTTCTTCTGTCCCATCGACCACATCAGACACGTCGTTCATCAAAAATAACGCGCTGATTTGAGCCTTCCAACCTTGAAAGTTGGACCCGTCGAAATTCTTTATTCCCTTTGCCGAGATGCCGAACGACATCGTGGATACAATTCACTTGTACACGCGCTCGGATCAAAACGCTCCCAGAAAAGGACTCACAATGGCCGATTCTCGACCACGTGCTTCTGCGCGAATTTTCGACCTTGATTTGATTGCACAAATTTTCAACCAATTTCCTCACACGCATGGGTCTGGGCCCATAACCTGTTAAATATTTGTCAGGTTGCGTGGACAGTGAGGAGATTGGAGGAACAAATAAGAACAACCGGTTTAACACTAATTTCTTTATTGCTCTTTAGCTTGTGGCTTCGACGAGACGACGAATTAGACTAGACTCTCTCGAACCTATATTCGACAGAGAGCTTTTTCAGGTACCGATGATACCCGAGCGTTGTTCGGCTCTTTTCGTAACGCACGATCAGGCCGACCAACTGTTAGATGCTAATGACATGTAGCAAACTCATTTTTAGCAAAATCGATAACAACAACTTAATGATTCGCGCTCTCGATTCTACCGTGATGGATGCCTTGAATCGTCTAGAAGCAGATATAAAGACAGCGCAAGACTTGACAATTCGGAACTCTGAGATCATTTCTCAGCTAGACGTCAGACTGAATGCACTGGAGAATGGATGGAAAAAAGTTAGCGGTGGTGGAAGAATTGCATAGACCTGCTAGAAGAAATTATCAGCGTCGACACGTTGACATCCGTGGGCTGGATGAGACTTGGCAAGCGGATCTCGTTGATATGTCAGCGTACGCAAGAGAGAACGATGGATACAAGTACCTGCTCACCGTTATCGATATATTTTCAAAGTTTGCTTGGGCCGTGCCGACAAAGAGCAAGAATGCTAAGGACGTGATGACAGCTATGAAATCTATACTGCTGCAGGGACGGATACCGAAGAAATTGCAAGTGGACGAAGGTCGTGAATTTTACAATACCGAATTCAAGAATCTAATGCAAAAACATGGTATTGCTATGTACTCGACATTCAGCAACTTGAAGGCATCGATTTGTGAACGTTTCAATCGTACTCTGAAAAATAATATGTGGAAACAATTTAGCCTGCAGGGTAACCATCGTTGGTTAAACATCTTATCAGACCTGCTATCCTCTTACAATGGTAGTAAACATCGAACCACTGGTATGAAACCGATAGACGTCACTGCTAGAAACGAAAAAAAATTACTGCATCGAGTGTACAAGAATTTCAAAATCAAATCCACACTTAGACTTGTAAAATTTAAAGTTGGAGACAAAGTTCGAATAAGCAAATTCAAACACATTTTTGAAAAAGGCTACACACCTAACTGGACAACGGAAATTTTTACTATAAGCCAAGTGGAGAATACCCATCCGGTGACGTACAAACTCAGAGACTACCAGGATCATCCTATCGAAGGCGGCTTTTACGAACAGGAACTTACCAGAGTCAAGTACCCTGACATATACCTGGTGGAGAAGGTATTGAGGAAACGTGGGAACAGACTTTTTGTTAAATGGCTGGGTTTCGATGAATCGCATAACACTTGGATTAATAAGTCGGACTTGTAAGGAGTTTGAAATAAGCAAAACTTAATTAATTTTAATATGTATATAAAATTTATTGAAAAAAAAAAATAAAAAAAAAAATAAAAATAAAAGAAAAAAATACACTTTTACATATTTTAACATATTTTATAACCCCATGGGAGGGTATCCGTCGTATGAGCAACAATCACTCTCTTATCATCATTCCAACTTAATGCTATTTTCTTTTGCTCAACTGTATAAACCTCATGCTTTTTGCTTTGAATCAAATTTTGAGGTTTAATCAAATTTTTTCGACGCTCGAGACACTGCAGATAATCATCGAAGGTTATGGTCTTTAACGTAGATCCTTTGATTCCTTTCGCACGCTTCTTATCCCTAGTTTCGCCTAAAATTCGAAAACTGTACAATTTCGCCCGCAGTCCTACAAACTCCGTCATGATTTTACCATTATTTTCATCCTTCATGAAACCTAAAACTTTCTTATTGACTAATGGTATGCCGTATACATTATCCGACGGATAGTCTGAAGTGTCGAATCTGTGTACATCGCGCTTAATTAATTCGTATACATTGGGAACATTAAAATGGTATATCAAGCTATCCGTGTCGGTGTACATTAATTTTGCTTGCTCGCCGAAAGTCTTCTTGATGTAGTTATAGTGAAAATCATAAATATATGTTTTAGAGATGTCCAGAATTGAAAATCCTACGTATATAGGTTTATTGAATTTAATTCTGGTACGATTTAATTCGATTATAACCATATTCTCGTCAAAGACGGTGCAGCTATGAAAATTCGGTTTTGTTATGAGAGCTTTTGCTCCATACCTCCCATCCCACTTAGTAATGAGTCTAACGTCTTTTTGCTTCCTAACGCTCTCCATTGTTTTACCAAAAACCGAATTATTCATCAGTTTGTAAAAGTTTTTCTCGAAATCATTTCTAGATTTTTTCCTCATCTCCGTATTTAAATCTATATATTTTTTTAACCACGGAGCTTGATTAAACTTTAAAACTCTATGAATTTTTGTTAATTTCATGCCTAAACTTAAGCACTGTTTTAAATTTTCATAATGAATGATGTATCTTTTTTTCGGTAGAAGTGTAGTCATTAACTTTCTAATATTATATCTTGAGAGAGTAGGTACAAAATGCTCAGGACATAATGGTAAATCTTTGTAAACTTTGTGAAGCTCCGTGGGGCACTCTAGATCTACTTCAAGTATATATCCTATAGTGGAATTATCGGGAATTTTAAGAATATCCAGTTGTTCGATATTTTGCTCCCATTCGAACGAGTTGAACGGCAGGAAGTGACTCATAGCTGCACCGTACAAATTATTGACATCATAGTACATGAGGTATGATTCTTCTTCGTTTGGATCGAAATCCGCGCCCATATATCTATTGCTAGCCTTGGCGTATCTGTTAGAACATTGGGCTATGCCGCCACGAATACCTCGCTCGACAAACAATAACATTTCTACATCATCGAGGAGTTCCATTTCAACGCCCGTACACTTGAGCATAGCATCGAACGCAAGTCCGGGTGCGGTGTAATAATGCAAAGGATCTAACTTATACGTAGAGAAGCAGTTGCGTCTAAAATTTTCGAAAATATCAGTCAAAAGTAAAACATCAGTTTTTAGATACAAATCGGAATATTCACCCAAGGTTTTAATATTAAACGTACGCCAAACATTAGACGCATGCGTATAATCACTCTCAGAAATTTCCTCGTTATTCAATTTCGAAAAAAAATTTTCTCTCGATGGTAATTGCGTCTCTTCGAGTTTTTCCCAACAGTCAACATAGTCGTATGGAAATACACCTTTCCTCGTTAACAGTTTAAATTTCTCCGCATTATCACAATGTTTACGTGTAATTATTTTCTCAGAATCATTAAGATAGAAGGATAATTTTTCAATGCTGCTCGCCATAAATCTGAATGAATCGATGAATCGAAAATTTATAATTGTATCTTTAACGTTCTTTGTAAACGATATATATCTTTCTTTATTGACCGGTAAAAGATTTACGGAACCTTCGAAGGAAGTAGCTAGAGCCTTAATCAGAAAGTGCGAATCGTAGCCAGACAGGTTGTGAAAAACTATGGGAATAGTATGTGAATTTTTATAATTCAAATTGCAACCGGGATGTGCAGCACCGCGATACTTGCCTGTAAAGTGACAATGATCGTGATGCTTGACATCTTGCAATGTGAATGGTTTCTCACAAATGTGACAGATCTTTGCGGAATAAAATTGTTGCGTCTGTTCGAGACTCAGTGGTTCCATAGGTACAATACGTTTATGATAAATTTCTAAAGATCGTGCTAATTCCTGCAGTTCATCCATAAACCACTCGATACAATTATTTCCACGATTAATTTCGAATTTGGATAAAGACTCGTCGAAGGCGCACTTTAGGTAATATGCGATACTGTGTGGAACATGATTTTGGTACAGTATCGTGTTTGATGCTTTGGACGCATTTACAACTGGTTTCAACATACATTCGATATCAGCATAAATGACGAACGGTACACTTTCCTGATACTTGTAATTTTTGAACTTTAGCAATTTTTCCTCATCATTTGGCAAAATCACTCTACACTTATTTATATTCGCACAATCCAGTTGATGTTTTTCGAAAGAGTTTTCAGTTTGAAAATGGCACAAGCATCTATCGCACAGTCTAATATGACCGTTATGTTTTGAAATTTGAGAACTTAGCAGTCGAGATAAATTTCGGATCCAAGCAAAATGGTAAATCCCCCAAAAAACACTTACGTGTAAAAAACCACGCCAAGTACAGGTGTGCTGTGTATTCCTCTAATAAAAAGTATTGATATCAGATTATTGAGGCCAAGTACTTAAGTCACTACATGTTTGCCTATTATATGATCTAGCACTGGCCCATCATTTTAATTGTATTTTCGAAATTTCCTATAACGTTTTCACTACTCTTTTACATTACTACTGTTTCCCGTAGTTGATTATGAATTAATGGTTATTTAATAATTAATCAAACTTTAGCTGATTCCTTATCGAGTACTACTTGGCGGGTCCGTGCATTTCTTGATATAAATTTGCATTCATAATGCCAGTCATTAAACTCAAAACCAATGTCAACTTTCTATATAGAGTTTATTAACGATAACTCGTTAATAATAATCACGGTAAAATCTTAATAATAAACATAATTTTAGGATACTATTAGTACGTTCAAAGTAAGTACTTTGGAATTTCTGGCACGGACCCGCCAAGTAGTACTCGATAAGGAATCAGCTAAAGTTTGATTAATTATTAAATAACCATTAATTCATAATCAACTACGGGAAACAGTAGTAATGTAAAAGAGTAGTGAAAACGTTATAGGAAATTTCGAAAATACAATTAAAATGATGGGCCAGTGCTAGATCATATAATAGGCAAACATGTAGTGACTTAAGTACTTGGCCTCAATAATCTGATATCAATACTTTTTATTAGAGGAATACACAGCACACCTGTACTTGGCGTGGTTTTTTACACGTAAGTGTTTTTTGGGGGATATCACAAGTTTTTGTTGTCCAACGGGAAATAGAAGTATTAAGCACTGAAATCTATATTGTCACAGATATAAAATGTAAATGCATTATGATGTTGCTAATCAGAAAAATATATAGCGGTGTCGAAAATGTTTAATGGCATATAAATTTAATGAAGCCGTGTGGTAAACGTAAGAGAGGAGAGTGTGCTGGATTATTTCAGGCCTTGTACCTCAGGCCGTGCGAACATCAAAGAGGATACTATAGTTTGAGCGAAGCGCCAAAGCTTGTTGCACACTTTTCTGGACTTCTACGTCCGACACCTAGATACAAGAAACTATGGAGCGGAACACCTGGACACACTGAACTTCCACATCCGACACCTAGATACAGAAAACTACGAAGCGGAATACCTGGACACCCTGGACTTCCACATCCGACACCTAGATACAGAAAACTACGTAGCGGAATACCTGGATACCCTGAACTTCCACATCCAACACCTGGACACAGGAAACTACCGAGCGGAATACCTGGACACCCTGGACTTCCACATTCACTACCTAGATACAAGAAACTACGGAGCGGAATACATGGACACCCTGGACTTCCACATCCGACACCTGGACACAGGAAACTACCGAGTGGAATACCTGGACACCCTGGACTTCCACATTCACTACCTAGATACAAGAAACTACGGAGCGGAATACATGGACACCCTGGACTTCCACATCCAGTACCTAGATACAAGAAACTACGAAGCGGAATACCTGGACACCCTGAACTTCCACATCCGACACCTGGACACAGAAAACTACGAAGCGGAATACCTGGACACCCTGGACATCCACATCCAGTACCTAGATACAAGAAACTACGAAGCGGAATACCTGGACACCCTGAACTTCCACATCCGACACCTGGACACAGAAAACTACGAAGCGGAATACCTGGACACCCTGGACTTCCACATCCAGTACCTAGATACAAGAAACTACGAAGCGGAATACCTGGACACCCTGAACTTCCACATCCGACACCTGGACACAGAAAACTACGAAGCGGAATACCTGGACACCCTGGACTTCCACATCCAGTACCTAGATACAAGAAACTACGAAGCGGAATACCTGGACACCCTGAACTTCCACATCCGACACCTAGATACAGAAAACTACGAAGCGGACTACCTGGACACCCTGGACTTCCACATCCAGTACCTAGATACAAGAAACTACGGAGCAGAACATCTGGACACCCTGGACTTCCACATCCGACACCTAGATACAGAAAACTACGAAGCGGAATGCCTGGACACCCTGGACTTCCACGTCCGCCACCTAGATACAGGAAATTACGGAGAGAAACACCTGGACATTCTGTGTCTCTAAAAACTGTCACCTAAAATACGAGGAACTATGTTGAAGCACACATATACATACACCCATACACGCGCGCTCCACATGAATGCAATTAAAAACTTAATAATTGTATACGGTGTGAAAGCACCCTTATACTAACTGGAAATTCGGTATGAACAGTAGCTTCACGTATAAAGTGTATTTGACTGTGTTGTGTATTCGTAAATTACTAACACCATTCAGAGTACAAATAGGTAATGAAGACACAGCAGTCAGCGCCATCTGTTGGGTAAAAAATGCGATGGACGTGCGAAGACGACGACGACGATGACGACGACGACGACGACGACGACGACGACGACGACGACGACGACGACGACGACGACGACGACGACGACGACGACGACGACGACGACAGACCTGAAATAAAATCATCTCGCTCGCCATCTCAATACACCCTGATCTCGTATACTAATCGTATTGAATTTAGTGGCAATCAATTCAGAACCCTTGATTCCTAGAGTGAATGTATCAATAAATTTTTCTCACATACAGCCGTTCATAAGATATTTGAGTCGAAACACAGGTACAAGCGATGCTTCGAGTAAAGAGTCTCGGCGAGCCGTGCCCCGTACGGCGGGTTGCCTGTACTTGGCGCGAGACTCGACCGAGTCTCTTGATTACACTTTTTGACCAAAATTCCATGTTCAAATCATCATCATCACTTTCCACGTCATTTTCACTTTCCACCATCAGAAGATGAATTGGAGATTTATTTGATCTGTGTTGGCTTAAATAAAGTGGTACTATCTCATTACCACCCTTATTCGCATCGCGTTCTATACCGTAAACGTTAATCACTAAATCATTAATCACTTCGAATTTTGGAATGTCCTTCAAGCCAATAGGAAAATTTATACCTTCGTACTTTAGTATTGAGCTGAAATGTGGATACGAACTGATCTTTTGTACATTTTGTTTAGCTGGATGAAGAGCTGCCGTAACGGACCAGAGAAAACAATACGGATCGTTGTTTCTAATATTCACGACTGCTTTCTTACTTTGCACGTTCTTAGGCAACTCGATGAATGTCGACAGACCACCATGTATCGGTATATATCTGTTGATATTTATCGCCAAGTTTATTATTTCCAACAACGACCAGCCCGATTCTTTTTCTTGGAAGTCTTCAATTTTAGTTAATAATTTGTCCAGTACATTGCCATTGAACCACTCGTTGATCTCCGTGGATGATAGAATTACTTCGTTTTTCGTATTAAAGAACTTTAGGTCCTCGATAAGCTCACCGCCTTTCATAGTCTCGAATTTACAGGACAAAACGACGTTCACTTTCAAATTTCCATCTTTTCGGAGCGCATTTTTCACTCTAACAGCGAACAGTTTTCTTGAATCTTCCAGAAAACGCTTCAAGTCCTTGTGTCGCAAATTTGCTATCACTCCCGTTCTTATTCTCCCCTTGAATGCTGATTCCAAGTCATCCCAACGTACTCTGTCACTTCTTCTCTCTCTCACATTTCCTTCACCCCTTTTTTGAAGGTGCTGTTTAAATTTTTCATTCAACGATTTTAGTATTCCAATGGTTGTCAAGATTTTGGTTTTCTCCCCGTTCGTAAGCGCAACGTTCCTCAGAATTTTGTTCAGAAGTCGAATATTTTGAGTACCAAACTTTGTCCACTTTGTAATTTCCACAATCGATGATTCTTTCTTGAGTAGTTTATATGCTTCTTCCATAATCTTAATCAATTTCTTACACTTTGCAGAATCCATTTTTTCATTAAAAACGTTTACAATAAGGTACACTCGATGAGGTTTGAACGTCAATGGCTGCTCTACATCACGAGCGGTCTTTTATAAGTCTAATGCATTACCTATTTTAGGTATAATAATAATAATATTCAAAGCGGTGCGAAAACTTGTGCATTAATATCGGCAACGGCTCTAATTGTCTATCCCTTCATTAATGTGTGTGTGTGTGTGTGTGTTATTCCAAGAAAATTATTCAGCTCGGCGGTGATATAAACAACTCGTCGGTAGCCCCTGACCATCAAAGACACATGCCGAAAACCTCATCTAGCCTTCGAGTAACCCTATATTTTCGGCTCGCCAAAACCGTTGACCATCTCGCCGGAGGTAATGTTGATGATATGTAGAAGGACTTGACGCGTTATTCACTAGTCTAAACATCGGTACTCTATAAGAAGTATGGTGAGATTGCACTTCACTTGACATTTTACTACCATTGGAGTACGAAGTGCGAACAGTCAGTAGATCAAGTGCAACAGGGGTACCCACAATTTTTACGTGAGTTCACTTTATCTTGGATATTGTATAAGAGGCGTTTCGCGTCAACTCTCCCAGCGCGGCGCGCGAGCACCAAATCATCCTATTTCTAACTCGTGTTAGCGCTACTATAATGTGACTAAAAAAATTCTTTAATAATAGTTTTCGATGTATTTTTTCCTCAGCTTTTCAATGGTGTAGGCAGTTTTTCCAAAAATTTTCATTTTCACCTTGAAAAATTATAAAACGTCTTATATCTTGAAAAGTATATTTTTAATATTTTTTTTAATGATTTAGATCGAAAGCTGAGTAAATTTTACATAGAAAAACATGTTTTCCAGAGAGTGCTCAACTTGTTATCATTAAGAAATACAACGCGTAAAAGTAGACGCAACGCCGCGCCGCTCGGCGGTCCGGCGTGCATTACGGCGCGTGGGCCTGATCTGCCTGGTTACCTGGTAACCATTCGATTTTTATCAATTTTAATTTATCGAAGTAATCATTTTATAAATGTTCATACTTTCTTTGCTTTTTTTTTAGTTTTCCTAGCTTTTGACGTGGGATTGCTTTTTTTCAGTGTCTTCGATTTTGCATTTGATTTTTTCTGTGTGTTAGTTGACGCTTTTAGTACAGCTACCGGTATTTTTTCTTTTCTCTGTCTAACAGTTTGTTTTGGAAAGATTTGATACTCAGGACTTAAAGATGTTTTCTTCAGCATCAATTTACTTTGATCTATTGGAATAATAGCATGAAATTGTAAAGTTCCTGGTATAGATTTTGCCTCATCCAACCTAGGTTTTAATTCTAAAGCAGTCTTTTCATAAGACTCTTTACTGCTATAAAAAACTTTCGTTTCTTTGCAATAACTTTTAGCCCAGTTGTAGAGCTCTTCTGGCGTTAAAATTCGATTATTCGAAGAAAGCTGTAGACTAGCTCGTTTTGCACCTCTTTTTAAATTCGCGCCTATGCCATCACATGCACCTTTGCCGTGTGCAGTGGCATAAAAATGCCATTCAGCTGGAATTCCAAAATCTCTCTCATGGAAAAGAAGATTTTGGAAATTACTTTTGTTTTTAAAGTGCTGACCTGCTCCATCTGTTAAATAATAGATTTTTTTAACTGTGAAATTAGATTTCAGATCTGATATTATAAGTTTTTGATACTCATAAACCGAAACAGTATCATGGTTTAAGTTATCGGATATAACAGCCATGCTTACATGTTTAAGCTTATCTTCTTTGTAATAGACCACAACTGTAAAAACAGAGGCTTGGTTGTTATTCCAGTGGAACGATTGCGTAGAATTTTGTATTACAAACGCGTAGTTTTCTGCAAAATCGCAACACACTAGGAATTCTCCTTCTTGGAGATTCTTTTTTAGGTCATTCACAAAAAGTGATTGTTTCTTTGCGAAAAAATCGTGACTTTTGAATTTTATTAATTTTTCGCCCAGTATGTCCATAAATTCGTGAACATTTACTGTTTTCGAAGCTATTGTACAGCGGTCGGTTTGAAACCATGATTCATACTGTATTTCGAAAATATTACTTTTATTAAAACATTCAAGTAAATGTTCTCGCAATATAGACATATTGGGACAATCCAAACAGTCACCTAAATGACATTTATCATGTGCATTACTACACACAATTGCATTGATGCAGTCATGGTAGTTTTTGAGAGGCAATTCAGTATTTTTTGTTAAACTCTCTAGATCAATAGCGTCTAGCATAAGCTTGACGTTTTCGTGATGTACACACACGCATACGTTATGTGTACCACTACTTCCAGCTAGAACACAATGCGTTGGTCTCAATTGTGTGAATTTAGTAAAGCCAATTTTAACATGTTCATGTTCTTTTTTAAATAAACAATAAATTTCATTTAAATCACCAAGCAGTAATCTTTTTTGAACATGTTTTCTTTCACCGTTGTCCTGCTTAACAGATAAGCAGTCTTTTAAACCTGGCATAATTCGACTTATATCATCACTTTCATAAAAACTTTTTACTAAATTTACAGTTTCAGCTGGAAATAGTTTGCCACGTTTCTTATCAGGTATTGAGAAAATTCCGCTCTTAGCGACTAACTCTTTCGCTTCTCGAGCTTCCCATTCACTGCAACCGAACTCTCTAATTAAGTCATTACGAGACCAAAACTCAGGGGCAAGAGTAAGTAATTGAATTCTATCTTGTTTAGTTATGGAATCTGAAAATTTTTTTTTTATTTGATCGAGAACTGCTACACCTGCTTTGTGATATTCATCGTTACACTCTATTTTAGCTCTTTTTGCATCAAAAGGAGGTAAATCCTTTTTCAGTTTGTAAATTTGCCGTCGACAGCTGGAACAGATTTTTGCTTTCTCTGGGACGAGGGGATATGAATTTCTTAAAGTTACTGGAAAGTCAAACAAATCTTTCGATGAAGGATGATTACTTTTATTCAAAGGATTTATGCAATTCAATTTCCACGCTGAATCCATTGTAGTTGCTACAATAAACCGAAGAAATGATTAAACAGATAATCACAGATGGCTCAATCTTCGAGTACACGAAGAATACAATCAAATCAAAGTTTGACGCCGTTGAAATGAATTTTGTAAAATTCCTTAAAGTAAATACGACAAAGAGTCACCGCCCTTATGTGCATTCATGGTAACAGTTCATTTGCAGGTAAACAATTCCGATAGGAAAGCCACCTAACGAGTGAAAAGTGAAATGCGCGGCGCTCCGGGTCGCGCGCCGTAATGCACGCCGGACCGCCGAGCGGCGCGGCGTTGCGTCTACTTTTACGCGTTGTATTTCTTAATGATAACAAGTTGAGCACTCTCTGGAAAACATGTTTTTCTATGTAAAATTTACTCAGCTTTCGATCTAAATCATTAAAAAAAATATTAAAAATATACTTTTCAAGATATAAGACGTTTTATAATTTTTCAAGGTGAAAATGAAAATTTTTGGAAAAACTGCCTACACCATTGAAAAGCTGAGGAAAAAATACATCGAAAACTATTATTAAAGAATTTTTTTAGTCACATTATAGTAGCGCTGACACGAGTTAGAAATAGGATGATTTGGTGCTCGCGCGCCGCGCTGGGAGAGTTGACGCGAAACGCCTCATAAGTGAAGTGCAAATTTAAAATGGTTGAAATGTGTTAACGTGAACATAAATTAAAAAATGGATTATCAATTATAGAATGGAGTATAGACGAGGACGAGGATTCCACAATATAACAATTTTTGTTCCGATTGAATGGGTGCAAAGGGCTTCCGACGCAGCCATTAAAGAGGCTGTAGCCGTGGGGCTACTTATGTACCGCCCCGAACTTGGCGGTAGAAATACAATATTTGCGGAATTAGCGGGAGTCATCACTAAACTCGTTGTGAGAAATAACAGCGAGTATTGGTTCCTCCGATTAAGTGATGTGAATGGTACGTATAAGAAAAAACATTTGTTTCCATCTCATTTCAAAAGTATTAGAAAAATAAATCTATATATTCTATATTTCAGTTTAATTGGATACCGAATTCACTTCTTCACAACGATCTGAATATACATACATATATTATAAAATTTTAATGAAATAAATATATAAAATTAGTATTCTTGAAGTAATATTTTATATTTCCACCAAATTAAGCAAACATAAGCGGCTTATTCCCACCACCACCACCTCCTATAGTAAACCTTTTCTATATAAATAACGTTACAGTTGTATTATACTATCATTCCAAGAGCGATAATCAAGGAAAAAGGTACGTGCGAGATAACCTCAAATGGGGCAATCACAGGGAGCAGAACGCGAGCGGGCTACAAGAGAAAGAGAGCAGTTTCGAAGAGATCGGTATCATGAGTGGCTGCGTAGTTCAGATCTCCCAGATTCTGAAAGGCATCGTCGCATCACATTCGCAAACAATAATTCGTTCGAAAACTCAGCGACACATGGAAATCCTACTAGATCGGATCAGGGTAACACTGCGAGAGGTTCTTCAGGGAACTCATCCTCCGGTGAGCGTCAGCCTGAGAATTCAGGGGCAGGAGGAGAAAATCAAGGGAATAAATAAAAATTATTGTTATTGTGAATGAGGATGACTATGATGAGTGAAAATATATATCGTTTTAAATGAATTTCTCCATTTTTGACTGATTCCTAGATTCCACCCACACAATTCCTAAAATCTGCCGTAATATTTCTGAAATCTGCCGTAAGATTCCTGATACCTGCCGTAATATTTCTGAAATCTGCCGTAAAATCCCTGACACCTGACGTAAAATCCCTGACACCTGACGTAAAATCCCTGACACCTGACGTAATATCCCTGACACCTGACGTAAAACTAGGGCCCCCTTCCGATGACGTCAGCCGATGAAGGGGTCGGCGCCGTCGACTCCTGCGCGCGCGCAGCACCCAAAATTTTCGGTGCCGTCGGTAAGCAGAAATCTTTCATAGGGGGCCCAATCGTCCTAACTTACCATCCACAGGGGGCGCCAACGTCGCTAACCTAGGGGGCGCCAACGTCGCTAACCTAGGGGGCCCCACGTCCCAACTTAGCACGGACGAGAACCCGGATGCCGGTATCGTGTCGGTGCAGGAATCTGTATCCAGAACTCTCCTTGTATAACTACTGTTGCGACATTATTTTCAAAACCAGTGGACTATGCCTTAAAACGTGACTATGCGAAACAGTTGATTCAGCGAAAAAAAATCACGCTTTTCTTATGGCAGCGTTATCCGTCGAAAATCGGGTAAAACGCTTCAATCGTAACAAAAAGAAAAATATATATACAGAATTTATCGATCGATCGCTCCTTCGCTGATTCCGAAATACCGTATATCCATAATACGGGTAAAACTGTATAGAGATGTTCCGTCAGGAGTTGCAGCGATCTGCTGACGCACACAATTCCAGCCTGCATCACCATCTCTCCATCGTGATGTAAGCGTTAGAGATGCGTATCCTGTTATTCTATTTTACAATCCGCGGCTACCAGAAGATCGCACCAATCTTTTACAGCATCGAACTCATCGATATCGCCACCTATGAGTTCCACAGTGATATCCTCTCCGACGCAACCATCCTATAGCAGTGTCTCGCAGCTTTCATCGCGAAAAATTACCATACACCGTACGTGTCGAATGTTGCGTCGGGATGCTGTTCGCGTGTCCATTGTATAGTACCCCAAATTGTTCGATTTCTCCGCGGCTCTCCCTCCTCATCGTACACATCGTGGCTTGTATAGACATTCCACGTGTCGTCGAGTGCTTCCAGGTACGCGTAAAGTCCGCTGGACATGCTGACCACACTTGTTCAGCATTCCTTATATTTCAGGTGTCGTGGACCATCCCGCGTTGCCAGGGTAACGCACCCTGTAAACTTTGTCAGGGTGCAGCGTTTCTCCAGAGTATATGGCGCTGTCTCCTATGCCCGCATAGCCCTCAAATAGGATAGGGTGACGCAGCTTTCGTGTAATTCTCGAGGTGTTTGAATGGAGCCAACCACGCCTGCGATTCCAGACGCATAGGTGCGTGGCGCGGTAACTCCTCCGGTGCGGGCCGTTCACACCTGCGCCATAGCATCGCTAGGGCTGATCTGGTAATCGGTCGTCGATATGTGATGCGGCACTTGGGACTACCATCGTCGGACATACGCCACTCCTCTTTTGCTAACCACTCATGGGTGCATATGCGTTGTGCGTAAGGGCTATCGTTACAACGCTGATCACCGATGAAACCCAGCGTCCCGCTACACCCTGTGAAATCGCGGTATCCCTTATCCAGTATAGCTGCTATAGATAGCTCCGGTAGTATCACAGATCTGACACCAGAGGCCCAGCAGTGTGGCCCAGTGAGGCCCAGCTCTTACGGCAGATCATATCGGGGTTATCGCCGTACAGATCATCAGCGTCCGGGGCTCCCGGTTTCGACATGTATATCGATACTAACGGTACACCCGTTAAATTACCTAATCTCAGCCACTCTCGTATGGTCTCTTCCTCTGGATATTGTTCGGGGTTTGCGTAGCGGTAGAGGGCTCGTGTCTTCGCCCTTTGTATACGCCTATGCCGTAAAAATTCCTCGCCGTCGTAGTGCGCTATTTCTTCCTCGTACTGCTTTAGAAATTTTTGGTGTGCAGTGTACCTCTGTAACGATTCTACTGACTTTCTTAGCCTGTACATCAGTGGACGCTCGCGCGTACCGCTGGCCGCTTGTTTTCTTTTTTACCGGATACCGCTGGATCATGTTAATGCTGGTGTAGATGCACGCAGCAGTGAATCACTCGCTATAGGGTATCAGTATCTAGCCATCTCTGATACATCTTGCAATGTCAACAGAATACTCTGTCAAGACCATATACTCTTTGTTCGCTGTATCCTATGAAAACAGTGTGTGGCGGAGGCTGTGGTGGTGGGGGTATATGTTCGATGATATTTCGATGATCTGTTTTTAGATACCGCCTTAGGCAGTACTGCTCAGACAGCCGCACTGATCGTATACTAACGTTTCCTATAATCATCATGTACAAGATGCAAGTACTACTGTCCACTGGGTACGGGTTAAACCGCTCGTTTTCGAAACAAATAACTACCGGCTTCTCTTTAAATCGATCGGGAAGCTTGTCGCCTGTAATACGCCTCGTTAATCAAGATTATTCCAGTGTGGAGTTTGAACCTAGCGACTCGGGCATCGTCGCCGACTACTTCCCCGTCATCGACAAGTTCTTCATCGCCGAGGACAACATCAAGGAAGTACCTGAGGATTTTAACACACCTATTTCCACGCCCGCTCACGTAATAATTTTCACGTACTCGTATGGTGAGCGGGCCATTATTTTCAAACTATCGGTGCCGGTATCTACGAGTAACAACAACTCGGGCATTAAAAGAGCTAGAGCGTACACACCTATGGTCGTAATGAAGAGGGTGTCGTACCTCAATCTCCAAAGGGTCTTGTGCTGCGTGACCGTCAAAATAAACAGACTACGCGAGATCACCGACAGCGCTAACAGCTGCAAAGACACGCTGATTGCGGAGCTCGATCGCCGCGGGGATGACGCCTCCAGGGGCAACATATTGGCCAATCTTCGGCTGGTTTTGGAAAAAAAGGCATGTGGTCGCCGGCTCTTTATCAGCTATTGGTGGAGCTACTCTCCCTGTATAACCATGAGTACCTCTCCTTCGTACGGAGCACCACAGCTGCCCAGAATGGTCATGCTTAAGGTTTTATTCTCTTAATAAAATTGTACAGCTACTGTTTCTTGCAATATACAATATATATTTAAAATATCTATTTTACTTCTTTTTTTTTCCTTCACCTCCATCTCCTCAGATCTTGTCAATAATGGTGATGGGCGGGAGGGAATAAGTCATTAAACGTATTCCTCTATACAGGGTTCAGGCTAATCATCGAAAATGTATCACACCGGCCATCTTTATGATATACAGGGTGTCCCAAAATTACCTGACCAACGGGGTATGGCGGTGTTCGGGAGGCACCACTGATCACGAAAATGACCTTCCTTTTGTCCGGAAGGTCATAGTTTTTAAATGGGAGCAGGTCAAAGTTGACCAATCAGAGGGAGGCGTCAAGAGAAATGTAGGCACCTGCGAACTCTGAGTTTTCTTCGCTTGCTTTTGTTTCTCGGTAGCTTGTTTCTTGTTTCCAATAGGCATGTCTTCGGCTGACGTCATCCTGCCCGAAGCCACCGAGAAACAAAAGCGAGGGAAGAAAACTCAGAGTTCGCAGGTGCCTACGTTTCTCTTGACGCCTCGTTCTGATTGGTCAACTTTGACCTGCTCCCATTTAAAAACTATGACCTTCCGGACAAAAGGAAGGTCATTTTCGTGATCAGTGGTGCCTCCCGAACACCGCCATATCCCGTTGGTCAGGTAATTTTGGGACACCCTGTATATAACGTTTTTTACAAAAACACTGTGTTCTACTTCACCATGGTACTGTTACGTTTCACTCTTTATAATTATCAATGGCAAAACACATTATATTATTTTACACATTATAATCATTTAATCATATAATCATTAATGTAATAATATTATGAACGTTACACTAACAATATTAAATATTGTATTTTACTTTGTTAATATTGAACAATGATAAATAAACGGATAAGCCTGAATCTTCTCGGATAACATTCAAGGAGATTCAAATTGCAGAGCACGACTTGGTATATTGATTATCGGAAAAGGGTTAGCTATCAATCGATATATTAAGAATTTTGAAGAAGGGGAGTCACATTGACCAATCAGAAGTAGTTTTACTGCTATAAAAAGGGAGCCAGAAGTAGCATTCGGGTCGGTGGTTGATGTGGTTTAAAGAGTTCAAGAGAGCAACATTAGAGTTGTCGAGTGTGTTAAAGTTAAAATACCAAGTACCTCAAAATCTTATCCAAGTTACCAAAATCAGAGTATTTACAAATACTGGCAACCTTCCCGGATAGAACTGAAGCCGCCATATAGGGCCTCTATCCATCCTTACTATTTCCAAAAAGGTAGAACTGAAGCCGGATTTAGGGCCTCTACCTTATCCTACCAAATCATTAATATAAATCGAAACTTCGATCAACATTCCATACATCATCAGGACTTGGATAGGACTGATTCATACCGAACGACCTAATTGAGATTCAATCGCATACTGAGGAAATTCCAAATATACTTGTTATACAAAATCTGAGTAAGTACAGACTTATGCCTAAACGAAGTGGTAGAAAGGTTCAATTATATAAAATATTCAGACAATTAGATAAACCATACACTCAAAAACAAACAAAACCAACGAGCCAAAAGGATCTTGACGCGACAAAATATCAAGTTGACGAACAAAATAATTCTATTCAGTACTTACCGTGGAAATTGATTCCCATAGAATATTCAAGTTTACCAAAAGATCTACCTACTGAAGAATCACTTAAAAATGGAATATTCCCTGATCCGCGAAGACACATCTTGAGAAATTATCACAACTTCAAATCATAAAATTCGATAGGCCTTGTATTAACACGTGGACGTGCTGTTAAAGTAGACCGAACCAACGAATCATCCTTATATTACAAATCTCATTTACGATTGCTTGATTTTCCGGATTTAGCAATCGTAACAGTACACTTACCTCCTTAGGATAATTGAAAATTACCGACCGGCGGTCACTGCATAATTACCGACCGTGATACGCCCCTGGGGACATGCAACGCTGCTGCTACTGGGGTTTCGGGCCTTAAGACCAGTGCCGCGTGGTGGGGGGTCCACCACAGTGTCGCAGGGGAAGGGGAGAGCTGGTCACATTGACAAGGAGGTGACACCATAGTGCACTCTATGACTCATTGGGACAGTGGTGGGGGTTTGTTGTGACGACCAGAAGTGGTGTGTACCTACTTCCGTCCTCTTTTTATGCTCGCGGCGGAAAGTTTCGCGCAGCGTGGTCCTATGTTTCTCCACGTATGCAGCTATGTGTGTATACAGGGTGTTCCGAAACTACCTGACCCGGTGGGTATGGCGGCGTTCGGAAGGCTTCACTGATCACGAAAATGACCTTCTTTTTGTCCGGAAGGTCATAGTTTTTAAATGGGAGCAGGTCAAAGTTGACCAATCAGAACGAGGCGTCAAGAGAAACGTAGGCACCTACGAACTCTGAGTTTTCTTCCCTCGCTTTTGTTTCTCGGTAGCTTGTTTCTTGTTTCCAACAGACATGTCTTCGGCTGACGTCATCCTGCCCGAAGCCACCGAGAAACAAAAGCGAGGGAAGAAAACTCAGAGTTCGCAGGTGCCTACGTTTCTCTTGACGCCTCGTTCTGATTGGTCAACTTTGACCTGCTCCCATTTAAAAACTATGACCTTCCGGACAAAAGGAAGGTCATTTTCGTGATCAGTGGTGCCTCCCGAACACCGCCATACCCCGTTGGTCAGGTAATTGTATATTGTGACGTACAAATCGCGATCAAGCCTCGTCGGGAGCTGAGAGACTGACCGGCGCACAACTTACGCGATTCCTTCGCGTTCCAGGCAACCCAGGGCTAACACATACTAATTCAAAATAATACCTACGGTATCGTTGGGCGCCCGGTTCCAAAACGGGAACCACGTATCAATTCTTACAATTCGTCCGTTCGACCTCTATTGGCTAACTCAGCACCTCGGAGGCTTCGGGGATCTTCGAGAGTCAGGACAACTTCAGCAAAATGAATACTTCGGCTTTTTGGGCCAACAATAACAAAATCGATCTTTATTTCGTGCGACAGCTTCTTCGAGCGCCACACTAGGCGCCACAAAGTTGGCTCGCAGGCGGGGAATCTTCGCTGAGTTAAGACAAAATCGGTATTTCTTTCGTGCACCAATTCAGGACGCGACCACGCGGATACAACAAAATCCAAAGTTAACAATTCCGACAATAAATAATGGACCCAATAAGATTGTGACTAAAACCACAACATAATTCACAAAAACTGTGAGAGTCGAAAACCAAAATGAATGACAATAGCAATTTTAACTAATGTCCTAATCCGAATTCCTACAAACATATTTCGTGATCTATTCCGCGCAGTCTAATTTTTACAGTGCGATGAATACAGTCATACAATCCGATAAAATTTCACAAACGGCCACAAGGTGGTGGAACAACCAACCTCTCGGGAGGGAGGCAACGATTATCTTCGACATAATTAAATACTTTCATACGATTCGATACAATCCGACATTTCGACATTTCGACTTCAATCAATACTTCCGAACAGATCGCTACAATTTCGACAATTCACTTCGATATAGCTACCGGACAATTCGATATCGGGTCAATTACATACAATCTCATTATTTGAGTGAATTCTACAATTTAAAGCGATCTAATCGCGACACTCCGAAAACACGACCTCAAGGACTATTTCGTGTCTCTCGGCAACACGTCCCTAACGTGAACACAATACAATGTATTTCGGAGATCTAACACTCAACATTTCCGAGAGAACCAATCATTCAAACACAGTCCTATTCAATTCGATTTACAAAAATAAATATATCGCGATAAATATGTCCACAATGGGCAACACATTTATGCGAACACAGTCCCTTGCCGGTCAGCGAAATCTCGTACTCCAAACGAACGCGATTTTACAAGTGGGAACATCTCCCACGTGCCTACAGGCACCAGTCAAACACGTAAAAACGCGGGGTGTTACGAGATTTCGTCGCTCACAAAAATAACAAATCGCTTACCGAAATCTCTACGTCTCTTCGATCTGGAGAATTGAGCCCGCAAATGCGGCCTTGGACAACGTCCGGATTCTCCACTGACTTTGACCCCGAAAACAAAACGGTTCCAAAAACACGACTCGCGTTGTCGACAGTCCAGGCAAGAAGAAGGAAGTTGCCTACCCTTTCGTTCGTAATCGGTAGCACCGGAGACTATCACCCTCTCCCTTATTCGCAACCACCGCTTATTGGTCCTTCGGCCCCAATCAGAAATCTCTAATATGACACCACGCGGTACAATTTACATCCGTCTTCGCGACAATTCATACCATTCGGGAACAGCGATTACTGTCGGTCCCGCGATGGGCTCTGTCGTCCCATAGGAATTCGCAACGGTTCACCAGGCGTCCCCGGATTCCCAGTTCACGAGTCTTCGTTCCTGTTGTCGATAGCGGTGGGCCTCCGTCATAAGTTGTGGTGCGTTACAGGTGCTCCGTCGTTCGTAGCTGTATGTCACGCGGAATGAGCAATTGCTCGCTGCTAGTTACTCGGTACGCGTAAACCAGTTCATTTAGGTCGAGTGATATCGTGCGTAGAGTTGATCCAAGTCGCGAGGTGATTGGTGCAGTGAGCTACAGCGCGCGCAGCTACGGCCCAGCCGGCGCTCTGACGTTACTTAGCCTTTCGTCCTCGTTCCTCCCACGCTGATGATCCCTCGCTGGTTCTTCTCGAGATTCGGTAAGCCCGCGAATACAATATTCGCGGCATGGGACTAGCAAAAATCAAACAACAGAATCAGAATCAACAAACTCGTAACTTCGTTAGCCCTTGAGGTGGTGGCATCTTGCCTGGATTCTTTTTCTAATACGCGTTTTCCCGACTAACACTACAGTTCCCGCCGAGGACCTGACGGGGTAAAACGACCAACCTGTCAGTACTCCTGTAATGAGAGCGCACTCGTTACAAATAGACGACAAGGACGCGCGGCTAGTGTCAGCACTAGCCGATAGATGAAAAACGTCTCCTGAAAGTAAATCCGCGGAAAGTAATAGCAAAATAATTCGATAGAGGATTAGCGCTTCTCGCTAATAAATATCGGATTACAATTAGTTAAATACCACATTTCAGATCAATTTAATCATTCGAACCGACGAAGTCTAAATTCGCCGAGAGGTGCCGCGTAAGAACAGTAAAATCAGCGTAGATTAAATCCGAAAGGATCACGCGTCGTGAGATCATTAAATCAGTAAGCTCGATTTATATCCTCTGGGATAGAGCATATTCGTGTCAGAAAAACCCATAGTACATAATCTTGTCGACGGCTACGGCACATTAGCATCCGTTATTCAGCCCAGACCGAGAGGTAGAGAAAATCTGTCAAAGTTCTGAGGATACCACTGCAATCTACCTCAGAAACTTCAGTTGTCGCCATTTTGCTTAATCTATTATCTGCGCCATTAGTAGTTGAGTCGCATACAGAGCCATAGCCAATAGATAGGCAAAGCGCCACTAGGGCTACAGGACCAACACAGGCATACACTCTGTACCGCACAGACAGGTGAGAGTGAGACAGGAACAGAAAAAAAAGTATAGGACGACTCCTGGACAATTCTTTTCCCACAATACCGACATTTGATTAAGACTGGGTAATTGTCATCGATTATATAACTGTTGTACTGATTATCGATTATTCAATAAATTTTTATTTTATTTTATCAACCTGTGTCGACTAAATTGTTAAAGACACCAGCCCCGAGCACTTACCTATATCCCATTTCGTACACTCATGAGAAGCGTACTTTTGTTTTACAAATTACGAAAGAAAAATATATTGTCCTACAATGGAATACAAGAAGGGTTAGTGCAGGTCCAGCCTAGATAATGCTGGATGTTAGTAAGCGAAGAATAGATTTAAACGTAAGCGGAAAGTAAGAATGATTATAAATGATATATACAGAAGATTAGTGTTCGGAAAGTAAATTGTATAAATATGATTGTAAGACGCGGCTCACCTACACGATATGTCTGACGGGAACGGAAATAATAGGTCCGTCTACGCTCGTGTGATTCTATTTTGACTCTTGTTGTCTTTGTATCAATAAAATATGGAATTGTGTCTGAAAGCAGCCTCCGACCAGCGGAATTTGATTACAGAGTTGACTCGTTAAAATATAAGCGTCGTGCTGTTGAGCAGTCTTCCACTAGGGAACTCCTGATCACAGGTAGACGTGGTCCTATCTAAAACAACGTTGCTATCTTGGCGAGGTGAGAAGTCTCATTCGCAAAGTAGCTAGTTGTGCTAGTCTTAAAACAAAGTTATGATGGCATGTCTAGCGGAAACGGCACAATGATCAAACGTGTCAAAGTGACAGCCCAACTGAAATGCAGAGATTGATTCTATCTGGCAGAAGAGACGGTTTGCTCCCTACCCGAGACGGTTTGCTCGATTACAAGAGTAGAAGTACCTCTAGAAATGATGGTCAAGTGGGACGGTTTGGCCGCTTCCCCGAGACGGTTTGCTCGTTTACTTTACTAAAGTTAAGCTAGCTCAGGTGATAGAATGCTCGAGTCGCGAAACGTCGCTGTTTATATACCCGTCAACGGTAGGCCAGGGGGCCGAGAGGTGCGGAAGAATTGAGCGTCGCGATGCCTACGAATTGTTATTACTTGATATTTAAGGTTGTTCGGGTTAGCGGGATCTTATTATTACCGCGATACGAATATCCTCGGATGTATTGGTTACAATATACTGTGACGCGATTTTTCGAATCACGGTCCCAAGGCGGTTCCGGTTACCGATACAGATAACGTTCTCGATTTCTGGTTCCCTTCGGGTCGCCACCCTGCTCAGAAGCTACGTTCTCGGGTTCATTCGTATAGTTATGTCAATGCTCTCGTAACACGTCGTTATTGTTTAGTTGAGGTCAAGGTACTCGAATCTGCCGTCGGGAGATAGTCTCGACGTACCGAGTTGCCCGGCAGAGGAGTGTACCCAACGGAAACGTCTCCACGGACCGGCAGAAGCCCGGATAAAACACCGGTGCCCCGCTGGAGATGGGCAAAGGGCTGTAGAGTGGGCGGAGGTAGTAGTGATACGGTCAAGGGCAGAAGAGGAACCTCCTGCTCGAGTTAAGGATGTGGTGCCCAGCTGTAGCCCGATGCCCTGGGGAAGCGGCCGTGGAAGATCTCCAGAAGTTACGTACCGATTCGTTAAGAAACGCTCTCGATTTGGTTTAAAGGGACGACTCGAAGGAGATAGAAGAGTTATCGATTAAAAGGCTCTCGACCAATCAGAGTGATTAGTTCTCGGATTTGGCTAATGTCAAAGCAGTCTGTCTCGGGGCTCCGACCGAGGTGTCACGGGCTGGCTCGTGCTCCCGTGCTATCTGTTGATAGTTTTTCTTGCCGTGTTTCGCTACGGTATAGCAAGTTCTCGATTCGTATAGTTCTCGCGTTGTTCTCGCGATATCCAGGCAATTCTATGAATTCCTGTGAGTGTTCCGGAGGTGTAGTGCTGTGCCTTAGTGCAGTGCTCGCCAGAGTGTTCTTTGGATACAGTTCTCGGCCTCCATGGATTAGCTGCACCAGCTCCGGTGAGGACTCCCAATTTAGTAATTGGTGAAGGGATCTCGATAGATAGTTAAGATTCGTTCTGATACGTTCTCGATTCGTCGCTCTCTGTCTCTCGCACTATTTGCCGGACTCTTACTCCGACCCTCTCTACCGCAAACCTGGCAGCCTGAGCGGCCGTGCATTTCCGTAACCGTTCGCTCCCGTTCGTGCATCCAGTTGCGTTTGCTGATTTTACGCGACACCAAAGATCAGCACCTACGGTTGCGTTTCTCGATTTTACGCGTCCCCAAAAATCGACAGGATCCGTTAAGTTATCGCCTCGTCTGATAGGTTCCGTCAGAGTTCTCGTTTTGGTGGAGTTGGGCCTGTTCCACCCCAACTCCCAGTTTATACCGGCTCGTCAGTTCCCGGTGAAAAAAGAATTGGCTGGTGCCCGTCTGGCTTGCGGATGCACGATGACGGTTGGACGGCCGAAGATAACGTAGGTTGGTTCTCGAAGATAGTTCGTTCTCGGATGTTTTGCTATCGGTGTCGAGTTAAGAAAAAGAATTACGTTACAATACATATACAGGGTGTTCCGAAACTACCTGACCCGGTGGGTACGGCGGTGTTCGGGAGGCTTCACTGCTCACGAAAATGACCTTGTTTTTGTCGGGAAGGTCATAGTTTTTAAATAGAAGCAGGTCGAAGTTGACCAATCAGAACGAGGCGTCAAGAGAAACGTAGGCACCTACGAACTCTGAGTTTTCTTCCCTTTCTTCTTCTTTCTGACTTTTGTTTCTCGGTAGGCTGTTTCTTGTTTCCAATAGGCATGTCTTCGGCTGACGTCATCCTGCCCGAAGCCACCGAGAAACAAACGCGAGGGAAGAAAACTCAGAGTTCGCAGGTGCCTACGTTCCTCTTGACGCCTCGTTCTGATTGGTCAACTTTGACCTGCTCCGATTTAAAAACTATGACCTTCCCGACAAAAAGAAGGTAATTTTCGTGACCAGTGAAGCCTCCCGAACACCGCCATACCCACCGGGTCAGGTAGTTTCGGAACACCCTATATATTGTGACGTGGTACATTTTACCCCGTCAGGTCCTCGGCGGGAACTGTAGTGGTACGCGGGAAAACGCGAATTAGAAAAGAATCCAGGCAAGATGCCACCACCTCAAGGGCTAACGAAGATACGAATTTGTTGATTTCTGATTTGGTTGTTTGATTTTTGCTTTGTCCCATGCCGCGAATATTGTATTCGCGGTCTTGCCGAGTCTCAAGATGATCCAGCGAGGGATCATGAGCGTGGGAGGAACGAGGACGAAAGGCTGAGTGACGTCAAAGCGTCGGCGGGGCCCTAGCTGCGCGCGCTGTAGCTCACCGCACCAATCACCTCACGACTTGGATCAACTCTACGCACGCTATCACCCGAGCTAAATGAACTGATCTATGCGTACGAAGTAACTAGCAGGGAGCTAGTACTCATTCTGCCTGACATACACCTACGAACAACGTAGCACCTGTAACGCACCACAACTCATGACGGAGGCCCACCGCTATCGACAAACGAAACGAAGACTCGCGAACTGGGAATCCGGGGACGCCTGGTGAACCGTTGCGAATTCCTATGGGACGACGGAGCCCATCGCGGGACAGCCAGTAATCGCTGTTCCCGAATCATATGAATTGTCGCGAAGACGTATTTGAATTGTAGCGCGTGGTGTCATATCAGAGATTTCTGATTGGGGCCGTAGGACCAATCAGCGGTGATTGCGGATAAGGGAGAGCGTGATAGTCTCCGGTGCTGCGATTGCGATCGAAAGGGAAGGCAACTTCCTTCTTCTTGCCTGGACTGTCGACGACGCGAGTCGTGTTTTTGGGAATCGTTTGTTTTCTGGGTTCAAGTCTGTGGAGAATCCGGACGTCGTCCGAGGCCGCGTGTACGGGCTAAATTCTCCCGATCGAAAAAGACATAAAGATTTCACTAAGCGATTTGTTAATTTTTGTGAGCGATGAAATCTCGTAACACCCCGCGTTTTGTACGTTTTGATTAGTGCCTGTATGTTGTAATTATTTATTGATTACTTTTATAATATTGGGATGGCAGAAATACACAATGATAAAGAAACTATTATCACACACGTTCGCTACAACATGTTAGCTACTACTCGAACTCTAGATGTGGAGACGCAACTAAAAACATTGATTCTTACAAACCGGAAGTAACTATAATTATAGTAAACTATATTCAACACTCCCTCTGTTTACATAATTATACATTACTTATAATTACTCTCTTAACCTGTTGTACATATTCTATTTCGATGTTGCTCAAACACTTGTCGCGTAAGTGGCTTTGTTAATACGTCTGCAAGCTGATCCTTCGAGTTGATGTACTCTAGTTGAAAAATCTTTTCTTCGTATTTTTCTCGCACATAATGAAAGCGTACTTCTATGTGCTTGGTCCTTTTGTGAAAGACTGGATTTTTAATCAGCTGTATTGCACTTTGGTTGTCTACATATAATGTAGTATTTACTTGTTGTATGTCAAACAATTCTCCAATTAGTTTTCTGATCCACACAATTTCTTTTACTGTTTGACATGCAGCCATATATTCTGCGTCAGTAGTTGAAAGAGCTGTTGTAGACTGTCTCTGTGAACTCCAAGAGACTACACTTGTTCCCCATTTAAGTACGTATCCTGTGGTTGATCGACGAGTCTCCAATTCTCCAGCATAGTCTGCATCACTATAAGCTTTCAAGTCAGTATTCTGGTTTCTCTCAAATTTCAATCCATAATTCAAATTTCCAATAAGATACTTGATTATTCTTTTTACTGCATTCCACTGGATCTTTGTAGGATGTTCCATGTAGCGACTTGCTTTATTTACTGCAAATGCGATATCGGGCCTTGTCCCCGTTGATAAATACAATAGACTACCGATGGCTTCTCTGTAAGGTGCTCTGATTTCCTCGGATTGATTTCCCGTATGTATATAAGTACACATTTCATGATGAGGGTCTGCCGGAATAGTTACTGGATTTGCTTTTTCCATTCTAAATCTGTCTATAATTTTCCGTGTATATGCAGTCTGATGTAAGAAAATCGATCCATCTTCTTTTTGTTCAATTTGTAATCCAAGGAACATATCAACTTTACCTTGAGTAATTTCAAACTCCTGCTCCAACTCTTGAAGTAAATCATTTATTGTTTCTTGACTATCAGCTACTATCAACCCATCATCAATGTAGATAGCTAAAATCAATCTTCGTCCTTTCTTCTTACTACTAGCGAATACACAAGGATCCGCATTTGTAGCTTGTAAATCATGTTTCTTGAGAAATTCTTTGAATCGATGGTTCCAACACCTGGATGATTGCTTTAATCCATAGATGCTTCGCAGCAGTTTACAGACTTTCATGGTTCCGTCTGAAAAACCTTTTGGTTGTCGCATGTAAATAGTCTCTTCAATGTTTCCGTTTAGAAATGCCGTTTTAACATCAAACTGTTTCAAAAATAGACTTTCTCTTGCTGCTAATGTCAAAATGACTCTAATTGAATCAAATCGCACTACCGGACTAAATGTTTCTTTATAATCTATTCCTTCTTTCTGCTTAAATCCTTTTGCCACTAGTCTGACTTTGTATCTTTGAATATTTCCATTTGCATCAGTTTTAATCTTGAATATCCATCGATTATCCATCAAAGTCTGGTTCTTAGGTAACTCAACTAGCTCCCATACTCGGTTTTGCATGAGTGAATCCATTTCTTCCTGCATGGCTTTCTTCCACATTGCTGCATCACTACCTTTTGTAGCCTCATCAAATGTCATTGATTCATGACTTTCTGCAATAAAGAGTTCCTCTACATTAACATAGTTATCATAACGTTTTGGAGGCCGCAATAAGGACCTTTTTCTTAATATCTTAGTATCTGCAGTACGATTTCCATCAGGTACGTTTTCATTTGTACTGTCTCTAGGTTCCTTATCTTCTAAGTTTTCTTCAATTAGGTCTTCCTCTTGATTATTTTCAGGTTCAACTTCTTCTTGGTTTCCTCCTGGTAAGTCTTCATCTCTATTCTTTTCAGGTTCAACTTCTTGATTCTCTTCTAGTAAGTCTTCATCTCTATTCTTTTCAGGTAAGTATATTAGTACTTCTTTCTCTTCCTTTTCTATATTATTTTTGGTTTTTATTCTTCCAGAGAAAATAACATCTCTTAATATGTGCACAGAATTTCGTTGCGGGAACCATATACGATACCCTTTTACATTTCCTTCGTATCCAAGAAAATATCCTTTTTCAGCTTTTGGGTCTAACTTTTGCCTTTTTATTTTAGGAATGTGTGCATAAACTTCTTCTCCAAAAATATGCAGGTCTTTTATTTGTACCTTCCGCTTATTCCAGAGTTCATATGGAGTAGTATTCTTCACAGTGCTTTTTCCAGTGTAGTTTAAAACATGAACTACTGTATTTATTGCTTCAGCCCAAAACCTTGTTTCAAAATTTGCTGCACATAGTAAAGTACGAGCTGCTTCAATAATGGTTCTGTTTTCCCTTTCAGCTGATCCATTTTGTTCAGGACAATACGCTACAGTCCTTTGATGCTGTATTCCAAACCTTTTTAACAAGTTTGCGAGTCGATGATTAGTAAATTCTAAACCATTGTCCGTTCTCAGTGTCTTAATTCCTTTTGGGCAATGTTTATCATATTTCCTTATATAATCTTCAATGCAACCATGCACATCTGATTTTGTTGCCATAAAGTACACAGTGCGAAAATTCGAAAAATCATCTTTAAGTAGTAGAAAGTATCTTGCTCCTCTCATGGATTCGGTTTGTATTGGTCCACATACATCAGCATGAATTAGCTCTCCTATGTGATCAGTTTTTGTTTCACTGTCATGGAATGGTAGACGATGACTTTTGCCTATAGCACAGGCATCACAGAAAGGCTCTTCAGTTTCTTTAATCTTTATTTCAAACTCATTCAAAATTTGTTTCACCCTTGTCATATTTTGGTGAACTAACTTTTGATGCCAAACATTGAGTGTGTTTGTCGACGCAACATTTCCTTGTGCATCATTTTCTTGTACTTTAGATCCATTTGGTGAATCTACTCTGAATTTCATAACAAACAATTTGTCAACTCGTTCTCCCATTGCAATTGTACGTCCTCCCTTTAGAAACTTGCATTGTACATTATTTGATTGCAGTTCTAATCCTTTATCCATTGCCACACCAGATGAGAAAAGATTATACTTCAGCTTGGGTACATACAGTACATTAGACAGATGGTTTCGATTCCACTGATGTCCGTCGAAAGTTGAAACATTGATGTCTCCTCTTCCATATGCACGAATACAACCTCCATCACCTACGCGTACCCATAATTCCTCTTGTAATGGTTTGTATGACACAAACCAATCCATTCTATGTGTCATATGATCTGAAGCTCCTGAGTCTAAGTACCAAGTATTTACACTAACATCCATATGCTGCATAGATGCCAAGGCTTCACTAACAAGTCCTTCACCATTGATTGTTTTTGTATCTTTTTCAGGTATACGGCTACGGCATTCTCTTGCCCAATGTCCCTGTTTGTGACACTTATAACATTTACCAGGTCTTGACGAACCGTTTTTCTGTTTATTATTTGGATTATTGTCTTTTCCGAACTTAGGATCCTTTTTCTTTTGCTGGTTCACATTCGCTGTGAGTGCATTCTCTTTTTCTTCTCTTCTTGCTTGACGAAGCTCTTCGATAACTAGTCTTGATACAAGATTGTCTTTTGTACATTCCGCTTCAGCAGTAGACTCCCATGCACTAATGAAGTAATCAAAACTTGCAGGTAATGTTAACAGAATTTTTGTCATAAGCATGCTTTCAGTTATATTTTCCCCTGCTAATTTAAGGCTATGTGCCAGATTTTCAAGTTTTGAAATATGTGTTACAATATTATCCGAGGGATCCTTCATTGTTGTAAACCATTTCTGTTGAAGAATATGTATGCTTGCTTCTGACCTTTGTTCATAGACACTAGTCAGTTTTTCCCACATGTCTTTAGCCGTCTCTGAGTTGATAATGTGTATCATGGGTTGCTCAGAAATCGTTGTAGCTATTACCTTTTGTGCCATGCTATCTTCCTTTCTCCAGATTTCAAGTTTCTTTTCATATTCTTTTTGCTGTTGCTCGTTTCCATCCGTCTCTGGTTCCTTCGGAGGAACACTAATTCCCTGAACAACATCCCAGGCACCATTTGCTTTTAAAATTACACGTATTTGGAACTTCCAAATATTCCAATTCTCTATGTTCTGTAGCTTAGTAACTCGTGTAATTTCACTCTCCATTTTGTCGTTACCGAGGTTTTATTTTCACTTTGCACGTGGCTGGAATAACCTCCAAATATGCACGACTTTTCTATTTTAAATATTTTTTTTATTATAGTATTTCCATTAGAAATATTCAGATCTTTGCATGCCTGGGCCCATAACCTGTTGTAATTATTTATTGATTACTTTTATAATATTGGGATGGCAGAAATACACAATGATAAAGAAACTATTATCACACACGTTCGCTACAACATGTTAGCTACTACTCGAACTCTAGATGTGGAGACGCAACTAAAAACATTGATTCTTACAAACCGGAAGTAACTATAATTATAGTAAACTATATTCAACACTGTAGGCACGTGGGAAATGTTCCCACGTGTAGAATCGCGTTCGTTTGGAGTACGCGATTTCGCCGACCGGCAAGGGACTGTGTTCGCGTAAATATGTTGCCCATTGTGGATATATTTATCGCGCGTTGTTGTAAATCGAAGTGCGTATGACTGTGTGAATGATTATTTCTCTCGGCAATTTTTAGTGTTAGATCTCCGAATTTTATTGTATGGCGTTCACGATAGGGACGTGTTGCCGAGAGACACGGAATAGTCCTTGAAGTCGTGTTTCTTGAAGTATCGCGATTAGATCGCGTTAAATTGTCGACTTGATCCAAATATAGAGAGTATATGTAATCTCCTAAAAAAACACTTACGTGTAAAAACACTACGCCAAGTACAGGACTGCTGTGTATTCCTCTAATACAAAGTATTGATATCAAATTATTGAGGCCAAGTACATAAGTCACTACATGTTTGCCTATTATATGATCTAGCACTGGGCCATCATTTTAATTGTATTTTCAAAATTTCCTATAACATTTTCACTACTCTTTTACATTACTAGTGCTCGCCATAGTTGATTATGATTTAATGGTCATTTAATAATTAATAAAACTTTACGTGACTCCTTATCGAGTACTACTTGGCTGATTCGTGCATTTCTTGACATAAATTTGCGTTCATTATGCCAGTCATCAAACTCAAAACCAATGTGAACTTTTTACATAGAGCTTATTAACAATAACTCGTCAAAAATAATCACGGTAAAAATTTAATAACATACATGTAGTTTTAGGATACTATTAGTACGTTCAAAGTAAATACTTTGGAATTCCTGACACGGACCCGCAAAGTAGTACTCGATAAGGAATCAGCTAAAGTTTTATTAATTATTAAATAACCATTGAATCATAATCAACTATGAAAAACAGTAGTAATGTAAAAGAGTAGTGAAAATGTTATAGGAAATTTTGAAAAATACAATTAAAATGATGGGTCAGTGCTACATCATATAATAGGCAAACATGTAGTGACTTATGTACTTGGCCTCAATAATCTGATATCAATACTTTTTATTAGAGGAATACACAGCACTCCTGTACTTGGCGTAGTTTTTTACACGTACGTGTTTTTTTAGGAGATATCACAAGTTTTTGTTATTGAGCGGGACATACAAGCTCTAAACATTGAAATCTACAGGGTGTTCGATATGAAACGCACTGTAGTAACACCGTTGTATTCCTTGTCAAATTCTAATGAATAGGTGTATTTTCATTTTTTATTTCATATATCAAAATTTCGAGATAACCAAGGATGAAGTTACAGTAATGCGACCAATCAGAACGCGTTTAAACGGAGCGTAGATGACGTCGCGAGCCAGCCCGCAAGGCCTGCTTGCACTAGGCCAAGAACACTAAAGTCCGTATTCACAACTCGCTCTTAAGGTCACTAACAGAGTCGCTTGTAGTTAAAACTCACTAAGAAAAAACTTAAAAGCGCACTATTAGCACTAAAAGCGAGTTCTGAATACGGGCTTAAGAGTATCATCGTAGTGTCCCTGTTTATCTGCATGTAATTGAGTAAGATACAATCGCTTGCTGTAACGTCAGTGAATTTCAGAAGGTACCCTTTATTTCTTATAATGTCTATTGCTTTAATCTGACAAGATAGTTGTACCAACATATAACATTTTGAGTGGTCCTGAAAAGGACCGATTTTAATATACGCATGACCGAGCTTGAATATCGACGTGCTAATCTGCAACTACATACATTTTCTATGATAACAGTAGTAAGTCTACTGCGGTTGAATAACTTGTTTACAAATTACAACCTATTTCGCTTCACATTTCGGAGACAGTCAGTTCGATTTATGTTGTTTCGACTGCAAGATCGCATTATGAGTAATTATTGTGTGAGATAATATTGCGACATCTATTGCGTGTTAGCCCAATGTAATGGCAGTCAAACCCAAGCAGCGCAAGAATATGTAATTAGGTATCCTAATAGGCGACATCCTGATAAAAATGTTACGTACTCTACAATATTTAGTGTTTCAGAATAATCATTATCATAGAAAATGTATCTAATTGTTGCAGATTAGCATTTCGAGATCCAAGCTCGGTCATGCGTATATCAAAATCGGTCCTTTCAGGAGAACTGAAAATGTAATACGTTGGTAGAACTATCTTGTGAAATTAAAGGAATAGACATTATAAGGAATACAGGGTACTTTCCGAAATTCAGTAACGTTACAGCGAGCGATTGTATCTCACTCAATTAATGCAGATAAACAGGGACCTATTGTGTTATTGGCCTAGTGTAAGCAGACCTTACGGGCTGACTCGCGACATCATCTAGGGTCCATTTAAACGCGTTCTGATTGGTCGCATTACAGCAACTTCAACCTTGATTATCTTGAAATTTTGATATATGAAATAAAAAATGAAAATACACGTATTCCTTAGAATTTGACAAGGAATGCAGCGGTGTTACTACAGTGTGTTTCATAACGAACACCCTGTATATTGTCACAGATATAAAATGTAAATGCATTATGATGTCGTTAATCTGAAAAATATATTGCGTTGTCGAAAATGTTTACTGGCGTATAAATTTAATTTGTAAGTCCCTCTTTTTTTTAGAAATGCATAAAGATATATACAAATTTTTAAAGAAAATATAATCTTCAGTGCATATAAACGTCGTTAATGGTGTCCAGCTTGTTACAGCCGTGTGGTAAACGTAAGAGAAGAGAGTGTGCTAGATTATTTACGTACCTCAGGCCGTGCGAACAACAGAGAGGATACTATAGTTTGAGCGAAGCGCCAAAGCGGCGCTCGTCGCACACTTTTCTGGACTTCTACGTCCGTCACCTAGATACAAGAAACTACGGAGCGGAACACCTGGACACCCTGGACTTCCACATCCAGTACCTAGATACAAGAAACTACGGAGCGGAATACCTGGACACCCTGGACTTCCACATCCAGTACCTAGATACAAGAAACTACGGAGCGGAACATCTGGACACCCTGGACTTCCACGTCCGCCACCTAGATACAGGAAACTACGGAGATGAACACCTGGACATCCTGTATCTCTAAAAACTATCACCTAAAATACGAAGAACTATGTCGAAGCACACATATACATACACCCATAAACACGCGCTCTACATGAAAGCCTTAATAATTCTGTACTATTGTGAAAGCAGCCTTATATTAACCGGAAATTCGGTGTGAACGGTAGCTTCACGTGTAAAGTGTATTTGATTGTGTTGTGTATTCGTAAATTACTAACACCATACAGAGTATAAATAGGTAAAGAAGGCACAGCAGTCAGCGCCATCTGTCGTGTAAAAAATGCGATGAACGTGCGAAGACGACGACGACGACGACGACGATGACGACGACGACGGAACTGAAATAAAGTCATCTCGCTCGCCATCTCAATACGCCCTGATCTCGTACACTAATCGTATTGAACGTGGTGGCAATCAATTCAGAACCCTCAATTCCTATAGTGAATGTATCAATAACTTTTTCTCATGTACAGCGGTTAATATGATATTTTGTTCCAAACACAGGTATAAGAGTTGACTCAAGTAAATAGTGTCTGCGAGCTGTGCCCTGTACAGCCGGTTGCCTGTACTTGGCGCGAGAATCGACCGACTCTCTTGATCTCTGCGAGCTGTGCCCTGTACAGCCGGTTGCCTGTACTTGGCGCGAGACTCGACCGACTCTCTTGATTCAACCGATAGCGAATTGTCCGGAAGAAGTCGAAATGTCGAATTGTAGCGAATCGTATGAAAGTATTTATGGAAGTTGAAAATGTCGAAATGTCGAATTGTCTCGAATTATCCGAAAGTATTTATTGGCGGTTGAAAGTATCGAATTTTGTCGGATTGTACTTTATCGAATGTAATAATTAGACTGCGCGGAATAGATCGCGAAATTTGTTCGTAGAAATTCGGATTAGGACATAAGTTGAAGTTGATATTGTCATTCATTGTGGTTTTAGTCGCGATCTTATTGGGTCCATTATTTATTTTCGAAATTGTTAAATTTGGATTTTGTTGTATCCGCGTGGTCGCGTTCGAAATTGGCGCACGCACGAAAGTCCGATTTTGTCTTTACTCTTCGCGATTTCCCGCTGATGACTGGTTGGCGGCCAGCGTGGGGCTCGAAGAAGCTGTCGCGCAAAATAAAAGATTGATTTTGTTATTGTTGACCCAAAAAGCCGGAGTATTCATTTTTTGAAGTTGTCCTTACTCTTGAAGATCCCTAACGCCACCGCGGTGCTGAGTTAGCTAATGCTGAAAGGCCCGAACGACCGAATAGAACCGAAGTATACGTGGTTCCCGTTTTGGAACCTGGCGCCCAACAATATCATAGGTATTAATTCGAATTGTATGTGTTAGCCCTGGGTTGCCTGGAACGCGAAGGAATCGCGTAAGTTGTGCGCCGGTCAGTCTCACATCTCCCGACGAGGCTCGATCGTGAAATATAAGTCACAATATAAATATGTGAAATGTAAAATATATTCAAATGTATATACCCAGTACGATTACCTACCTGAAAGTTGAATGTTGCATAGTCTTTCGATTTCGGAAGAAATCTCGTACCATTTGTCGTTCTTCTTAGCAACATTTTTAAAATCACGATGACTTTTATCGTAGAGAAATTTCATTTCTCTAACGATATTGATAATGATCTCGTCTATGTTCGCCATAATAACAGGTGATGGCGGGGCTTATTCGATGCGACTCATCACGTTCCGTGCTCGATTTTGGTGACGTCTTGGACATAGCAACCATACGGAAGCGGAGTATCATTGCTATATATTTTTAACGTAAGCCATTACAGATTACGGAACGGGGCATGCTCGATACTACTCATCACATTCCGTGCTCCGTGAAATACGTAATATTTCGCCAATATTTCCATGCGTGAAATGTCATTACCTGTCACCTGTCATTAATCAACTCTATAGACGAGGTCATTATTATCAATATCGTTAGAGAAATGAAATTTCTCTTCGATAAAAGTCATCGTGACTTTAAAAATGAAGTAATGATTTATTTATCTATATGAATAAACGCATACACATTTTTGTAATATTGATATATTGACAGATAATGATAGGTGACAGGTAATGACATTTGACAATGACGTTCTGTGCTCCGTGAAGTCCTTAAAGACCCTAGCAACCGCTTCCGTATCATTGCTATGTCCAAGACGTCACAAAAATCGTAGAGACTTAGTAAACGCTCGGTTTTAAAAACGATTTTCTCCTTCTTGATTGGAGGATCCAATGGAATTAGGTAAGTGTCAATTGAAGATCTTATTGCTTATTTCTTACGTGTTACGTGTTATTATATTGCATTGTAGAATTGCCTAAGGCAGATTATGATTTACGTATATATAAAGATAAGAATTAAAAATAAACCACCTTTTTAAAACCAAAAAAAAAAAGCGCTCGGGCCTAGTAATCGCGGGGTCGCTGGTTCGAGTCTCACTTCTTGCATCTTTTTGTCCTTCTTTTAAATACTTACGTCATTCAAATATAAAAATTAATAAATCTATGTCAATTCACAGATATGTATAATTATAATCTTCAATGAAAATCGCACGTTTTATTTTTCTAATTCGCGACAAATGATCCTATATGGGAATTCATGCATCGGTATGCAGGGGGTAGTTTACCCCTTTAAACGTGTTTTCCCGCAAAAGAGCAAAAGCATGGAAACTGTAATTTTACTTCCTCTTTAAAATGATATGTGTTTCATTAAATTCCATTCATAAGTTTTTTAAATAGGGTGAAAAAAAGAATAATCGAGGGGTGGTTCACCCCCACAAGAGACAATTTTTTTTAATGTATAGGTGCACTTTACATTACTCGTGATGAGAAACACTTTAGTGTTTGTTTCATTAAAATCTGTCGATCCCTCCTAGGTGAAACTGCATTATCACCCATCGACATGCCGAACTTTGAAGGTTGATTTCACCCCCTAAAACCGTTTTTCCGCCGATAAAAAAATTACGTGTTTCTTAATTTTTCAAGCGCTACAACGTAGTTGAGTTTCATCAAAATCGGAGGGAGACACTAAAGTGATGTTCTTTGTAAGTGGGGTGGAGCTTATGGATCAAAGTCTCTGATTGCAAAACCAAATTTTCATAGCTGGACCGTATTTGACGAAGATATGATCATACTGAAATTAAACAAAATAAAAATTAAATTCAATAAAGCGATATACGCCGTATTTTCCATCCTAGACATTTCTAAAACGTGCATATACGATTTTCATTATAACTAAATAAAAAATACTTTTGGTGATGAAGCTAAATTCATGTATACCGATATCGATAGTTTCTCATACTACTTTACTGTTCCAAATATATATGAGTGTACTAAACGTGATTTAGCTAGATTTGATACCTCAGACTATGCTCCAGATAATATTTATGATATACCACTGGTAAATAAAAGAATATTGGGATTAATGAAAGATGAAACTAATGGGAAAATTATGGTTGAATTTGTAGGATTGCGAGCAAAATTATACTCTTTCAATATTTTAGGAGAAGCGAAAGATAAAAAGCGTGCGAAAGGAGTCAAAGGATCTACATTGAAAACAATTAACTTTGATGATTATATTCAGTGTCTTTCACATTATCAAAATTTAATGAAATATCCAAATTTAATTCAAAGTAAAAAGCATAATGTTTATACAGTACACTGGGCCACAGAAATGGTGTCAACGGTAGACGCCGTGCGGTGAGGTAAGAGAGGAGATTGGGCGGCGCTTGCTCGCGTATCTTGGCCTGTGCGTGCGACGCAGAGAGCGCTACGGTGCGAGCGAGACGCCAGAGAGTCGCTTGGTGCGTCCTTGTTGCACAGCCCTAGTGTAAGCGAGACGCCAACAAGGCCCCTCATTCGCAATAAGGAGCTTGGTGGGGGACCGCTCGTATTCGGGCGCACGCTTTCTCCCTCTCTCTCAGACTAACGCTCTATGACGAGGACAGCTAGTACCCCGCCAAGAATCGAGAAGGATCTATGGGACTTTCGGTAGTGGGAATGAGATAGACTTTTCGATTATCCGTCCTCGTCAAACAGCGTTAGTGAGACAAAGAGAGATATATGCGACGTGGTGGCTAGGAACAAGTGTCCAGCGTCTAACCCATAGCTACCGTGCGCCCTATTCGCGCAGCATGAGTGGGGGCGAGACGGCGATAGGTCGCGGGTGCTAGCGTGCCAACTCTGGGACCTATCGCCGTCTCGCCCCCACTCATGCTGCGCGAATAGGGCGCACGGTAGCTATGGGTTAGACGCTGGACACTTGTTCCTAGCCACCACGTCGCATATATCTCTCTTTGTCTCACTAACGCTGTTTGACGAGGACGGATAATCGAAAAGTCTATCTCATTCCCACTACCGAAAGTCCCATAGATCCTTCTCGATTCTTGGCGGGGTACTAGCTGTCCTCGTCATAAAGCGTTAGTCTGAGAGAGAGGGAGAAAGCGTGCCCCCGAACACGAGCGGTCCCCCACCAAGCTCCCTATTGCGCATGAGGGGCCTTGTTGGCGTCTCGCTTACACTAGTGCTGTGCAACAAGGACGCACCGAGCGACGCTCTGGCGTCTCGCTCGCACCGTAGTGCTCTCTGCGTCGCACGCACAGGCCCAGATACGCGAGCAGGCACCGCCCAAATCTCCTCTCTTACCTCACCGCACGGCGTCTACCGTTGACACCATTTCTGTGGCCCAGTGTACAACAGAAAAAGGTAGCACTGAGCTTAAGTGATAACAAAAGGATCATTATTCCGGGTACCACTGATACACTGCCATGGGGTTATACAATGTAAAGTGGACCTCAATAATGGTGTCAGCGTGTGAACGCCATACGATCAGGTAAGAGAGGAGATTGTGCGGTATCTGCTCACGTATTTTGGCTTGTGCCTGCAACGCAGAAAGCACTACGGTGCGAGGGAGACGCCAGAGTGTCACACGGTGCGTCCATGTTACACAGTACGAGTATAAGCGAGAGGTCAACAAGGTCCTTCATGCGCAATAGGGAGCTTGGTGGTCATCCCAATCTAGGTTGAACTCCCAAAGTTGTTGCAGCATAATTTTAGCCTTTACTATGATTGGGCCTAAAAGTCCAAGAGGATCGAATAGCGAGGCGATTTGAGACAGCATGGTTCTTTTGGTCGTTCGATTTTGTTCATCAAATGGTCTCACTAGGTGGGCCAGGTCGTTGTCACCAGGCTGCCAATGGATGCCGAGAGTTTTTTGAGTTTCGGATTCGTTCAAACAGATATGTGGATCAACGGATTTTTCCTGCAATTTCTCCAAAAGACTTGGCTCGTTTGAACACCATTGTCGCAGATGAAAACCACCACGGGCCAATAAACCAATGAGTTGGTCTCGCAGTCCTTGCGCTTCTTTGAGGCTTGATGTGCCGGCAAGAATATTATTGACGTACACATCTTCTTGAATAACCTGGCTCGCCACTGGAAATTGTTCGTGCTCGTCGATGGACAATTGCAGCAATGCTCGAATTGCAAGAAAGGATGCGAGGCCTGTGCCATAAGTTACTGTGTTTAGCTGGAATGTTTTAATCGACTCATCCTGCCCTTAACGCCACAATATTTTTGAAATTTGACATCATCGGGATGAAGAAGAACCTGTCTGTACATCTTTTCAACGTCAACGGTTAACACGTATCGATGAGTCCGAAATCTTATAACAATGGAAAACAAATCTTCCTGAATCGTTGGGCCGGTAACGAGTACGTCGTTCAGTGATATCCGACAACTGGTCTTCGAAGACGCATCAAACACGACTCTCAATTTCATTGTGTGACTGTCGCGCTTGAAAACAGGATGATGTGGGATGAAGTATCCGCCTTCAGTGGCTTCCGAGCCCGTTACCTCCGTCATATGACCGAGCTTCTTATATTCACTGAGGAATCTTGCATATTCTTCATACGTTTGTATATCCCGAGCTAATCAACGTTCTAACGAGTATAATCTTTTCTTTGCTCCTTGATACGAATCGCCAAGTTCGTGCTTTTTATCATTAAATGGTAACCTAACGATACATCGTCCGCTTCGACCCCTAGAATGCGTTACAGAAAAATGCCTCTCGCACTCCTTCTCCTCGCTCGACACGTGTGTACCACTCGGAACCTCTTTAACCTCCCAGAATTTTGCGACTCGTGCATTGAGGGAATCTATAGCTAAATTGCATGTAGTTTGACTCGACGATATCTCCTGCCCGTGTATTGTTCCCGAGACTATCCAGCCAAGCCACGTCTTTTGCAAAATTAGCGCAGTGTTGTTGAGCCTAATTTGACACACGCATAACAAATGATAGAATAGCTCTGCTCCAATGAGCGCGTCAATTATCGAAAGATTGCAAAAATTGAGATCCGCCAAAGTGTTATTTTTTGGAAGATTGAGACTACGACGATCAATCGTTTGTGCTGGAAGAGTCTCCGTGATTCGAGAAACTACCAGAAACGGCAACTCAGTCTTGAACCGTCCATCCTTTGATGTGATACTCGCTTTGACGGAATATTTAATACGTGTTAGGCTCTGATTAAAACCCGAAACCGGTATGTTAACCTCCTTTTTCAAAGGGTTTAAAGACTCGCATAATCGCTCGGTAAGAAAATTAGATTGAGATCCCCTATCTAATAACGCCTTTGTTGTAAACCATAATATAGATTTGGATACACGCCTACGTCAGAAGCGACGGAATGGCCACGCTGCGACGCGGCACATTCCGCCCGCCAATATTATGGAAACAAAGGAGACACATCACCGACTCCATGGCGAAATATAGAAACAATCATTGGTTATTGTATCTCTAAAAAATTCCATAATTAAGATATAAAAAAGCAGACGGCCTGTCGGCACGTCAGACGAAGTAAGAGAGCTACGAGTGAAGTGTTACCACGGTAACTTAGTCGAAGTACTAACCTCCAGCCTCGTGATTTCGTACTCACCACGTTTAGGGTTAAATTCTAATAGTGTATTCTAATGTAACTTATTTTATTCCAAATAAATCTTTTACTTGTTATCGAGAGTTAAGTTCCAACTTTTTACTCGGGCAACGAATCCCAAAGTACCTGACTCCCGAAAACCCTTTCCGGCAGTCAAATCCGTGAACCCAGCATTTGGGCTCACAACACCTTGCATTCAATAGGTTCTCCGCTTTTGTTCAGCATGAATATCGATGCAGTGGATAACAGAACATGTGAAGTTACAATGACCTGAAGGCTTGTTTGTGGTTTAACGTCTACCGTGCTCGAACTAGTGGAAACTTGCGAGTTTGATTCGTTTTCAAAGTGGAGAAGAGTGTGATGGTTACATTTTCGGCACGTACCAGATTTACACTCATTCACCATATAGTTCGACCTCAAGCAATCGCAACAAGTCCCAACGACTTGGGAGGGACCCAGATGCGCACAGACCACTTGCTCACGGAACCAGATGCGCACGGACCGTTTGCCCACGGCCCACTTGCCCACAGACCCAGTTGCCCACGGACCACTTGCGCACGGACTGAATTCTTCGTCGACCCAGATGCCCACGGCCCACTTGCGCACGGATCTCGTAACATGCACGGACCCAGATGCCCACGGCCCACTTGCGCACAGACTGAAATCTCTATTGACCCAGATGCCCACAGACTCACATGCCCACGGCCCACGTGCGCACGGAATGAAATCTCTATCGACCCAGATGCCCACAGACCCACATGCCCACGGATCACTTGCGCACGGGTTGAAATCTTCATCGACCCAGATGCTCACAGACCCACATGTCCACGGCCCACTTGCGCACAGACTGAAATTTTAGTCGAGCCAGATGTCCCCTTAATATTTTTACACTTACGCACAGATTTCTACCCCACTAGCGGATACCGTATCGTCGTATATCAATATAGCATGGACCATTAAAGTAAATTAGGTTAGGTTAGGTTAGGTTAGGATAGGATAGGATAGGGTGGAATGTTTAAATCTCGGAGACTGGGTAGGTTAGTGGATAAGTATATAGTCGGCGAGCGAGCGAAGCGAGCGATGCCGACTGAAGAGAGCATTAAATGTCTTAAAAGGTTCCGTCAGATAATGATAACTTACAATATCCTTAAATTACTGATGGAATATCGTTCAGGAGGTAGAAATTCGCTTTTGTGTTCATTTGGGTTTGTGCGCAACTGGGCATCACCCGATTTCGATCTGTGCGCAAGTGGGCCGTGGGCATCTGGGTCAAGGTATATTTCAACCCGTGCGCAAGTGGTCCGTGGGCATGTGGGTCTGTGGGCATCTGGGTCGATGAAGATTTCAACCCGTGCGCAAGTGATCCGTGGGCATGTGGGTCTGTGGGCATCTGGGTCGATAGAGATTTCATTCCGTGCGCACGTGGGCCGTGGGCATGTGGGTCTGTGGGCATCTGGGTCGATAGAGATTTCAGTCTGTGCGCAAGTGGGCCGTGGGCATCTGGGTCCGTGCATGTTACGAGATCCGTGCGCAAGTGGGCCGTGGGCATCTGGGTCGACGAAGAATTCAGTCCGTGCGCAAGTGGTCCGTGGGCAACTGTGTCTGTGGGCAAGTGGGCCGTGGGCAAACGGTCCGTGCGCATCTGGTTCCGTGGGCAAGTGGTCTGTGCGCATCTGGGTCCCTCCCGATAAGAATGAGCTACCGGAGCAGATGTAAAATAAGCGATGCTTCTTGAACTGTTCAGGCCTTGGCTTTAGTCTTTTCAAACACACCGAGGTGTACGGTTCGAAGTTGTAGCACAAGAAAACATTTTCAAAACCTAAATTTTTACAAGATAATTTTTTTATATAGCCACTAATTCATAAGTACGTTACGTCAGTAAGGTTATACATGTTTTCCACAATAAACGCTACCAAGCAGATAAGCGACTGGTGAAATCTGTGCGGCCCTGCTGGTACGCACTTGCGAATCCAGCGCGGACCTGCTGGAACGAAACGGTGAAGAGCGTTCGGTCCGCAAAGGTTTAAAGCGAGTCAATTGCGATTTTGTTGTGGCGCGTTTCTGAACGAGAATACGAAGTTCGTCGCTCATTGTAATTCATGAGCCACGACAAAGTCGTCGAGAGTAAAGATAACAATAATAATAATGCTCTCTGCATGATTCAGAGAAAAGAAACAACGGGAGACAATCGAGCCGCAAAAGACGACATATCGTTACCTGGATACTAGTAATTAATAGCTCTGGTCTGATATAACCCTTTTTCCTTGTCGATATGCTGTTGTTGTGCTGTCTCTCTTACTCTTCATCGCGTGCTGCGCGGTGCGTCTGTACGAGCGTGTCGGCGAATGCTCACTACCTCACGTACACACGCGACGCCTCTCTTCTCTCTCTGCCTGCTATGTCTCGTAGTAACACAAACAACAATGTCCTCACGAAGCGCGATTTTCCAATGTCTATGATACAATGTCCGCTTTGATTATTTGTTTGACGAATTTCGTCGAACAACACAACTGTTCTCACGTTCACAACGAAACTTTGATGAGACTTGTGAAGCCGTAGATTTTCCCGGAATGATCCGGCTCGAAGGACCAGAATGTTGGGACGATTGCAGACGTGCCCTAATGTAGTGCTTGCATATGCACGTGAACCGTTCTCTTGGTAGTGGCAGACGTTTTAAATTCTGGACCACTTATTTTTCAGGAATTGATGTTCGGAGATGAATAAGGTGACATGATTAATAAGGCGAAACAGTTACTTTATTACTAAATTTTTGTGGTCAAGACGCGTGAAATGCGTTATGCTGAAGCCCTCGTGTCGACGAAACTAACTTTTGTTTTTTCTCGAAACGCGACTCGAGCGGGAGAGCGCGTAGAGGGGGTAGCGAGGCCCAGGGCCGTACATATGTTACTTGGATCCCAACATAAATCTTAGCGGATACCTCGGCGTTATTAGTGTAAAGTACAATTATGACCGATATCAGGAGTACGATACTTTCGCACGTGGACACTTGTGTTTAAAGTTGCTGTGTGGACAATTAAATCGTAAAAACAATTATCGTCTATATAAACCTGCTATGTAATTTCACAAGGTCAGTTGAGCATTTACTATCATGGTGAATTCATTCTTGTTAACTTTATCAGGCACCTCCTTTTTTTCCCTTCTATCGAGCTCTCCCCGTATAAAAATTACGCTCTAGGACTCATCGAGTTGCTGACCTTCAATTCGATTCCTAACGTCGACGCTGTCACAACAAGCTGTACGTGAGGGATGAAGTCATCATTATACCTACTGGTAGCTACGAGATTGAGGATATCGAAAACTATGTGCACAGTGCGTAGTACGTATAAGAGTATCGTCATTCACATTAAACGTAACAATAATACGTTGTGTTGCGAGATTAAGTGCAACCGTGATGTCAACATTCTACCCGATGATTCCATAGGCTACTGGTCGGGCTTCATTTAACGCGTTCTGAGAGCTAATAAATTATACACGTCCGACGTACCCGTCGCCATTCTCAAAGTGAATACTCTACGAGTCGAATGCAACGTCATGACGGGCGCTTACATCAACGAACTTAAAGTGCATACCATACACGAATTCTTTCCGGTTGTGCCACCCGAATATAAAATGAGAGAGGTACCATCGCATGTCATTTATCTACCAATCGCAACCAAGACTATAGATCACTTGCAGCTTCGAATAGTCGATCATGACGGGAACCTGGTGAATTTTCAAGGAGAAGTTATCACGATCAGGCTGCCTGTCAAATGCATGCGATAATCAATTGGAAAAACCACGATACGGGATACTGAATTTTCAGACGAGCAGAAAGAACAAGAAAAATAAGAACGTTAGTCACTTTAACCACTGCAAAGTCAGAGACGTTAAGCTTTTCTTGAATTTACAATGTTATCCCTACGGAAATCTGAATCTTGACATTAATCATAATCAGTTTTCTCTGTTGTATGAGATGTATGCAAACTCTCAAGCTACGTACTATGCCAAGAATCCTGAACCTTTACTGAAGGAGAATGAATATCTCGAGTACGCTCCATTGATCGTTATCGATTTCTCCAAGGAAAACGGATTTCTCAAACTTGGAACTGTCGATATTCGTCTGGAATTTGAGACTGAAAGTAATTTCCCTGCTAATACATCGGCATTCTGCCTGATCCTGCACGATCATATAGTCGAATACATCCGGATCAGTGGTGCGATGAAAAAAATTGGTATAAAGAGGCTGCAATCGTTTCTCTCTACGCAGTTCATCACAATGGAATTCATCGTGGACGTACAAGGTTTCAAAAAACTGTCGAGCGAATTTGTCCTGAAGGAGCTATCCGTAATTTAAGTCGGTAGCAATTTCTTCATGCCTGCAACGTTCCTGGTCCAACCACCTTGTGCATGGAAATGGTTACCCGTTAAGTACAAGAGTACGAATTTGTGGCTGGAATGTAATTTCCATGAAATATCTTGGACCTCGAGTGATGTACCTTACAATCACGTTAAGAAAATTATTCGAGTCATTCTGTAGGATACCTCCAGGATCTATGTGAATGGATTGGAGAAGAAGAGTGGGTTGGGAGCTTTCATAGGGTGATCTTAAGAAGAACTTACTCATCCGGTGTTCACACCAGCATACTGCCCATTTCCAATGTTCGATGGAAAACGTTAGATTGTTAAGAAATTGGATATTGGAGTGAAGAAGAAGAAAAATGTATTTTTTGATAACGAATAAAGAAACAAAGATATAATAAGTTTTATATTTATTCAACTCGCAAACATACTAGTACTAAGAGCATACGTATAAACGTATACAAACATTGAAACTCAACCTGATTATACTGAGCATACGTATAAACGTATACAAACATTGAAACTCAACCTGATTATACTGACCACCAAGGTAGCGCATGAGAAGTCCATCTTCGTCAGCAGCACGCACCATGTTTTGGGATAAACTGGTATCGTCTTTTAAGACTTTTGACATCCTGGCTGGTAGAAATACTGAGAAGCTGTTCTCGACGTTAACGGTTAATCTCATTCCACATTTTATTTGAATCTTTCGAATACAACTACAGTGGAACCTCTCATAGCGTACGTAATAGGGAGACAATGTACGCTATGTGAAGTACCAATCGCGAGCCAGAACCGGCTGTAGTCGATCGAATGCTATCCCCACCATTCCCCTTCCTTGACACTCGTGCAGTGCCGTGACTGCAGATCCCGTGTTCCCTCGTGCCGGTATGAGATTTTGTAAACAAGCGCCCTTCTGAAGTGTATGTGCGACGGCCCTGATCAATCCCCCTCCAACCAACCTACGCTCCGCCCTCGTACGCTATGAGAGTGTACGCTATGAGAGGTTCCACTGTAATCTTGTATTCCTTTTGAACATCTAGCTCTGCCAATTTTTTCGTTGGAAGAAATGTATCCAAATGACCCACTTTGTTATTTTCCGAGAAGTCCATTTCTCTTAATTGATCTTCAAACCTTTCACAAGAATATTAACGTCTTTCTTCGTTTGACTTCCTCGAAATGGAGCAGGATCGCTTATTTTTCATCAACAGTAATAATGCACTTGGAGGTTTGATGGACAATGATCGCTGCGCATCATCGAAGGCCCTTTTATACGAAGGTTTCAATGTTTTCCTGGAATTGTTTTTCATCGGTTCAAGCAATAAGACACCTACTCCAAATGCGCAATTTGAGCTCGCATTCTACATCAAAAAGTTTCTGACGCGCTTTTGGAAATGCACAAAGGGTCGCTTATCTCCTGTGAGTAATTCGATACCCTGAATAGCCAGATCAAAACAGTGTCCGACTAATGCCTGAAGTTTGCAGGGGGGTCGGGGGAGTCATCGAAAGCTCCGGGACGGCGGCTGCCGTTCGAAACCTGCACGAACCTGCACGGAGGCTTGCTGGAATAGAATGGCTGACTAGAGCTGACAAATTTCCTGAAATCGTCGCGTGAGAGGGCCGCCGGCTTTGGTAACGATCGTCGTAAAAAGCGTCGAAGATTCTAGAAGGTTCTAGAAACTTCTCGAACGCGTGCCATTCTCAGAATCAAACGTAAAATTCCCGGAATATGACGCAAAACTCCTAGAATCCCCCATAAATTCTTAAAAAAATAGGGGTCTCGGTAACGTCATTTCCGAAAATCGTAGAGCTGACAACGGCAACTTAGCACGGACATTTACTTTCGAGGGTTTTAGAGTGTCGGTAAATCTCAATTACAGGAATCCTGGTCGAGAACCCTCATACTTACACTACTGATGTTGGTAAGTTCTCGGGGCTAGCGTTTTTAAGAATTTAAGCGACATAGGGTTATATGAAATAATAAAATAACCAGTGCTTATTAAATTATCGATACTAGATACAACAGTTAACACTCATGGTTTCCGGATGAAAGCCGCATCTGTGTTAAACTTTGTGCCGACCTTTTACAAACGTTTCAGTCTGCATCATCAGGGCTAGGAGGCTCCGATACTGAAGTTCCCTGTTGTCAGGAAGTCATAACATACCTATGATTACTCATGCAGATCAGTGCTTCAGCCGACTATAAGTTGTTTAGTTGATCAGCTGGTCAATTAAAGACCTGGGAGAACGGTGTGCTAAATGGGGTTTACTTGGTATCCCCAATCCCTTTTAAGGTTATTTGGATGTTTCAATATCTCTAGACCTTCGCAGTGTTTTCGAGCGAAGTAACCTGTTGAACTAGCTAACATTTCTGTCTTTTTATATTCTACTGAATATCCAGTGTCCATCCAATGTTCAGCTAGGGCAGATTCAGAAAATTTACCGTATTTGGTATATCGTTGATGTTCTTTGACCCGTGTACTGATCTTCCTCCCGGTCTCACCTATGTATGTACACTAACCGCAAATCTACCCATACAGATAGGTATCTCCATACCTCCTCCATACCAGCAGAATGCAGAGAAGACATGGATGGGAGGACCAGCTGATTGAGACTGCCCAGCCAATGAAAAACCTAAGTACAGTCCCGTCCCACGGATGACTACTAGGCCCATGTGACGGCGGTGGAGCACTCTCCCTCCAACTACGCGGATGCCCCCAGGAGCCATTGGCATTTGATAGGTCATAGAAGCCACCATCTTGCCCGGCGGGCAGACGACAACATCGGTGCGCCGGCGAGAATATACTACCCTAGCCAGCAGAAGCGAGGCCTTGGAGGGCCACTAGTGCCGTACTAAGTCAAAGCACCAGAGCCCTGCCATGCTCGACCAGCGAACCAATGTCAAAGTGCGTAGCCGTCTCAGTCCGGAATCCAGCCAATCCCCAAAGCCCTGGAGGCCTATTGAGGGAAATGAGAAGGATCGGAAATGGTGAAGACAATACTTCGGACCAGACTGCGAGACAGCGAAAGTGTGAGTTTGTGCGTTGTGATTTTGAGAGGGTAGTGTGAGAGAATTGTGATTTGCGTTATTGTGCATGCGAGATATTTTGAATGAATAATTTAGTATTTCATTGAGTTGTCTTTTTTTTCAACCCTTCCACTCTTTTTAACACTTTATTTTCTAATATTTCATTTCCCTCTTGTCCTCTTGTCTACCAAAATGTTCTCTCCGTCCCCAACTTCCCTTCCCATCGAACATTTAAGCCGTTTGCGACACTGCGTGCTCCTAAGAGAGCTGTCGTTCTTGTTATTGTTTTACTTTATTTAGTTTGGCCTATTGTGTATTTCAAGTTCTGTTTTTATTATTACTGCGATTCTTCATTTATGTTCTCTGTTCCATTTCTATTTCATTTCTTTTTATACCGGCAACTTGCTATTAATTAAATCTTTTCTATTTCACCTCATTCCCTATTTTGGCTTACCCTCCCCTTCCGTGATTGACCTTATTGCATCTAATTTCCGTCCTGGACTCATAAGGACCCAGGATAAGGTCATAAGTTCTAAAACAGAATCTATTATAAAACGAGGGCTTGAAATCGTCAATTTAACATGGACACAACCCATCCATCCATCTCGAAGCGTCGATAAATGTTGGTGCAGGAATATATACTGTGACATGGCATTTTGTGCACGTCACAAATGAGTGAGGGAATAGGCGATAAAAGAGCTACATCGTGAGGTTCGCAAGGCAACGTAACATTTGCGTTGAGCGTGGACTGAATTTAGCATTTAGAATGTGTATTAATTCCCTTCAGGGTGTGTCTTTTGTATTTTACCAGTGGTGGTCGGGCCCGTAAGGGAACCGTCACGAAAAAATAGAAGTAACGAGGCCCGTGATACATCAACGACGGCCCTGACTACTGCAGAGGGGCCCAGCCAATGCGACCAGCGGCACTGGCGTGACGTAGCCGCAGGAGAAGGGCCAGCGTAACCGTAGAGCACCACTGAGCGAGGCCATCTACACAGAAGGAAGCCCCGAGAAGATTCAAGATTCTGGCTGCATCAGGGGGTTGCAGTGGTGGCCTGGAGCCGCACAACGAGGGATAGGGTGCGAATGCAATTCCCGCCTCGAGAAAAGATACTGCAATCGCCCAGAAGAGGAGAAGATGCGCGGATCTATTTTTCTAGGATTGAGAAAACAATTGAAGATCGCGGGCGAATTGGGCCGCGTAGGAGCTAGCGCAAATTTGATTGGGCCCGAGGGTAATATTCTTCCACGCCACTAGGGCACGTTAGCGGGCGAACGTTCGGGTATCGTCACATGCGGTGTAGCGAACGTAGTGCGTGCGTGCCAAAAGTTTGTAATGAACCGAAAATAGATCCTAGCGACATCCTTCGGACAATTGTCGAAATTGATTGTAAGTAAATATCTATCACCAGAAATAGGCCTTTCGTTGCCTGGTGTCGTCCCTTTCGAGCTCTGACCGTCACCACGATCGGACGTCACCAGGCAGCAACCTACAGTATAGCCCAGGTAAATAGTTACAAAGTATTATAGTTCAACAGAATTAGTTCTTTTACGTTCTTTCTTTTTCTTTTCACACTTTAGTCCATCAATGGATGGTAAATTAACAGAGAAAGAAAGGGCCATCGAATATAGATCAAGCCAATATTAAAAAAAATAGTAAAACTCGGAACACCTCCAGAAAGAGGACATAGGCAATCGACTCGCTTCAATCCCACAATGACGAGGAACCAATAGCAACGAAGAACATCGAAGTCATGTAGAACAAGATAAGATTATTTTAATTTAGTAGTGTTTATGTATATATTGTGACGTTAATTTTTAACGCCACAAAAGTCTCGATGTGGTACTCGCGTGCTTTTGATCACGGGACGCAGTACCGTCCCTCGGGGGAGATAATATCCGACTGTACCGGCCAAGAACTCCAGGGTCCCGATTACTAAAATTAAGGAGATTAGACTAATTGTTTTTGTATACGATAACTTTCATGCGATACGCCGAGCCAACTTAACGCCGAGGAAGCAACCAGCAGAGAGAAGTCATCCTCTCTAGTATCGTCGGAGGAAAGCAGCCGAAGGTTACGCCAGGGAGCGTGGAAGAACGCCAACGTCAACAGGCGCCTCCACCCCGTTACGCCCGGTCCCGAATAAAGTAGGGAACCGAAGTGCAGAGAACATCGCCATGGACTACATCACGTCTCGTCAGTCCCGGTACCGGTGCCCAGCTAAAGGCACCCGTATCGAAGAGGGAGCTCAGGGAGCTACCCTAGGCCGAGGGATCGCGACCTCCGCCACTGCAACGTCCCGTCAAACCAGAACCGGACTGCAGCATCTACCCGTCACTACCTGGACGCCAAGAAGACACGGCAAGAAGCCCCGTCGAGCGTCCGCACGTTCCGAGTCTCGCGAAAAGGCGACGTACGCCCTTGTATCGCGCGTAGACTTTAAGGGAACATAGAATTTCCGTACCATCCTTCCCAGTATCGTAATTATACGATCCGTTGGAGGCTCTGGTTAAATCTCTACTCTAGTATAGAGCATCTCGCATCGGGTAGTTAACGAATTATTTTTATAGAATCAATAATTGTCGAATTAGTCCATTGGCATGTTTTGAATATTTGCGCGTAAGCCCTGATTGGTTGCAATAATCCGCGTAGGCGATTGGCCCAGTGGGCCCAACTAGACTTACCGCGAGGGAGCTAGCCCCGACCGGTAAGACGACGAACCCTCGAGGATCATTCTTGCGTTGACAGCCGTCTTGGCCGGTGGTTTTTATTTTAGTCGTCCCGTAACGAGGAAGAAAGTATCGTTTGTTCCAGCAATTGTATCGTTCACGGTAAGCGTCTCGACGCCCGAAAGGACGAAATCTTTATTACTCTGTGCGTTGTAGATATCAGTTTTCTTATAGTCTCGTAATTATCCTCCCGGTTTCGGCTGAGGAGACGTTCGCGTTCCGCCAGAGGAAAAGATTCCGTGCCTTAGCGTGAACTTTTATATTATCTCCTATTAATTGTGTATCTTAACCACGTTCTCGGTGACCCTGGATCGTGCTCGTAAGAACTCATGAACTACGCTTCCCGTACGTTCATGAAATTGACATTTGAATAATTATTTGGCGACATTATCTCGAACCTGTTTCTTTTAGCTATTGTCTCTTCTATTTTGTGCCGCCTTTTACGCTTTCGACTCTGTATCCCTCTGTGTGAAATCTTCCTACTCGCGTGATACCAATATTCGACGTGTCGTGCATTCACGGCCGCGAATCGCTTAATTTCTGCGTTTCTATTGTAACAACGAACTGTATCGCGAGGGCACATCGTTGTCTCGAGCCCTGTAGGTCACGGGATTCTAGCGTATCGTAGGCCAAATTATTTATCTTTCTTTCACGTGTCTCGCAAGGACCTTTTGTATAGCGTGTAAATTTTGTCGTATCGTATTTTGTTCGCGTGTCCCGTATAGGACCTCGTCTCGCGCGACTTCGTATTCCGTAGTATTTATTTTCGCCATTGTTTCTTGGAATTGTTCATTGTTAATGTACTAAGTCCCCAATAAAAGGGCCCATTGTTATATGTTACTGAATATCTCGCGGTTTCTCAATCTTCTTTCTTTACCATCTGTGCGTTCCCCGCCCCTCTACCATACCTTTCCGTTTCTCTCCTACTAGCCGGAGTCCTCTTAGTTTTTCTCGGGAGTTTCGTTTGTTCCGTGACGCAATGTTGCGTCTGGCGCCCATTTGGCTTTTCTAATAGAACGAATTTCCCCTTTGCGTTTTCCCGGGAAAACTTCAGAGTATCGTCTCTTATATTTGTGGTGCGATCAGGTCGTCTTGCTACGAGGCGGTTTGAAGAGAAAAATAACGTCACAATATATATATATAAGATTTAATATTCGTAATCGGTAGCTGGGTTATGCGTGGATGAATGGGTGATGAGAGTTGATTAGAGAGCGAACTCATTATTTCTATTATTTTATTCAGTGAACCAAACTCATTTCTGGTATATAAAATTATTTGATATTCTTTTGTATGACATCGCATATGTTAATATTTCACTGTTTCTAAGTTGTAATATATTTTTACTTAACATTTCATTACTACTGGTTAATATATTTTTACTTAACATTTCATTACTACTGGTTAATATATTAATCTTTTTTGTGATACATAAGTTTTTTGTTATAAATAGTAAAAAGATACAATACAAGTTTCGTGTTTCGTTTTATAGTAAGAACGGAATAGAGAGAGCAAGAGTGAGAATGGACAGAGAGGATCTAAACGATCTGGAGAGGGGGATTCGGGGTGAGTGACCCTCCCGAGCTTATTAATTTTTGCAATTGATTAAGATTAGCGGGACCCTAGATTTAGCTGCTGAATCTTCGATCGTGACAGCACACGTCGCCTTTCGCTTGCACGATCATTAGGATCCGATGCTTGCCAACACGATGGCGATCTGGAGGGTTCGTTATCTTGTTTCAACGTTTAGTTTTTAGTTTTTTTTTTATGTTTGATTATCCTTAGAGCATGCTACCAGAAATTGCATGTAGTATCTACTTATTCAGTCCATGCTGCGCGTAATCGTTTCTGTTGTGCGTCGTATATCGTACACGCCGCGCAGTGGTACGTTTTTCTCCCGACGATATTCCTGGGTGCTAGGAAGGCAGAAAGGGGATTGCGTATTTTCTGACTGATATTTTCAGTAGACAAATAGGTATAGGCTAGACGCGCTTGACGACAAGCCAAAGATCTAGATTCCTAGCGGGGAATCTAAGGATTCGGTATATTAGGTGACTTGACAGCACTTGACAGCACATCAAGAACCGTTGTTGTTATCGCGTTTAAACTTGTAAATATTGTAAAGCCGACGAGTCGGGCACTAGGCCACTCGCCAGCTGATTTCTGGTTATAATACTGTTGCTCCTCGTTGCGTGTGAGTTACGTAACGCGCGCGTTGCTGACGGAAGCGTCCGGTCTTCCTGGAAGTATTCCTTAGTTTATCGTAAGGGATTAGGATCCGTCTAATCCTTTTTAGTTCTGTGTTGCGTAAGGAATCGCTATTCCTTGTTATTAGAAATATAAGGACCCGTTGGTTCCTATAGAATTAATTATTTTAAATTAGCCATCTCTTGTATTTCCTACACGACTGTTGTTCGATCTGATTATTATTCACGCGTTCTAGATTATTTTGGAACCGTTGTTCCGTCTCTATTATTACCCTGCGTTTTGTAACTTATTTTGGAACCGTTGTTCTTTACTGTGTTTAGTTATTCACAAATTATTATTATATTATTTTTAAATTCATTAATATTTTTCTTGTTTTTAATAAATCGGGCCCGTTTGTGGGTTCCGTATTTTTGCACGAAACCTCAGGTCTGTTTAATTTCTCGAAGTCCCTTTTGTGTTGTCTTGTTGTGGTTATAGATTTCAGATTTAGATATTGTCTCCCAGACCCAGGACCCCACCGCATAAGAGCTGGCTAAGGTATCTTCTGGAGACAGCGGCGTAACTCTTGTTATACCTGGCGCCCAGCAATTTCATTATTTCTCGCGGTGCCATTTATTTGTGCGATTACATCGTCACAATACATATGTAGAATTACCCTTGCTATACTAATTTTCATAATATAAGTTTGTCTCTTAATTAATTTAAGATAAATATCGGTTATAATTTCAATTAATTAGAGCCAACATAGTCAGTTTAGAAAATTGTCTAAGAATCTCAAATCAGTAGGCGTAACTTTTGGTAAGATGTATTGTTGGAGAAATCTAATCTTAATATATAAAAATCCAGTGTCCGTGTGTATGTTCCGAAATAACTCAAAAACGGGTCAACTGATATTCATGAAAGTTGGCATATATATGTAATTTGGTCCAACTTAGATAATAGGATAGTTATTATTCAAATTAATGGTCTCAATAATTAATTATTAATAAAAAACTGATCATCAATGTTGATTGTTGTTATTAATCGTAGATTCCATAAGTCTGGAACAGATGGCGCCTTAAGAGAATTTTTTGATAGAGAACTGTAAAACATTGTCCTTTGCATCTCATAGATGGCGCTACACCTTAATGTGATATAGTTTCTTAGACTACACACTATACATGTCTTATTTTGCCTATACCACTTAACGTGGCTTCTTTCAAATCATTCTTCATTTTGTCTTCGTTGCGTACATTACTTCGAATATTTTTTTTTACTTCTAATTTACAGTTATATAAATACAGCCAAATATATAGTCTACAAAATCAGAGAACAGCGAATTTCATTTACATTAAAAATTCAATCACTATTTTTAGTAAAATGCGACCCAAAAAATCTAACCTTATTGCCCGTAGCAAAAAGACTCGATATGCACGTGTTGAAAGAGCTCATGAATCAGTCGAACAGAGAGCAGAAAGAAATGCAGCTCAAAGAATTCGCACAGCTAAAATTCGTGCACGAGAATCACGAGAACAAATAAAATATTTAAAGTATTTATTAAATAAATGTTATAAAGATGTTATGTTAATTTCTGTTAAATTTTGTCTTTCAAATCCTGCTTAAATCACTCAGCCACAGCAACGCGTGGCCGGGTCTGCTAGTAGTTATATATGAATGAACGAAACACTATTAGGTACAATTCGATTTGCCCAACAATACAACTTACCAAAAGTTACAAAAGACAAGAAATCTGTTCATAATCTGAATTTAATGTAACTGTATCTATAATGACAAACTTACCGGAGAACGATGACTTTGAAACACGTGCCAGGCATACCCTTGATGAGCGCTGAGGCATTCAGGTGACACCTGCCTTGAAGTACAGTTCCATTTACCTATAAGTACAAGCCAAATGATGTATCACAATGTGAAATAATATCTTAAAATTAAAATTTATGTACCATTTGAATTGTATGGAATACCAATTGTAATCAATATGTAAAGTTGAAATTTAAAACTATTCTGTCATAATAATAATTGTGATTATGTCTAATATAAAAATCAAAGAATTTATAACCTAAAGAAATATACAGGGTGTCCCATTTGAAACAGTACGGTTGAATATCTGTTAAAGGAAGAGCGGGATAACAAAATGTTTCAGACGAAAGTTGTAGGGTGCGAAGGGGGAAAGTCAGTGCAAATAGAATTTATGCTCCTACTATTTATGCTTCTATGTTGCAAGCATAAAGCTAGTTTTTTTAAATGGCAACAACATTTTTGAACCCGTACAAGTTGTCCGGTTTATCGAGACGAATTCAACCATACCCTATTTTATGATTTTTTCATCTATTTTCTATGAAATATCACACGAAAATGGAACAAAATGTGACTATCTCTATGCAGGCCTTCTTAGCATACCTAAGCGCTCGAATATTATTTTGTACTATTATGGTCATGCAATGAAAATGGTGGTAACATTGAACATCTCCTGCGCTAAGTGTACCCTGCACCTACACAATCACACACCTGCAACATTTAAAATAGAATATGTAGGAAAGTTTCAATAAATCACATTATGTTCCATTTTCGTGTAATATTTCATGGAAAATCGATGAAAAAATCATAAAATAGGGTATGGTTGAATTCGTCTCGATAAGCCGGACAACTTGTACGGGTTCAAAAATGTTGTTGCCATTTAAAAAAACTGGCTTTATGCTTGCAACATAGAAGCATAAATAGTAGGAGCATAAATTCTATTTGCACTGACTTTCCCCCTTCGTACCCTACAACTTCCGTCTGAAACATTTTGTTATCTCGCTCTTCCTTTAACAGATATTCAACCGTACTGTTTCAAATGGGACACCCTGTATATAAGTTTCTACATATTATTAAAGATATTCCAGGCATATCATATAGTTGTTATGTATATCGAACTTCACTCCGAAACAGAATAATAACGTAGCCGACAGGAAGTATAATTGCAGACTCAGCACGTTACCCAGTGCATTGCCTGTGCCATCTACTCAGCTGGTTAGCCGAGTGCATTCCTAACGTCCTAACCGTACCTAGAGCATCAGCAAAAATCGACTATATAAGCAGCCAAAATCATGGGACTGACACTCAGAAAATCATTCAGTTTCACGCATATAACATCGGACTGCACGTTGTCACTCGTGGCTTTAACCGTTAGAGTATTAGATTCAGTGTAATATTCGCAATCTGGCCTAGATACGGATTCGTTATTACATACCCTAGGGAACAAGCTGGAGCGGTTACCGGGCAAAATTGAGCTGCATAGACTAGTCTTTCCAAATAACGCATTACTAGATAAATTTCTGTTCCACCAAATTTCTTCTTGCCTTAACCTCACACACAGTCAGGTTTTGTAATCCGATTTCACAATATTTTTTATCCCAGTATTTCTCATAATCGAAACACTGTACACGACAATTAATTGAAAACTTCTAAATTGTTTGTAACAATATATCGCAAATTCACATTTTACTCGCGTTTTAAATATCTATTACCCATCCACAACATTTCAGAGAATATCTATCCACGTTGGAATAGCAAGGCGTGTTTCAACACCTTAAACGAGCAGCGAACCCACCATTGAGTGCATTCTTACCGCTCGGAATTCACTCAAATATTGTTCACGTTACCTCCCGTCGTTCCTTTTCTTTGGTTACTTCTAAATTTTTGTTATCAAATTTAAAGGCCTCGCTAGCCACTACGGCCTACGTAACATAGTACATGTAACGATCCTATGTTTGTAATGCATTTGACAAAATTCAATTTCCAAAAATGTTGACAAATAATAATTAAAAAATGTTACGGTTTGGACATCTTAATTCTATGTTCGTTCACCATATTTCTATATATTTAAACTATTCACCCTGGCAAAAGTATTATTTAGGACTTTCAAACTGGAAGTGCTGCAGAATTCTAGTGTAATGTAGCGTCCCGCGGATTTTTCGTTCTATACGAAAATAAGGCATCAGCGAGTTCAGATATCGCCGATAACAGGAGCCGAAGAAGTGCCGGCGAGAACTGTGAAAGCCGTAATAAGGAGGGCTCACAAAAAGCAGAGTAGCAAAGCCATAGCAGAGTACCAAACTTTCCAGCTCTAGTTCCGATTTTCTAGCTTCCGATTCGTTCTCTTATGTCCTCGTTCATTCGCTCTCAGCCTTCCACAGTATTTGCTTGATGCTTACTCCAACCCCCTCTATAATAACGTACAGCTTGAGCGAGTCGATCGAGTTTTGTTGATTTTACGCGACCCAGAAAAGTCAACGCTTTCTGTTGTATTTTTCGATTTCACGTGACCCCAAAAATCAAAAGCATCCGTTATCCGAGTTCTCGTTTTGTCAGAGTTGAGACTGTGCAATCTCAACTACCGGACATTCCTTGCACGTCAGTTTCCGGTGAAATAAGAACTGGCTCGCGCCCGTCTGGCGTGCGGCTGCATAAACGAAGGGTGGACAGTCGAAGGTGGCGTAGGTTAGCTATTGGATTAGCGTTATCGGTGTCGAATTTAGAAAATAAATTAAAATATATACCACGGTCCGGCCCAGAAGTGAGATTCCAAGAGATTTGAAAATCAGAAATCTTCGAGTCCTTCCTCCCTACTGTATATCCGCTTTTAATGCGTATACAACCCACGATGCCTGAACGGAAAGTAACCAAAAATCGGTCCGACACAAAACGTGATAATTACATCTTGGTTTCGACCACGCGAATATGGGAGAGATTTTGGTGTAATACGATTTGGCAAGTTTTGGAAGACCTGGAGAGTAGTTTTTCTTAAATTAAAATTATGGTAACAGTTCTTCTTTTCTTCGAGTTTTTCTTCATGTTTTAGAAATTGGACAGTGGCGAGATAAAAAAACCCAGGAGGAACCGTTTATCCCGAGCGGCTTTGGATCTAGATTACGAGCAGGACAGGATATGATTCCTCCATGAGCCCACTACTAGATTTAACAGGACAAAGGAAGTTCACAATTTCGAAAAAGTGGATTTTCGACTTTTTACATATTTCGATAATGAGATCCTTTGAGAATATCTCCCTGTTCAAATTTTTGTGAAATTCATAAAATTGAGAAATATTTACAAAATCACGTAAGTATGACTGGTCTAATAGAAATATTGAACCGAAACTTTGAATGCGATGGTATATACAATAAAGTGACCTAAATCCTCCCAAAAATTAATTTTCATGCAAATCGAAAATCCTTCTGTATTTGTAGTTGCTATATTGTGTCACATGCCGTACTTTTGATCTTGATTTTTTCTCATATGTGCAAATAAAGGAAGAATACTAATAAGATACAGTAATGTAACGAAGGAATCACGCGGGTCCGGAGATGCCGTCCGCGGCATTACGTGAGGAACCCGGGTAAAAATTTTGCCAGACGTACAGCAGGGGTTCAACAAGCCTATGACATCTCATCGAACAGGCGTACAACAGTCCCGTTTGTGAAATAGGAGGCGTACAACAGACTCATAATAGCTCGATTTTTACCGGTTGTGAACCTGCTGTACGCCTGTTGTACTCCTTCTTTTCTGTCTCTTTCCATATTATCTCTTTCTCTCTCTTCAACGGATTAGAATTTAATTCGCGGGAAAATTGAATATATGATAAATATTGTTTAAATATTTATTGAATGGTTCTTAGTATATGTATACGTAACCATAAATGTAAATTTTTATATATAGAACATAAAAAGAAATGAATCATATCAAAAAGACAATTATTACAATTGCTGATATTGATTCAAAATGGCATTATGATTTGGAGTTGGTGAGTACATAGGCGGGAACATATGTTCTATATAGTAAAAATTCACAATAATTCACGGATAACAACGCTTCTGTGCGTCATCTACCTGTTGGCAACGCGTTGTACGCTTTCTGAAATATTCAATGGCCCTCGTTCGCGAATAAATTTGTCATAGAACTGTTTTCAGCCTGTTATAAGACTTAAATGTGTCATCAATCTATTGTACGCCTGTTGTACGCCTTCAAATTTTTATCCGGGAAGCTACCTTCCGGTCTTATCGCACCGAGAACGTGCCCAGAACGTGTGAACCAAAAATTCTAGGATTTACTTGTACGAGTAAAACCGCTGAATTCATAAAATTTGTCCCCGCCTGTTGGCCAATTTTTTACAGAAAGTAGGATGGAATGGCGAGAACTAATCAGTCTCTGGATACACACCAGAATGCGTAGTTCGGACTAGAGTAGCTCCTCACAATTCAATCGCATGACGGCTATAATTCCCACAAGAGTTTCGCGTTCTGTTACGTATCACCGTTTATAAGTTGATAAAGTCTTATTCCGCCATGAACAATATTGTCGTGTAGTTTAAGTATTATTATAAAAGATTGATGGACTGATTGCTGTGACTAGGACAGAGTGCGAACATCAAGTCAGTGACGGCATCTACAGTTACACGCCGATAGCGTACCTATGTGTGTGTACGAATGAGTGAGAGTGAGAGCGAATACGGCATTGCGATATCTTCTTTTATAATCCTAACTTGTAAGACCATCCGATATTTTTATAACTTGTTCTTAATCCTTATCAGTATATATCATGATATATTCATATTAGTTCAAAGGAAACCTCGGATTTTTTGATTTAAATAAACCTTACACCAATTCCTCATCCTACGTTAATCAAGAGTCTCGGTCGAGTCTCGCGCCAAGTACAGGCGATCCGCTGTACAGGGCACGGCCCGCGGAAACTCTTTACTCGAAGTATCTTTTGTACCTGTGTTTAGAATCAAATAACTTATGAACTGCTATATATGAGAAAAAGTTATTGATATATTCACTATAGGAATCGAGCGTTCTAAATTGATTGCTATAAAAATCAATGAGATTGATGTACCAGATCAGGGAGTATTGAGATGGCGAGCGAGATGATTTTATTTCAGGTCCATTGTCGTTGTCGTCGTCGTCGTCGTCGCACGTCCATACGTTCTACTTTTTCACACAACGGATGGCACTGGCTGCTTTGCCTTCTTTATCTATGTGTACTCTGAATGGTGTTGGTAATTTACGAATACACAACACAATCAAAAACATTTTTTACGTGAAGCTACCGTTCACACCGAATTTCCAGTACTGGAAATGGCTAAGGCCGCTTTCACAACAATATACGATTTGAGTGTTCAGAACTTCGATATTTCGTTGAGCAACAAAAACTTGTGATATTCCTTAAAAAAAAACACTTACGTGTAAAAAAACTACCGAGTCTCTTGATTCCTTAGACAAAGATGTAGAGATCCAAATAGATGCCCTAGAACTAAAGCCATTTTTCTATTGCAGTCCTGATGGGTACTCCGATCTCGAAGATATAGACTCAATAGTCGCAGAGGCGGAACCTCCAACAGATCGCGTAAGCGCAATTTTATCTGCCCTGCGACTAGACCACCGTAAGAAAGACGAACGACGCCACGTCTGCGCGCTTATTGAAGAGTATCTGAATCGATTGCAACTTCCAGGCGATAAGTTACATTGTACGGACCGCGTCTATCATAGAATTCTGACTATCGACGACTTGTCAATGAATACCAAGCAATATAGATTCCCGGTAATCCATAGTTTAGCGAAGCTGCGCGGTGGGATAATCATTCCCTCGCAATCGGCATATAATTCGCCGGTGTGGATAGTACTCAAGAAACCCGACTCTCAGAACCGTCCTCGTATCGGAATGATGATAGATTTTCGTAAGCTTAATGAAAAAATCATATCTGATGCGTATCCACTGTCGAATATACTGGATATATTAGACCAGCTGACTCAAGCACAGTATTTTTCAACGTTTGATTTAGCCAATGGCGTTTAGCAAATTCCCATGGATCGCAGTGATCAAGCAAAAACTGCTTTTCCACTCTTAACGGGCACTACGAATATGCTAGGATGCCTGATGGGCTGAAAAACGCGCTTGCAACGTTTCAGAGATTGATGTACAGTATGCTGAGAGACATTGTGGTGTTTGTGAAATCTTTAGCTGAACATAAAATTAAGGTTCGACGCCTTATCAGATGCTTAGAAGAGGCTAATTTTACTATACAACCCAATAAATGCAAATTTCTTCTTCGTGAGGTTGCTTATCTCAGACACATCGTAGGTTGTGATAGTTTAAGAATGGTTCCGAAAAAGTTAAGAGCACTTCAGAAATTTCGTACGCCAGAAACTCAGAAAAATGTTTGTCAGTTTCTGTTTCTAGCCGGTTACTATCGTTGGCCTATTCCAAATTTTTCGGCGAGCGCAAAACCATTGCTCAACTTATTAAAAAAGAAGTAGCTTCCGAGATCTTCGTAAAGCGCTTTGTAAGGAGTCCATCCTAAAATATCCAGATTTAAATAAACAATTCATTTTAACAACAGACGTTTCGGACATCGCCTTAAGCACAGTATTATCACCAGAATATTAGGGGTAAGATCTCCCGGTAGCAGATTATTCACGGATATTAAGAAAGGCTGAGAAAAAGTTACTCCGCAACGAATAAGAAATGTCTAGAAATCATTGAGTGTGAGGGAAAGCGGGAGAGTGCCCTGATAGACGCACGAGAATCGCAAAATTTTCCGCGGCTTAAAACCCAAGCGGCATCGCCTCTAGAACACGTTTCCGTACGCAGTCTACTTCTACGGTATCCACAATATCCAAAACTGATGAATCAAGTACGGAGGCATCCAAGTCGCCTATACAAGGGCTGCATCGTAGTATTCTACCTACAGCCCTCCTCCCGCCGAGGCATCTGTTGAGTTCAGTGTCTTCGCCGTCTGAAATCATCGACCCCGAGCCTGCAATTGAGTTGAATTCAGAATCGACCACCAAGATACCCGACACGGTTGTTGTTAATTTAAGTTCTGTTGACGATGGCTCGGATGACAGCGTGTTCGATAAGCAAGCTTAGCCTAAAAAGATTTCTGCCGAACCTACAACACCAACCGAGGAAAAAGAGCTACCATGGGCCCCTTAATTAGAGACCGCAGAGTAGTCCCTATAGACGCAGCTGGTGAGATGACGTCACAACTTCAAGAGTCGTTTAATAAATTTGACAGCCCTTACGTGCTTTGGAGGAGAATTTCCGAGATGAGGAAATGATTCAGGGACAAAGCGATAGTGATGTTGAAATTATACTTGGCACATTCTCTAAAGGGGACTCAGTACCAGAGGAGACAAATGACCTATTCGAAGAATTAGATCCCCTACGATGATGAGCTAGAGGACGTCGAACTTGGTAGACGCATTGAGAAATGAACTAAAATGACCTCGAAATTGTCGGAAGACTAACTCCTACGTCAAGTAAGTCTATCTAAGGATGAGATCGACCCTCCTGCCGTGATCGAATCTATAAGCGATACGGATGAGGGTGATCAGGCAATAAAAGAAAACTAGGGCAGCAGCGAGAAAGATACACCCTTACGCAAACCTCCCGCCGTAAGCGATAGCAAAATAGAACGCCCGCGAGAAGTGAGGTTATCTATACCAAGAACAAATGTGGAGCCCACTGCGCGTTCTACTGCCCTCCCATTTAAACCAGTACCGAGACAGATTTTTATTCCACGAATTGACATGGAAAGAACGAGCATGCATAATGTGTACCTGAAAACCATCGTTTTCAGCGATAATGATTTATGTGCAGTAACGTCAACATCAGAAAGTGAGCAGGTTGCAATAGCTAAACGAAAAGGAAAGGATTCAAATATCTCTGCCCCATACTTGGAACTCGCGAATGTTTAACATATAAATCCGAGAATTACGTTCACTTCACATCCGCAGACGAGGAACTCGTTAAACCGATTGGAAAAATACTATCAAATGTGGGGACAATAGATGCGGACAGAATTAATAAAGCAAGTCTAGGGGTAGGACAAATCGCTATTACGCCTTATGGAAAGAATAAGATCTACAGTATAGTCATAAAAACCCGGTATTTCGAAAAAACTGAAAGTGAAAACATGTTCAAAGGACTAAACAACTTGAAAAGGGTTCTTGAATGTGAGAACATGGAATTCCTTCGAATATCTCGTGCCAGAGACTATAAGGATTGCCTGTCCCTAAATGAGTTTGTCAATAAAATTGACAATCTATTCGCGAATTCGGGAGAATCGGTAACTATCTGTTATGGAAAAATACAACTGCCGAAAAAGAAGGACCGGGGTACGATTTTTAGTAAATTTCACAAAAGCTTGATGGGCGGACATAGGGAAGTAACTAAGATCTGTCGGAAAATCCTTGAACGGTTCTATTGGCTGTCACATCGCAATAATTTGCAACATTTTATCAGGAGTTGCAAAAGCTGTCACAAGCAAAAACTCGTAAATAAACATATTCTGATCATACAATATCGATTATCAAAGTATTGTTTGACGGAACCGATTCCTGATCTGAAAGCGACCACAATCGCAAAGGTAATAGCTCGGCGACTAATAAGTCAATTTGGGGCTCCGAGGGTAATATTGACTGATCGAGGGGCAGCATTTACAAGTAGCCTTCTGCGAGAAATCGCGAAAATATTCAAAATTAAACAGCTCATGATGTCGGGATATAAGCCACAAACGAATGGTATTCTCGAGGTTCCCTTCGGGTCGCCACAATGCTCGGAAGTTACGCTCTCGGGTTGATTCGTATAGTTACACCAATGCTCTCGAAAGATTTGATATTGTTTAGTTGAAATCGGGGTGCTCGAATTTGCGGTGGGGAGATAGTCTTCACGGACCGGCAGAAGCCCGGGTCAAATACCATCGTCCCATTGGAGAGAGGCGAAGAGCTGTAGAGCGGGCGGAGATAAGGTTTTGTTACAGGTAAGGGCAGGGAAGGAACGCCCTAAACCCGACTTGAGGATGTAATGTCCAGCTGTCGCCCGATGGCCTGGGGAAGCGGCCGTGGAAGATCTCCAAAAATTTACGTACTAATTCGTTAAAGAACGCTCTCGATTTAGTTTAAAGGGACGACTCGAGGGAGAAAATAAGAGTTTTCGGTTCTAAGGATCTCGACCCATCAAAGTGATTCACGAATTTGGCTATTATCAAAGCAATCTGTCTTGGGACACCCGTCGAGGTGTCACCAGCTGGTTCACGATCCCGTGCTATCTGTTGATAGTTCTTCTAGCTGTGTTTCCGATATGGTATAGAAGGTTCTCGTCTGTGTAGTGCTCGCATTCTATGGATTTTCTGTAAGTGTCCTGGAGGTGTAGTGCTGTGCCCTAGTACAATGCCCACTCGAGTGTCCTCTTGATACGGTTCTCGGTCTTCACGGTAAAGAGATTTCGGTTGGATAGTTCCGATTCGTTCAGTTACGTTCTCAATCAGCTACTCTCTGTATCCCGAACTATTTGCCTGACGCTTAGGCTGGGTGCACACGAGCGGCGAATGGACGCGAAGGCGCAGCAGCGTCCATCACACACTGCATTCACTGGACGCTGAGTCTTCACAGTGTTTTGGGAGAATGGTGTAATGCATACGTGACGCCTTGCTGCTGCGGCAACGCGGCGTTCATCGTGCGGCGGTGTCGGTGACGCAGTACTGAACAATGAATTGGGCCTAGGTGAACGTTGTGTTGCCGCAGCGGCAAGGCGTCACGTGTGCATTACACCATTCTCCCAAAACACTCTGTAGACGCAGAGTCCTCACGTCCATTTAACGCTCGTGTCCACCCAGCCTTACTCCGACCTTCTGTACCTCAACCTAGCAGCCTGAGCGGCTGTGCAGTTTCGTAATCGTCCGCTCCCGTACGTCCATCCAGTTGCGTTTGCAACTGATTTTACACGACCTCAAAGATCAGTACCTACGGATGCGTTTCTCGATTTCACGTACCCCCATAAATCGACAGGATCCGTTAAGTCATCATATCTTCTGATGGGTTCCATCAGATCTCTCGTTTTGGGGGGATTGGGTCTGTTTCATCCCAACTCCCAGGTCATACCTGCTTGTTAGTTTCCGGTGATAACAGAATTGGCTGGCGGGCGCCTGGCTCGCAGATGCATGAGCGAAAGGTGGACAACCGAAGGACACGTAGATTGGTTCTCGAAGATAGTTAGTTCTCGGATTTTTTGTTATCGATGTTCGGTTAAGAAAACACGTTACGAATATATATATTGTGACGTGGTGGATTTCACCCGTCGTGTCCTCGGCGGCAATCACGCCAAAATGCGATAGTGGCGTAAGGCCATGGCAAAAGTCCAGGTAGGATCCACCGACCGCAAGGGCCTATTAAAGTTACGACACATTATTTAATTATTTTCTTTTGTTTTGCTGTGTACTCTGCCGGAGTTCGACTAAACCGCTTGCTTCGGTGCCCGTGAAGACCTGGAGAGAGAGAGAAAGAGGAAAGAGCCAGCTGGAATCCCAGGAGAAGGAAGCTGCGACACGAGAGGGTCGACACTCGTGCTATCTCTGGAGAGCAGCTCTACTGTCCCAGGAAGCGCGCGTAACGCCGGTAGACCTGACATCACGCGACAGCAACGCGCTCTACCCAGCTGAGACTCAACCACGGCGACTGGAAGTGGCGCGCACAGCGTCCAATGAATGAGCACCGCTACCGACCCATAAAGCATAGCGCTCATCGTCAGATTTCGCCTAATTATATATCTGCTAGTTAGGAATCCAAGGTCGCATGGTGCACCGTCGCGTGAGGGCGAATGAATTCGTCGTAGGATCGATATTGATAAATTGTCCACGATGTATTATGCAAATTATTAATTGTCACGATGACATCTTCGAAACTGGCGCATGGCGAAGATTCTGACAAGGGGAGGACGCGAGCTTGGAGTCACGGATTTAGGAGTCCTTTTGGGGTAGAAAAGTACTTTGTAATAACAATCTGCAGGCCAAGTGGCAGGACCCAATTTGGACCCGTTTTCGAGAAAAACCGGTTTGAAAAATGCAGTACTACTCATATACCTGCACCGTTGCCAATGTTTTCGAGAAGGCGGCGTAGCTCGGTGGCAGCGCGCCTGACTACCACCCGAGCGGCCAGGGTTCGATTCTCCCACCACACGTTTTTTTTTAATTTTAATATTTTTTTTTTTTTTTTTTTTTCTACCCGACAAGCCATGTTTCTCTGTTACATCCCAAAGCGGATCTACTCAAGTAAATGCAATCGGTAAATTCTTTTCGGCACATCGAACTTTTCGATTGCCTCATGTAATTCCTAGAACGCTGAGTAGCAGGCCACGCGCTCACACTACATGCCAGCGCGAGGAATGAAGCAAGACTCTTTTTGCAAGATCATCAATATTGCGGTGCATTATCCCCAAAATTAGAGCTAACGCACCTACAGTATTCGGGGCCAATAGGCAGTCTTTCGTGAATCCTGGCAACAGACGGAACTCCTCTAAGAGTCACCGTCTAAATCATCGAGTCTTGCTTGTTCCTCCGCTGGTAGTATTTTACGTGTCTTCGGATCCTTGTGACCAAGCCTTCCCACCCGAGGGCCAGGGAAGTCATCGCGGTGAGCGTTCTATTCAATCTATCGCGAGTGTAACAGCAGACGTCGGATTGCCACAGAAAGAACTCAGTGAAGTGCATCATCAACCCTTTTAAACCTACCAACCATTGTAAGTTAAACTACCTTTCCTATAATAAATAATCAATCTATATACCTACACGTCGCTCTCATTCGTTGGCATTACATTCCCCAATTCCACAGGAAACAGATACGCCTAGCGTTAAATGGTAGCCCACAATTAGATATATCTACGCCCTAGCAGTTTCACTAGCTAAGGCCTAACATCTCTATTAACAATTTTGTCAATTTACGTACGAAATGAATGGATTGGAACACTATTATTTTTTATTATCAGACAGTGGTTTATTGCAAAAGGTTATGAAGATTCACAGCGTATTATTAGGTGTACAATTAATTTTTATTACTCGCTATCACTATTGTTTTCTGTACAGCCCTTGCATTTATTTGGATGGTAATTGTCATAAAAGCATGAAAAGCATAAATTGTTTTCACACCATGCACATTTTATGAATGCAACTTCTTGTTCGTTGCAATGGCAATGTTCTTTTGATAGTGACAGAGGAAAGTTAATTTCGTTCACATTTAAAAACATAGGTCTTTCTTCAATTAGTTTTGAGGCGAACCAAGCATATTTCAGCATATTGTAAAATACAATGCGTGATGTACACCACTGTCTGATAATAAAAAATAATACTGTTCCAATCCACTCATTTCGTACGTAAATTGACAAAATTGTTAATAGAGAAACATGGCTTGTCGGGTAGAAAAAAAAAAAAAAAATTAAAATTAAAAATAAACGTGTGGTGGGAGAATCGAACCCTGGCCGCTCGGGTGGTAGTCAGGCGCGCTGCCACCGAGCTACGCCGCCTTCTCGAAAACATTGGCAACGGTGCAGGTATATGAGTAGTACTGCATTTTTCAAACCGGTTTTTCTCGAAAACGAGTCCAAATTGGGTCCTGCCACTTGGCCTGCAGTTTGTTATTACAAAGTACTTTCCTACCCCAAAAGGACTCCTAAATCCGTGACCCCAAGCTCGCGTCCTCCCCTTGTGAGTTGAAGGATTCGTCCGCAGGGCGAATCGCCGCCTGTTAACCTAAGGGAGGGGGTGCTATCCTTCACGCGAAGATAAAGCGCGTGAAGATCGAAAATAGGTCTATTGTATTTAGCGTAAGATCCCTTCCCTCCCTGTCCCCGTAACAGCGGTGGAGCTCTCTTCCTTCAATTCCGCAGGCGTGCCCGGAAGGATTTTGACAGCCCTGGAGGCCAGTCCGCGCGCTGGCGAAGCCAGTGCCGTTCCACCCGTTTGCAAGGCCTTGGAAGGCCCGTCAGGACAACATCAACATGAAACAAAATCATCTCGCTCGCCATCTTAATATGCCCTGATCTCGTAAACTATTCGTATTGATCTTGGTGGTAATCGATTTAAAATACACAATTCCTATATTGAGTGTATCAAGAACCTTTTCTCATATAATATAGCGGTTCACAAGATATTTGATTCCAAATACAGGTATAAAAGTTGACTCGGGTAAAGAGTCTCGGTGTGCTGTTCCCTGTATGTACCTCAGGCCGTGCGAACATCAAAGAGGATACTATAGTTTGAGCGAAGCACCACAGCTTGTTGCACATTTTTCTGGACTTCTACGTCCAACACCTAGATACAAGAAACTACGGAGCGGAACACCTGGACACCCTGAACTTCCACATCCGACACCTAGATATAGAAAACTACGGAGCGGAATACCTGGATACCCTGGACTTCCACATCCAACACCTGGACACAGGAAACTATGGAGCGGAATGCCTGGACACCCTGGACTTCTACGTCCGACACCTGGACACATGAAACTACGAAGCGGAATGCCTGGACACCCTGGACTTCCACATCCCACACCTAGATACAGAAAACTATGGAGCGGAATACCTGGATACCCTGCACTTCCACATCCAACACCTGGACACATGAAACTACAAAGCGGAATGCCTGGACACCCTGGACTTCTACGTCCGACACCTAGATACAGAAAACTACGAAGGGGAATACCTGGACACCCTGAACTTCCACATCCGACACCTGGACACAGGAAACTACGGAGCGGAATACCTGGATAACCTGGACTTTCACATCCAACACCTGGACACAGGAAACTACGAAGCGGAATACCTGGACACCCTGAACTTCCACATCCGACACCTGGACACAGGAAACTACGGAGCGGAATACCTGGATACCCTGAACTTCCACATCCAACACCTGGACACAGGAAACTACGAAGCGGAATGCCTGGACACCCTGGACTTCTACGTCCGACACCTAGATACAGAAAACTACGAAGGGGAATACCTGGACACCCTGAACTTCCACATCCGACACCTGGACACAGGAAACTACGGAGCGGAATACCTGGATACCCTGGACTTCCACATCCAACACCTGGACACAGGAAACTACGAAGCGGAATACCTGGACACCCTGAACTTCCACATCCGACACCTGGACACAGGAAACTACGGAGCGGAATACCTGGATACCCTGGACTTCCACATCCAACACCTGGACACAGGAAACTACGAAGCGGAATACCTGGACACCCTGGACTTCCACATCCGACACCTAGATACAGAAAACTACGAAGGGGAATACCTGGACACCCTGAACTTCCACATCCGACACCTGGACACAGGAAACTACGGAGCGAAATGCCTGGACACCCTGGACTTCTACGTCCGTCACCTAGATACAGAAAACTATGAAGCGGCATACGTGGACATCCTGGACTTCCACATCCGACACCTGGACACAGGAAACTACGGAGCGGAATGCCTGGATATCCTGGACTTCCACATCCGACACCTGGATATAGAAAACTACGAAGCGGAATACCTGGACACCCTGGACTTCCACGTCCGCCATCTAGATACAGAAAACTACGAAGCAGAACTGTTGGACAAACTGTCACCTAAAATACGAGGAACTATGCCGAAGCACACATATACATAACCCATATACGCGCGCTGCACATGAATGCTATTAAAAACTGAATAATTCTATACTGTTGTGAAAGCAGCCTTATACTAACTGGAAATTCGGTATGAACGGTAGCTTCATGTATAAAGTGTATTCGATTGTGTGTATTCGTAAATTACTAACACCATACAGAGTACAAATAGGTAAAGCTGGCACAGCAGTCAGCGCCATCTGTCGTGTAAAAAATGCGATGGACGTGCGAAGACGACGACGACGACGACGACGACGACGACGACGACGACGACGGAACTGAAATAAAATCATCTCGCTCGCCATCTCAATACGCCCTGATCTCGTATACTAATCGTATTGAACGTGGGGGCAATCAATTCAGGACCCTCAATTCCTATAGTGAATGTATCAATAACTTTTTCTCATGTATAGCGGTTAATAAGATATTTCGTTCCAAACACAGGTATAAGAGTTGACTCAAGTAAAGAGTCTCGGCGAGCTGCGCCCTGTACAGCCGGTTGCCTGTACTTGGCGCGAGACTCGACCGAGTCTCTTGATCGCCACACTCAATGTAGTACTTATACTGGTATTTTACAGTTATTCTCAATTCTTCCTTATTGTGAATTACTCAATTTTAATTAGTAAACTTAAAAGTATAACGCCACCCTCGATAAAGATTCAAAATCCTTAGAGATCTTATAAGTTTTTGAATTAATATTATCGGTCAGTTAACCGTTCAACTATTATCTATGATATCATCTATCTCTCAATGACTTTGGCTCCAAGTAACAAGCCTGTCCCAAATAATATTAGGGGAGTCCACTGGCGCACAGACCAATTTGACACAAATGACTTTTTACTGAAAATTCTGTCCACTTTTAAATAGATGAAATAAAATTAGGTACAAACGATATCTTATTATAGGCATATTGTATGTGGTTTAACATTAGTTTGCGATAGGTTTGATTAGGTAAGGTTAGGATAGAGTGGAACGTTCAAATTTCGGAGACTGGGTATGTTAGTGGATAAGCAAATGTTTGAAAATGTCCCGTCAGAGAAAGATAATTTACAATATCGTTGAATTACTGATGGAAGATCGCTCAGGAGGTAGAAATTCGCATTTGTGTCCAATTCGGTTTGTACGCAACTGGTATCACTTAGATAAAATTAGGAAAAGTTTGACCCTAAAGAGATCAACTAAAATTGGGTATGGTAGCTTTACTTGATTTCTCATTTCCTACTGTATCGAAACTATGGAATCGTCGTTGTGACGTTATACTATATTGTAACCTTATTCGCACGATACGGTTCTCCGGATCGTGTCAAAAAGGCGGGTTCGAGCCAGAATCGACTATTAGGAGTTTAGGAAAAATATCAGGCGGAACAAATGAAAGTGAGATTTTGTTTTACAAATTACAAAAGAAAAATATATTATTCTATAACGGAATACAATAAGAGTTAGTGCAGGTCCAGCCTATAGAATGCTGGATGTTAGTAAGCGAAGAATAGAGATATACACGCAAGCGGAAAGTAAGAATGGTTATAAATGATATATACAAAAGATTAGTGTTCGGACAGTCAATTGTATGAATACGATTGTTACACGCAGTTTTCCTATACGATATGTCTGACGGGAACGGAATTCGTAGGTAAACCTCTATTCTCGTGTGATTCTATCTTTCCTGTTATTCTGATTGTATCAATAAAATACAGAATCGTGTCTGAAAGCAGCCTCCGACCAGCGGAATTTGATTACAGAGTTGACTCGTTAAAATATAAGCGTCGTGCTGTTGAGCAGTCTTTCACTAGGGAACTCCTGATCACAGGTAGACGTGGTTCTATCTAAAACAACGTTGCTGTCTCGGCGAGGTGACAAGTCTCATTCGCAGAGTAGCTAGTTGTGCAAGTCTTTAAATAAAATTATGAGGGCAGGTATAGCGGAAACGGCACAATGATCAAATGTGACAAAGTGACGGCCCAACTAAAATGCAGAGATTGATTCTATCTGGTAGAAGAGACGGTTTGCTCCCTACCCGAGACGGTTTGCTCGATTACAAGAGTAGAAGTACCTCTAGAAATGATGGTCAAGTGGGACGGTTTGCCCACTTGCCCGAGACGGTTTGCTCGTTTACTTTACTAAAGGTAACCTAGCTAGCTCAGGTGATAGAATGCTCGAGTCGCGAAACGTCGCCGTTTATATACCCGTCAATGGTAGGCCAGGGGGCCTGAGAGGTACGGAAGAATTGAGCGTCGCGATGCCTACGAATTGTTATTACTTGATATTTAGGGGTATTGGGGTTAGCGGGATCTTATTGTTACCGCGATACGAATATCCTCTGATGTATAGGTTACAATATATTGCAAATAAAGGTGAACGGTGAAATGGACATAGTTTAAATATCAAATATAAAAGGTATAAGGTAGAACACCAACCTCTAATATTTCGTCACCAATGTGAAGGCCACCTGTTTTATGTGCCACTCCTTTAGGATTAAGGCCACAGACGAAAACAGCCATTCTATTCCTGTCTTTGTGGCCGGCTAAAGAAATACCCAAGCCACTTCTATCCTTTTCCAACTTGACCATAAGGACTGTATGCCCCAAATTATCATACCTCTTCTTTATTTTTTCTGCAAATTAAAATTAATATATAAATGTTTAGTTAAATTATTTTATTCAATTTCTGAGATACACAAGTGCTGCATAAAGTCATTTATCCCTTCAGCGGCATTGACGCCATAGGACGTGAAAAAATTATGCGCCAACAGTAGCATTAAACGTCATATGGCGCACATTGTTTATTTTTTCTCCAATTGGTAAGATTTTCATGAAACTTGATGCTTACGAATTTTCTGGTTCGCTGAATATGAATTGGAGGTAAAAATTGTAAAATTAAAAATGGTGAAAAATTAAATATATTAGCGAATTTCTATGAAACAAAAGTGTATCATTTTTTTGAGTTGGTGAATACAAACTTTAAAATTTAAATTGAGCTCTAAAGAATCCTAGTTTTCTGTGAATAAGATTTTTTAATAACTCTAGAACTTATGTGTGACTATGTTCTACAAATTTTCTTTTTTTAACATTTTTCCTAAATTTTGGACCACCATATTCGGTCCAATACTTTGAATGTTATTAATTTTATTCCATTCTGGTATATAGCGAACCAAAAAACTCCCATGTATTAACTTTCATAAAAATTTAATAGCATTTTTATTTTTCCCTTCTTAATACGGTTCATGGAAATTTTCCTGACGCTCAAAGGATTAATTTCATTTTGAGAATCAGTAGGGTTACTAGTATAGGTCTAATTGTAACGATTTTACTATCATATTACGAAACTCGCTGTATACAGTGTTTACAAGGTGTCTTACTTTAATTTTTGCCTTGAAATACCTCGGAAACAAGAAGTTTTAAGAAAATTTTTTCACACGAAAAGTGTAGAGTTTCGAGGGAGCTAACAGAAGGTCTGACTGGATATTTTGTCCAGGGCCTAACTTGATTTTTCTGAATGACATCTCCCATTGTTGATAATGGTTTTATATTCTACGCTAAAATACGTAAATTTTAATTGGGCCAGAATTTGGTTTCAGGCCTACATTAGTTTTTGGATTTAATGTAAGCGCAGAAGGCTGTGAGATAACTGAAAAACGAATTAAGAACAAAATGTGAAGAATTATATCGAAGAAAAGTGATCAACAAACTTCGAAGCCTTTTTGTACCTATTGTGTTCTATGTGAGAAATGGTCTAAAAAATTTTTCTTATGTTTTAGCGTAGGTAGAATACAAAACTCAAATGGGGGTAGTCATTTAGAAGAATCGAGTTGGGTTCTGTTTGGGCCCAATATGGGCCCCAGATCGAAAATTCAGTAAAACCTTTTGCTAGCCCCTTGAAACCCTACAACTTTTGTATGCAAAATAATTCTTAAAAACTCCTTGTTTTTGAGGTATTTCGGTGTAAAAAGTAGAGTGGGACACCCTCTATATTTCCTTACAGACAGAAGTAAGTAAATCTTAATAAAAAATAATAAAAAAAATAAAGATAGATGAGTAACCGATAAAAATTGTTTAGATTTTTAACCTACCGAAAAATCGAATTGTCATCACGATACTGTGGTTTATTGCAGCTGCATTTTACCGAGAATTAGAAGGTAATTACTACACGTTTCTACAAAATTTTAATTTTTATTGTTATAATATAACCTAGATGGTAATATGTGTACCAACTAAATTTTATTTCATTGAGTGAAAATCATACAGAAAATTTTACTTTTGTTGGGATCACGCAGAGTTTTGTATCTGTTATTATTTGTGACATGATTTTTCAATTCACTGTCACGAGATAAGTTTAGCTATAGTTTCAGATAACGTTCACGCTTTTTTGCTCCCTTTGAATTGCCACTCTGTTCCAAAAACTACGCTCTCGGATAGATTTGTACAATTACGCCAATGCTCCCGAAACAAGTTGCCTGGCAGAGGAAAGCACGTCAAGAGACATCCACACGAACTGGCAGAAGTCCGGAAACAATACCAGTGCCCCAACTGATAGAGGATGGAGAGAGGGCAGTAGAGATTTAGATACGGTTAAGGACAGGGGAAGAACTCCCTAGCTTGAGTTGCCGATGTTGAACCCTGCTTCTGACATATGCCCAGGAGAAGCGGTCCTGCTGGAGGATCTACCAAATTGCTACGTTACTGATTCAAGAGACGTTGTCGATACAGTTTCAAGGGACAACTAAAAGAAGGGGGTAGAGTCAGCGGTTAAAGAGATTTCGACCAATCAGAATGATTTGATCTTGAAAGTGGCTATTTTCAAAGCAATCTGCCTTGAGACGCCAGTAGTATAGCAGCGCCGGTTCTGGATACAGATTCCTGCACCGACATAATACCGACACTCTAGAACCTTCGTCCGTGCTAAGTTGCCGTCATGAGCTCGACGATTTCTGGAAGTGACGTCATCAGGACCCCTCGATTCCAAGAATTTTCGCTCGATTATGGGAATTTTGCGTCACATTCCAGGAATTTTGCGCTCGATTCTAGGAATTACGCACGTTCGGAAACCTTGTAGAACATTCTGGAAGCTTCGACGGTTCGTGTCCGTGCTAAGTCGGGAAGGATCGCTCTCAGAGCCGGCGGTCCTTTCGCGCGACGTTTTGAGACAGCCCCTTGCCCCCCACCCCGGAAAGCCTTTCAGAAACTTCGACGGGACCCGTGCAGGTTTCGAACGGCAGCCCTCAGCCTGTTTGACCTCGAACGTTATCTCGCGGAATTGCCCATCGCTGATGCAGTTCTGCAGGAAGTTTCCAGAACTTTTGTCCCTAACCTTGAACCTTAGTGCGTAGCATCGGGGGGGGGGGGGGGGGGGAGATTGATTGAGATTGATTGATGTTTATTAGCTTTCTCAGCTATTTGTTGTACATATTTTTACATACATGTATGATACCCTTAATTAATTGTACTTATAATATACTCTTTTAACATTCTCTTGAATGTTACCAGTCTTTCACAGTTTTTGATCTCTGTTGGTAGCGCGTTATACATTTTTACTCCTTCATAGAACATGCTTATTTGGGCACTTCTAGTTCTCCTGAATTGTATTGCGATATTTTCTGCTTGTCGTGTAACCCTATCAGTTTTAGATGTCACAGTAATGAACTTATTCGCTACTTCTTTCGGCATCAGGTTCTTTACGCCCTTGTAAATATATATACACACACTAAAGTATAGTCTCTGCCTTACACTCATAAACTGAACCGCTTGTAACATATCCTCTATCTTTGTATACCTGCTGCATTGCAATATGACACGCATCGCTCTGTTTTGCGCTATCTGCAGTTTATTGAATTCTGTCTCGCCCATACATATTAACAGTGTAGCACAATATTCAAAATGTGGTGCAATGATTGCCTTATATACGACGCATCTGGTGTGTGCTGATATATATTGTCCTATCCGATTAAAAAAACTCGTCCTTTTACCTATCTTTTTCAACATATATTCACAGTGGTCTTTAAATCGCAGCTTATCATCGATCATCACTCCTAGGTATTTCATTGCTTCAACTCGTTCAATTTCAGTTCCATCCATACATTTCAGTACAATGTTCCCTCTTAATTCTTTTCTCACACTCCTTACAATCATGCATTTAGTTTTATCCACATTCATTTTCAGCTTGTTCCTATTCATCCATCCTTCTACTATACATAGTGCCTCGTTCATCTTTCTTTCCACCTCTGCGTTACTTTCTCCAGTTACGTATATTAATGTATCATGAACAAACAACTTTATTGCACAATCTTCCGGACATATGTCGACTATATCATTTATATATACAGGGTGTTCGTTATGAAACGCACTGTAGTAACACCATTACATTCCTTTTCAAATTCTAATGAATACGTGTATTTTCATTTTTTATTTCATATATCAAAATTTCGAGATAATCAAGGTTGAAGTTGCAGTAATCCGACCAATCAGAACGCGTTTAAACGGAGCGTAGATGACGTCGCGAGCCAGCCCGCAAGGCCTGCTTACAGTAGACCAATAACACTAAGAATATCGTCGTAGTGTCCCTGTTTATTTGCATGTAATTGAGTAAAATACAAGAGACGATACTTTTAGTGTTATTGGCCTACTGTAAGCAGGCCTTACGGGCTGGCTCGCGACGTCATCTACGCTCCGTTTCAACGCGTTCTGATTGGTCGCATTACTGCAACTTCAACCTTGATTACCTCGAAATTTTGATATATGAAATAAAAAATGAAAATACACGTATTCATTAGAATTTGAAAAGGAATGTAACGGTGTTACTACAGTGCGTTTCATAACGAACACCCTGTATAACGAATAACAATGGCCCTGTTCCCTGTGGTACTCCGTATTTTGTTTCTATGACATTTGAAAATTCCTCATTGAACCTAACCTGCTGTGTCCTGTTGCTTAAGTACGATCTAAACCATTCCCATACTTTACACCTTATTCCATATTGCATTAGTTTTTCCAGTAACAGTCCTCTGTCCACAGGCTCAAACGCTCGTTTCAAATCCATGAAGATTACTCCCACTATTTTCCCCTCGCTGATTTTTAATTTCCATTCGTCGACCACGATTTGAATTGCTGTTTCACACGAATATTGCTTTCTAAAATCCGATTGGTGCTCTGTTATGATCTCATTTGATTCCAGAAATTTTTCGATTTGGCTTTTTACTACTAACTCTAAAGTCTTCTTATACATTGGCAACATATTAATTGGCCGGAAATCTTTTGCTTTTATGGCTTTAGCTATCTTTGGGATTGGTATGATCGTAGACGTTTTCCAACTATCAGGACAACAGCCCTCACTTAGGGATCCGTTGATTATATCAACAAATTTCTGTTTTATTGCGCTGAATACCATTTTTAGTATTTCACTTGATATTCCTTCTTCTGTACCCTTTTTTTTGGGGAGTCCTTTAACAATTTTCTCGAGGTCCTCTATTCCGACGTCCTGAAATTTGTCAATGATTCTTTCATTCCCTACACTATCCCCAATCAGGATTCTTCTTCTATGTGGAATTCCATATGAATCATTCGCTATTGAACTTACTATCTTATTAATACTTTCAACATAAAATATGTTAAATTTATCAGCTATATTTCCTTTCGTCTTATCATCCAATATTTCAAAATCTATGTTTCCAGTTTCTCTTATTCCTACTGCCTCTCTTTGAATTAGTTCTTTCAAGGTTTTCCACATTGTTGTAGGTTCACTCTTGTTTCTGTCTATCATATCCTCATAATATTCTTTTTTCTTTTGTCTTATCAGTTTAACTACAGCATTTCTCTCTACCTTAAACTGTTCCCAGCTATTATCCGTTTCCTTGTACCTTGCTTCTGTGTAGGCGTTATCCCTTTTGTCTGCCGCCCTTTTTATTTCATCTGTAAACCACCTTTTGCCCTCCCGTACATCCGGGATCTTAACCCCCAGAGGCCACAACTCTTTCCAATGACGTAGAGACCACACGGGTGCAAATATGGGTTTTACTTTTTTAAATTGTAATTCCTTCTCTCTGGCTTAATCTTTTTTGATCGATAACGGTATAAAAATGGGGTAGAATTTCTCTAGGATTTTGAATATTTCATTCGCAAAAGCGTAAAAATACATTGTCATATAGATAAATAGATTTTTTCAAAAAAGAAAAATGTTAAATTAGTTTTTTAAGAAAAAGTTTGTATTTTTTTTTAAGAGATAAGTCAAAGACCTTTTGGGAAAATAAGGGTAAAGACTTCTACTGAAGTGGAAAAAAATCGTTTATTCAATAAATTATAAATAACTATTTTTAACAGGGGCTTGAAATAATGGTAATTCCGCAACTATGAAAAATACTGTAGAATACAAAAAAATACTTTATTTTGAAAATGTCGCTTATAATATTCATATTTATTGTTTACATTAATAGTACTGAATTAAAAATATATATTAATTAATGTTATTAACGCAATTAACACATAAACCTGCCCGATGCTCGTCGCACAGGCAGCAAAAGCAGGAGGCGCACTTCATTCGCGTGCTTGTTGCCTGCTGACTTTCACACAGCTTGCATTTGGCCCGCGTGTCCTCTCGTATTAAAATTTTATCATAGCGAGTAAGAGAACTTACGTATTGGACGACAGCAAAATGAAAATATGCTTTTTATCGCGAAAACTCCAAAAAAATGGCACTTTTTTTCTAACGCCGAAGCCACAGGGGTGCAAATGTGCACCTCGTCTACTTTTCGCTGCTGAATACACAATGGCTGTATGGCGATTGACGCCAAGCAGCTGCTCGACAGTTACACTAGTGTATAGACATAATTATCGTATAGGTTAAAGGGCTCCACTGTGCGTGACCTACGAGAGAGGGGCATTTGAAATTTTTGGCCTGCCCGAATTGCACCCGTGTGGCCTCTGGGGGTTAATCTTTTTTGGTGCAATCTTTTTTGGTACTAATATGTCCAACGTCCCTACAATATTATCAACAAGTATCTTTGCTTTTTGATTTATATCCTCATGTGACCAATGCCATGCAGAATTTTTTAAAACTGTTGCACATACTTGCTCATCTATTAAACTATAATTCCTAGATTTATATTCTCTAGGTGTACTCTCCGTATTGCCCATTCCTAATTCTATTTTTATCCATGCATGATCTGTTATTTTTGGTTCATGTACCACCTGCAATTGTACGTTTACATTCGCAAATACAAGATCTATAATTGTTTGGCTATCCTTTGTTACTCTCGTTGGCTCATTAACATATTGTTTCATTCCTAGGCTTAACATTCCTGCTATTAATTGTTTTTTATAGAACGAGTTTACCGTGACATCTATGTTAAAGTCTCCTATTATTAGACAATCCCCTTTTATTGATAACTCCTCCGACACATCCTCGATGTGTCTTATAAATTCCGCATCTGATGCGCTCGGTGAATGATACACCACTAATATCACTCCTTTATATATTGTAACGTGGCGTCCGGACGACACGTTATCAGAGCTCCGCGTCTCCGTGCGCGGCCGGCAGCACGGCAGCGCCTCCAGCCTCCATCTCCAAGGAGTTCGTGGGTCCGTGGCTCGGGAGGAGGGAACGGGGGAAAGTAGTGGACTGGCGGCGGAGGCACGCGACCCTTTTGGGCTGAGAACCCGCAAGCAAGGCGTGCCCAACCGCCAGGACGCACTGCCGGTACCCCGGGAACTTTGAGCGGCCACGGTTTACGGGTCCGCGGGGAGGGCGTCGGAGAGGAGGTTTGTTTTGATTCTTGACCTACCGTGAAGAACGGTGGGTAGGATAACAGGCGGGGGGCCAGGAATGCCCGTGAGACGGGAATTCCTTCGGCTAACTTCGGCAAACCGACAACAATAGAATTCGGCGATCTTCGTATTTGCCGAATTCAATCTCTTTCCGGTAATCGACCGTGTCACACGTGGCGACAAGAGTTCGGACGATTGCGGGCAGTGTGTTTCGAGTGCGGATTTTCTTGGTGGAGTGACGACTTGGCTGGTACTACGGTGATCTTTATCTGGTGGACGACGCGGCTTACGAACAAGGACTTGATTTTGTGGAGTGAATAAGGGTGAGGTGAGAGTGGAGGAACGGAAGGACGGAAGAGCGACGTAGGACGCCAGCCGGAGCCGAGGACTTCCCACCCTGGACCGGTCCTTTGGATTTATATTGGATATCGGTGTACGTTTTGGAGTAAGCCGCTACCCCGGTAAGTACCGCCACGAGCGGCCCTTCTTATTATACGAAGTCCCCTCGAAGAAGGGCCGGATAGCCACCTTCACGCAGCTCGGGCGGAGATTGGTGGTCCAGGCGTTCGAGACGCTGGCCTGAGAAGATCTCCGCGAGGGAAGAGGTTCGCCCGCCGAGCTTGGTAGGATCGCGACCGCGCGGTAGGAAGCGCGTCGCGTGATAAGGCCAACTAGGGACGGTGGGCCGGTTAACCCTGCGGCCCTCAGAAAGGGCCGCGCGCGCCGTTAGAAGTTTTTGGACGGGTCGGCCGATCTCGGCTGGCCTCGTTTTCTTTTTGTTACTTATCTTTTTTTTGAAATAAATCGAACTTAAAACTTTGAACGGCGTTTTCATTGGCGTACCCCGAACAGTTCGAATCTCGTCGCCCCTACGTTCCCCTCTATCATTTCAGCTAGCTGAGGCTGAGCAGCTGGGAGATCGCGTGGAAGCGGCCATAGGAGGAACGTCGGTGCGGGGAGTCCGCACCTGGCGCCCAACAATCCGATCGAGTTCGGATCCCGGATAGTTTCCGGTTTTCAGCACGTTGGGAGTGGCCGTTATTTATTTGTCGGCTACGCCGTAGGGCGGCGTACGTCACAAAATTGGCGCCCAACGTGGGGCCTGAGATTAGAGGAACGTTCGGGAAGGTCGTATTTGTGTTGAGGACAGCCGGAGGACGGCTAGAAACGGCCGACAAAGGAGACACGGAGTCCACAGTCGGCCGAGATCAACACAAACAGGCAAAGGGGTTAACCGGTATATTAGTGTGCCTAGGAAAACAATCGGGTTTCAATAGCCGCTGTTGCTAGGGACGTAGGACGAGCGCGAAACCGATTGCGAGTACTCTCCCAAAACAACAGATAGGATGTTGCCCGAATTCGCCAACGAGACGGCGGTCCTGACATGGGCAGTTGGCCTGGCGGAAGAAGACTTGCAGGCCCTGTTGGAGGGCCTGGGGTTGAATCCGGAAGGGACCGAAGGGGTGCAGCGCCTACGACTGGTGAGGCATGCCCTACGTCAGCGATTCGGGAACCACGAAGAGTGGGGGGAGGAAGACCTGTCTCCCGGGGATGGCGGGAGGGCAGGCCAGCCAGAGGAGGAGATACGCGCCGACGAGGCGGCCGCCGGGACGACGGAAGGGCCGCAGGCGGAGGGGGGTCCTGCCAGAGCGATGGTGGGAGATCCCCTCGACGATCAGCTGTGGGGGCTGGTGGAGACGGTCCGGCGGACGCGTTTGAGGTCCGAAAGGGTAGCTCCGCGCAGGACCGAGAGGCAAGCAGCGCGAGAGGGGGAACGCTTCCCCTTACCTGAGCGCGAAGCAGGAGAGGAGAGGGGCCTTAGGGAAGAGACTCTCCTGACCGCCAGCGAGCCAGCGATCACGCGGTGGAATAGCGGGAGGGTGGAGGCCCACCTGTGGAGAGCGCCGTATTCGGATCGGCCTCTTCGTGGGCCTTCCAGTAGTATGCTTCCTTCACCACCGGACTCCCCTCAGGATGAGGCACAGGCGAGCGACGAGGAAGAGGGAGAAGAAGAGGTGCGACCGAGACGGACGGCGTTGCGAGTCGCCGGACCTACGGGCGTACGAAGCGGCGACCGCATACGATTCCCCTCGCCGGAGCAGCGGCGGGAGGCCTATCCGTCGGAAGGGAGGCAGATGCGGCGGGAGACGATATTCTACCCGCCGACCTCCGAACGGTCTGACTCGGATGGACGGCCTACAGCGGCGCCCCGGAACCCAAGAAATCACCGCCGTGAGGCTAGCCGGCGGGTGTCCGAGGAGGAGCCGGAAGTAGCGCCGGACGTACCCCACTCGTCGACTAGAAGAGTAGAGGAAGATCGGAGGATTCCGAGGACGCGCTGGAGCGCGGTGGCACGTCCTGCCGGCAGGGAGCGGCGGGAGGGGGCTGCATATCGGGATCCGCCGTTACGGGAAAGGACAGGCTACTCTTTCAGCGAGGGGCGGAGGACGCCAGGAGAGATCGTGCGGAAGTGGGGCCTGCGGTTCAAGGACAACGAGGACCACGGAGCCGAAGAATTCTTGGCGCGGCTGGAAGAGGAGCGACAGGCATCGTCGCTCTTAGATGATGAGCTTCTGGCCGCTCTGCCCGCCCTGCTGGATGGGAAAGCCAGGGGCTGGTACAGGTTGTCCCACGAGGAGTGGAGAGAATGGGCCGATTTTACGGAAGCGTTTAGAGAACGTTTCTGCGGCCCAAACTACCAGTACCGGCTGAGGAGAGAGATCCGTCAGAGGATGCAAGGGCCAGAAGAACCGATGGCGGACTTCGCAGAGGCCTTGCAACTCCTCATGGTCCACGTTCGCCCTAGGATGACCGATCGGGAGCAGGTGGATGCCACGGTGGCCAACCTGAGAGCGGACTTGCTCCGACGGTTTCGTCGGAGCGAGATAACGTCGTTCCGCGACCTGATGCGGATAGGGGCAGAATTGGAGGAGACGGAGGAGTTCATTCGAGGCCGGAGGCGGGAACGACGGGATTCCCGAGGGCCGAGGGACGGCCTTCGGAGGAAAAGTCGTGGCCGGACGGACTCGAAGGGAGGACACGGGAGGAGAGGACGTCGGTATGCCTCCTCCACGTCCTCGGAGGAGAGTGACGAGGAGACCCGCTACGAGGATCGACGTAGAAGGGACTCGTCAACAAGCAGCGAAAGCCCAGAGGAAGAACGGCGTGACCATCGCGCATCCGGAAAGAGGAGGAAATCAAGGACGGTGCGGGCCCGGAAGGGGCCAGCTGCCGTGGAGCCAGAGAACAAGAAGACCTCCTCTGAGAACAAGAAGCCGGGGAAGAAGGTGACGGAACGTGAGCCTCCAGACAGCAAGAAGGGTACTCCGACGCCGGATGACGGAAAGGGAGGGGGAGCTGGTGGTCGATACGGCGGCCGAACAGCCTGTTGGAACTGCGGTCGGGCCGGACATCGCCACCCGGATTGCGACGATCCCAAAAGGCCTTTCTGCATCCGTTGCGGCGCTCCCGGAGTGGAACGGAAGACGTGCCCGAGATGTCCTGATTACCTGTCGGGAAACGGCAAGTGGAGTGCACACTAGGAGCGAGTGCTGCCTCCGCCGGAGTACGCGGAGTACTCGGGGGGAAACCCCCTCAGCTCCAAATGGAAGTTGGACGGGGCCTTATAACTCGACCAGGTGATGCCAGGCATTTCATGCTGATTGTCCTCGGAGAGCGGGAAACGTTCGCGTTGCTGGACTCAGGCTCAGCACTCTCCTACTTCGGTGGTAACCTGGCGGCGGCATGGGCGAAACATCGGCCGAAAGAGACGGCCGATCCACCGGAAACCGTGGCCGTCGCGGATGGGACCCGCCTGGAAGTCAAGGGACACGTCAGAGTTAGGACGACCCTGGGGACGGAGGAGGGAGTGTTGGAGGTACGGATGGTGCCTGGATTAGGATACGCGTGTATCCTTGGGAGAGACTTCATGAAGCTCTTCGGGATGGTGATCGATCATGCTCGGGATACCTACTACCTGAGATTGGAGGAGAGGGATTCCCGGGGAAGGGTGATCGGAGCCATCGGGGACGACGGAGGGCAGTGTGCCGGACTGTCCGAGCTGGACGAGAGCCAAACCAAAAGGATGGAAGAGCTGCTCGCACGGACATTGCCGGAGGGCACCCCCCCTCTAGGACTCACCAACTTGACGGAACACCGTATAGACGTGCAAGGACAAGCACCCATCAAGCAGCGCTACTACCTGGTCTCCCCGAAGGTACGGGAAGCCATGCATGAGGAGGTAGACAGCATGCTCCGGGATGGGGTGATAGAGCCGTCAAGTAGTGGATGGTCGAGTCCCGTCGTCATGGTCAAGAAGCCGACAGGAAAGTACCGCTTCTGCATCGACTTCAGGAAGGTGAACGCAGTGTCCACGAAGGACGCGTACCCCCTGCCCTACATGGCGGCCATCTTGGATAAACTTCGAGCGGCCCGATTCATCTCGACGCTGGACTTAAGCCAGGCTTATTTCCAAATTCCGCTGGCGGAAGAGAGTCGCGAGATTACGGCGTTTACGGTCCCAGGAAAAGGGTTATTCCACTTTAAAAGGATGCCGTACGGATTGAGCGGAGCACCCGCCACTTTCCAACGGCTGCTGGACCGGTTGATCGGACCAGAGATGGAACCCTACGCCTTTGCGTACCTGGACGACATCATAATTGTCACCGACACGTTCGAAGAACATCTGAAATGGCTGGAGAAGATCCTAGGCAGGATACGGGCAGCCGGTCTGACAATAAACCCGGCGAAGTGCGATTTCGGATGCTCGCAAGTACGGTACCTGGGATTCCTGGTGAACAAGGAAGGATTGCAGATGGACCCCGAGAAGGTTGCACCAATCCTGGAATACCCGGCACCGAACGACATCTGGCAGTTGCGAAGATTTTTAGGGATGGCCTCTTGGTATAGAAGGTTCATCGAGGGCTTCGCGGACCTGTCAGCCCCTTTGTTCCAACTTCTGAAGAAGAATCAGCGGTGGGAATGGGGTATGACAGAGGAAAAGGCATTTAACGCGATGAAGGCGGCCCTGAGCGCGCCCCCCACTCTCGCGTACCCAGATTTCCAGCTGCCGTTTGTTTTGCAAACAGACGCGAGTTCGGCAGGGATTGGCGCCGTGTTGACGCAGACGTCAGAGGACGGCGAACACGTGATCGCCTTCGCCAGCCGAAGATTGGCAACAGCTGAGAAAAACTATACGGTGACGGAGCAGGAATGCCTCGCCGTGATCTGGGCGATTCGGAAATTCCGACCATACCTGGAGGGATACCACTTCACTGTGGTGACCGACCACCATAGTTTGAAATGGTTGCATAATCTCAAAAATCCGAACGGCAGGCTGGCGCGCTGGGCGTTGGACCTGCTGGAATATGATTACGAGATTGTGCACAGGAAGGGAGCGCTGCACCATGTACCGGATGCGCTGTCCAGGATGTTCGAAGAGGACGCAGGACAAACCGCGGCCGTGGGCGGCCCGCAGGACGCATGGTACGAGCAGCAACTGAAGGCGGTCGAGGAAAGGCCGAAGCAGTTCCCAGGATGGTTGGTGGAAGACGGAGTCCTGTATCATCATCTACCGGACCCCCGGAAGGAAGACCTAGTAGAGGACTTGGATGCCTGGAAGCGGGTGGTGCCAGAGGCACAGAAGGAGGCGGTGTTAAGGGCCTTACACTCGCTGCCGGAGGCAGGACATCTGGGGGTCGAGAAGACGTATCGCCGAGTCGCCCAACACTATTATTGGGCGGGGATGTATCGGGACGTCGTACGGTGGGTACGGGAATGTACGGTGTGCCAAGCGCAGAAGGTCGAGCAGAGTCGACCCGCCGGGATGATGGGACGCCGCATCGTGGACGAGCCGTGGACGGTAGTGGCGGCGGATATGATGGGCCCCTTCCCGCAGAGTAAGAATGGATTTGCTTACCTGTTGGTGTTCCAGGACTTATACACTCGATGGATCGAGTGTGTGCCGCTGAGGAAAGCGGTAGGGAAGAACATCGTCAAGGCATTTGAAGATCTGATCGTGTTCAGATTCGGGGCGCCGGAGGTACTGTTGACGGATAACGGCACGGAGTTCGTAAACCGAGCAGTAAAAGAGATGACCACGGAGTTTGGCATCTACCACTCCACCACGCCGCCTTATCATGCGCAGGCCAACCCGGTGGAAAGGGTGAACCGCGCATTGAAGACGATGATTGCTTCCTTCCTGAAGAACGACCATAGGGATTGGGACGTCCATCTGCCGGAGTTTCGCTACGCGGTGAACACGGCAGTCCACACGACAACGAAGGCGTCGCCGGCTTTCCTGAACCTGGGAAGGGAGCCGAGGGTGACGCGCGGGGAGAGATCCGAGGAGCGTCCCCGAAAAAGAGAGGCACGGCCAGTACAGGACTGGGCCGATCGGATGCAAAGGCTCTCCGATATGAGGGACCTGGCAAAAAAATATATCGCCGAGGCCTGGGAGAAACAGGCTCGGTATTATAATGCCAGGCGGTCTCCTCGGACCTTTCGAGTTGGCGACCGAGTGTGGAGAAGGCAGCGGATATTATCGTCGGCGGCCAATTACGTGGCCGCGAAGTTGACACCGCGATTCGCCGGACCTTATACGGTTGCCAAGAAAATATCCTCGGTAGTGTACGAGTTAGTAGATGAAGCCGGAAGCTCGGTGGGCAAACTGCACGTGAAGGACTTGAAGGCCTTTAAACCCGCCGAAGGGGCCACTACTAATTCTGCTTTTGACATTACAGAGAGCGAGGATCATGACGGAGCCGACGAGAGAGTTGGAGCGGGCGGAGTGCCGGGAAGAGTCGGCATCGAGCCCGCCAACGCTGACCGCGGGGAAGGGACAGGAGAAGGCGGCGGGCGAGAACAGTCTCCCTGCCGCAGTCCCGACACCGGCGGGGAGCAGCACGACGGCCAGCGGGGAGGGCGCGTTGGGAGCCCTCGGCCTGCAGCCAGAGGACGTGGCCGTCCTGCGGGCCCTATTGGACAGGGAGAAGGTGCGAGCCGAGGAGGAGCACCTCCTCAGCGAGACCCTGGAGAAGGGTCTCCAGGTCGCGGCAGTTCGGGAGAAAGGACCGACGGCCATGGAGGTCGATCTGCTCCCGGACGCGCCGGGACTAAGGGTCGAGGTCGCCCAAGGGGCGTCCCGAATAGTCGGGGCGCTCGGAGATTGGGCGGCCGAAGTCGAGGAGGCCTTGGCGGCTGCCAAGGTCGTCCCGACACCGGCGCCCCAGAAGAAGGTCAGGGTGAATCCCTGTGTCCAGGTGGCGCCGGACGCACCGCCCAGCGGAAGGCCGGGGAAGATCCTTCCTCAACCACCCTGCCGAGAGGATCGGCGGGGAAGCGGCGGCCAGGGGGCCGTCGTGGAAGAGAAGGAGTCCGATCCGGGACGGGGTTGGGTCAGCAAGACCGAGTGGAGGCGCCTGCAGCGGAAGGCGCAGAGGGAGAGGGAGAGGGCGAAGAAAGCCGAGCAGGCCAGCTCTGGGGCTCCCGTCTCCGGCCCCGTCGCGGGAGAGAAGCGACGCGAACGGTCCCAGAGCCGTGACGACCGGCAGGGACCGGAAAAGCGTCCGCGAACGAGATCCGAGAGTCGCCCTCGGGACAGCCTCGAGCTGACGGCGGCCGTGGCGCTGGTAGAGCGCTTGCGGCCGGCCGAGGTCGAGGAGCTGGCCCGGAGGATTCGCTCCGGAGAAGTTCGCTCCCGCCATCCGGCCGAACAGCGTAGCCGCACGCCGAGTAGCTCGACGTGTTGGGGCTGCGGCAAGGAAGGGCACCGCCTCGCGCAGTGCACGCGCCCTTCCCGATCCGGCTGCCGAGAGTGCGATAGCCGGAGATCGGGAACGGGAAAGTGCCCTGCCTGTGCCGCGAAGCGCGCTGTCGGCTCCAGCTCAGGGAGGATGTAGGGGAAACGGCCGTTGCCAGTAAGTGGCGATGCCGAATCCACCTGAGCCTATCCGGAGACGTAAGACCCGTGCGTACTCCAGGCAGCCGCCGGATAGTTAGGACCGCAGGAGAGAGAGAGAAAGAGAAGGAGGGGTCAGCCGAGTCACGGCTAACCCCACTGCGGGGAACAGGAATCGGCTGTCCGAGGGACGGACAGCCGAGGAGGACACCACGCTCGCAGCCAGAGTGCTCAGAGATGTAAGAGCCGTGCGTATTCCGGCCAGTCTCTGGGGAAAGTACAAAGGATATTTGGCAGTGCCCGGGCGCAGGCGAATGGGACGTGGAAGGAGGCCAGCTGCAGATAGAAGAGCATCCAGAAGGAACGGTCGTCCCGCCGAACACGGCAGGAAACGACCGAAGGCAAGCAGGATGCTATGAGGGAATTCCTTCTATCGAAGTGTTTTGAAGAACGGCCCGGGATTCCAGGAAAAAGAGGAAAACCCCGAGCCGATCAAAACAATAACATTGCCTAGCCGAGGTTACGCCACGCCGAAGATAATCGGCGTGGGAACTAAACCAAGTCGTGACCGACGGCTTAGGAGCTCGGCTAGGAAAAGGTAAACACTGGCAGTGGGCGAAGGATGGCAGCGCGTAGCTTGAGGCAGGTCAGTGTCGCCGGAGCCGAGGCAGGTATGATCGGCGGCCGTATTCCAAGCAACGAAATGACATCCTCGGAAGGAGCCGGGATAACACCTGTTTGGCCCCACAGGGGGCCAGGAGAGATCGGTTGGCCGTGCGTGACGCATTCCTCCCGTCTGGAAGAATGCGTCCCGTCTAAGCGGGGGGGAGTTGTAACGTGGCGTCCGGACGACACGTTATCAGAGCTCCGCGTCTCCGTGCGCGGCCGGCAGCACGGCAGCGCCTCCAGCCTCCATCTCCAAGGAGTTCGTGGGTCCGTGGCTCGGGAGGAGGGAACGGGGGAAAGTAGTGGACTGGCGGCGGAGGCACGCGACCCTTTTGGGCTGAGAACCCGCAAGCAAGGGGTGCCCAACCGCCAGGACGCACTGCCGGTACCCCGGGAACTTTGAGCGGCCACGGTTTACGGGTCCGCGGGGAGGGCGTCGGAGAGGAGGTTTGTTTTGATTCTTGACCTACCGTGAAGAACGGTGGGTAGGATAACAGGCGGGGGGCCAGGAATGCCCGTGAGACGGGAATTCCTTCGGCTAACTTCGGCAAACCGACAACAATAGAATTCGGCGATCTTCGTATTTGCCGAATTCAATCTCTTTCCGGTAATCGACCGTGTCACACGTGGCGACAAGAGTTCGGACGATTGCGGGCAGTGTGTTTCGAGTGCGGATTTTCTTGGTGGAGTGACGACTTGGCTGGTACTACGGTGATCTTTATCTGGTGGACGACGCGGCTTACGAACAAGGACTTGATTTTGTGGAGTGAATAAGGGTGAGGTGAGAGTGGAGGAACGGAAGGACGGAAGAGCGACGTAGGACGCCAGCCGGAGCCGAGGACTTCCCACCCTGGACCGGTCCTTTGGATTTATATTGGATATCGGTGTACGTTTTGGAGTAAGCCGCTACCCCGGTAAGTACCGCCACGAGCGGCCCTTCTTATTATACGAAGTCCCCTCGAAGAAAGGCCGGATAGCCACCTTCACGCAGCTCGGGCGGAGATTGGTGGTCCAGGCGTTCGAGACGCTGGCCTGAGAAGATCTCCGCGAGGGAAGAGGTTCGCCCGCCGAGCTTGGTAGGATCGCGACCGCGCGGTAGGAAGCGCGTCGCGTGATAAGGCCAACTAGGGACGGTGGGCCGGTTAACCCTGCGGCCCTCAGAAAGGGCCGCGCGCGCCGTTAGAAGTTTTTGGACGGGTCGGCCGATCTCGGCTGGCCTCGTTTTCTTTTTGTTACTTATCTTTTTTTTGAAATAAATCGAACTTAAAACTTTGAACGGCGTTTTCATTGGCGTACCCCGAACAGTTCGAATCTCGTCGCCCCTACGTTCCCCTCTATCATTTCAGCTAGCTGAGGCTGAGCAGCTGGGAGATCGCGTGGAAGCGGCCATAGGAGGAACGTCGGTGCGGGGAGTCCGCACCTGGCGCCCAACAATCCGATCGAGTTCGGATCCCGGATAGTTTCCGGTTTTCAGCACGTTGGGAGTGGCCGTTATTTATTTGTCGGCTACGCCGTAGGGCGGCGTACGTCACAATATATTATCATTGACTTCGATTGCTACACTCCAGCAGTTTGATTCTATCTTGTTATTCATTAATATGTCATATTTTATACCGTCTCTTACATATAGTATGGCACCTCCTGTGCTCCTATTCTCTGAATCGCACCTAATTACACTATATCCCGTCATATACAATTCACTGTCTTTAGTTTCAGCAGTCACCCGCGTTTCCGATAACGCTATAATTGCAGGTTTCAGTTTCCCTGCCACCTGGTGCTGTATTTCATCCTTATGAGCTAGAAGACTTTGAGCATTTGTGTACCACGTCGTCTCTTCCTTCTGTGGTTGCTGTTCCATCCATCCCGTTCTCTTCCTTTCCTCTTGCATCGCTCTTTTATATGTTGGACATTCCCGATCGAGTCCACTATGTCCGATATTTATCTTGAGATTAAACGCTTGGTTTTTGTGCGTACAGTTTACACACTTACTCTTATTCACCGTGCATTCTCTTACGTTATGATTACCTGCGCACTTGTAGCAGGTTTCCTCTCTGTTACAATTTTTCGCTATATGGTAATAACCCCAGCATTTAAAGCATCTCTTTACATTGACGTGGTTGTACACCGGACATTTCCTCCATCCCAAGCTGAGTTTACCTTTGCTCAGTAACTCCTCGTGTGTTGCTTCGTCCACTTCCAGAATAATTGAGCCTTCGATGGGTCCTCTTTTATTACGTTCCTGTTGTCTTCCTTTGGTTAGCCTTTTCACTATTTTCCACTCTCTTCCTTCTGTTTCCTCTATTCCATTTTGCGTCTTAATTGTGTCAACTAGTTCTTCATCTGTTAGGTTTAGTTCGTCTTCTTCTATATTTACTATCTTTATCTTCGGTTTCATCTGTGTTGACTCCGTAACTTTGAAACCCTCACCCATTTTATTTTGAACTTCAGCCTTCAGTACTTCAATTTCTTCTCCCGATTCACATCCCAAAATCACAGTTCCTTTTCTGCCTTTCTCCAGTTTCCTTATTCCCACTGCCATATTTTTGATATCTACCTTCTCTTTTATCGCTCTTTTAGTGGCTTCACTCTCTTGTTGGATTTTGGGTTTGACAATAATCACCATTTCTTTTTTCTTCTCTTTCACTGCTTCCCTGTATGTTGCCTTTCCGGCGTTCATACCTTCTCCATGTGTCATTCTTTTCAATTCCTCTATCTGCTGCTTCAGACCTTCTATTTCTGCACCGACTACTTCCTTGATCATCTTCTTAACTTCATTCTTGCATGCGATTTCGTCTTTGACTGCTTTCACTGTTTTTATCAGCCACTCAATTTTCATGCCATGGTGGTTACATTAACGAGGGAGGGAGGGAGGGAGGGAGGGAGGGAGGGGAGGGGAGGGGAGGGAAGGGAGGGAGGGGAGGGGAGGGGAGGGGAGGGGAGGAGACGAGAGGAGAGGAGAGGAGAGGAGAGGAGAGGAGAGGAGAGGAGAGGAGAGGGAGTCGGTGAGGGAGAGGGAGAGGGAGAGGGGGAGAGATCAGTGCCGAAAAGCGGTTTCGACAACTTTTGCGTCGAGGTTGATTCCAGGAAAAACGATACCCTTCCCATGCAGGTGTCGGACGGCAGGCGACTTGACCTCGAACGTTATCTCGCAGTGGTCGCGCGTCAGCCTCCTCATCCCACTGAGAAGCTTCGTGAATTCCCCATCCCCCAGCCTCGTGCGAGAGCACCGGCGAGTTCAAAGTCATTCTAGAATTATCTATGTATCGGTTGTTGGAATGCGCAATACCGAACGTTATCTCGCAGAGTTGTGCATCGAGAATGCAGTTCCCCGTCACCCGAGGTGTCAAATTACTCGTAAGCGTGCGCGACGCAACTTCGTCATCGTCGTCGTCGGAGGAGGGCTGAGGTTCATCCGAATATTCCGGAAAATGAGAGTTTCCTAAGAACCGTCACAAAAATCTGAGATATAGGGTTCCAATGATAAGAAGAATGAATGAACCCATACAGGTTCATGTAGTCGAATTCAAAATTTTATTGATTACAGGAACTGAATATTTTAGAAAATGCGTTTTCGATTTCGCAATTCGGGTAGGTGTCTTATCGCCCGAACCGATGCAAAACAATTCCAGGAAAAACTTGAAATCTTCGTATAAAAGTCCCTTCGATCATACGCAGCGATCATTGTTTATTAAACCTTCAAGTGCCTTATTGCTATTAACGAGATGGATTCTGCAAAGTGTAAAAAGTTGATCGAGATTATGGAAGGAGCGTATAAACTTCTGAAGAAGGGTTCATCGATGGCAGAAATTGAAACAAGCTGCAAGTTGAAACTTGCAATTTGCTTCCTCCGAATCGTGAGTAGTGTACGAAGTCCTTATATGAGGAAGCATTTTCATTTTTTTTAATCTTTGGCTTCCTCATAGATGAATCTTCATCTACTACCCACGATTCAGAGGAAGCAAATTGCAAAATTAAAATTCTTGGCTTCCTCATGTAGGGACTTCGTACGCTACTTACGATTCGGAGGAAGCAAATTGCAAGTTTCAACTTGCAGCTTGTTTAACGCGAGTCCCCATGCCTCTCACAACTTGGGGTGCTTCGTACTGTAGAGAACGCATGTAAGGATTGTGACGTGATTTTTCGAATCACGGTCCCAAGGCGGCTCCGGTTACCGATACAGATAACGTTCTCGATTTCTGGTTCCCTTCGGATCGCCACCCTGCTCAGAAGCTACGCTCTCGGATTGATTCACATAGATATGTCAAGGCTCTCGAAAGATTTCGTTGTTGTTTAGTGGAGGTCGAGGTGCTCGAATCTGCCGTGGGGAGATAGTCTCGACGTACCGAGTTGCCCGGCAGAGGAGAGTACCCGACGGAGACGTCTCCACGGACCGGCAGAAGCCCGGGTGAAATACCGGCGCCCCGCTGGAGATGGGCAAAGGGCTGTAGAGCGGGCGGAGATGTAGTTTTGATACGGTTAAGGGCAGGAGAGGAACCTCCTGCCCGAGTTAAGGATGTGGTGCCCAGCTGTCGCCCGATGCCCTGGGGAAGTGGCCGTGGAGGATCTCCAGAATTACGTACCGATTCGTTAAGGAACGCTCTCGATTTGGTTTAAAGGGACGACTCGAAGGAGATAGAAGTGTTATCGGTTAAAAGGCTCTCGACCAATCAGAATGATTAGTTCTCGGATTTGGCTATTGTCAAAGCAGTCTGTCTCGGGGCACCGACCGAGGTGTCACGGGCTGGCTCGTGCTCCCGTGCTATCTGTTGATAGTTTTTCTTGCCGTGTTTCGCTCCGGTATAGCAAGTTCTCGAGTCGTACAGTTCTCGCGTTGTTCTCGCGATATCCAGGAATTCTATGAATTCCTGTGAGTGTTACGGAGGTGTAGTGCTGTGCCTTAGTGCAGTGCTCACCCGAGTGTCCCTGGGGATGCAGTTCTCGACCTCCCCGGATTAGCTGTACCAGCCCCGGTAAGTCTCCCAATTTATTAATTGGTGAAGGGATCTCGATAGATAGTTTAGGCTCGTTCTGATACGTTCTCGGTTCGTCGCTCTCTGTCTCTCGCACTATTTGCCGGACTCTTACTCCGACCCTCTCTACCTCAAACCTAGCAGCCTGAGCGGCCGTGCATTTCCGTAACCGTCCGCTCCCGTTCGTGTATCCAGTTGCGTTTGCTGATTTTACGCGACCCCAAAGATCAGCACCTACGGTTGCGTTTCACGATTTCACGCGTCCCCAAAAATCGAAAGGATCCGTTAAGCTATCGCCTCGTCTGATAGGTTCCGTCAGAGCTCTCGTTCTTGGTGGAGTTGGGCCTGTTCCACCCCAACTCCCAGTTTATACCGGCTCGTCAGTTCCCGGTGAAAAAAGAATTGACTGGCGCCCGCCTGGCTTGCGGATGCACGAACGACGGGTGGACGGCCGAAGGTAACGTAGGTTGGTTCTCGAAGATAGTTCGTTCTCTTGAGTTTTGCTATCGGTGTCGGGTCACGAAAAGAAATACGTTACAGGATAAATCTCTTGCATGATCTCTTCAGGCCTATTATTTTTGAATTGACTGAAATTCAAAAACTTGAAGATACGTATAATCAGATCCGTTTTACCAATCTCCGCCAAATTTGAAACATATTACGGGTAAATGATACTCTATACTTTTCGAAACTTGGAGCTCAATCGGTCAAAGTTGACGGGAGTTATATTGATAAATTTAATTTTTCGAAAAATTCAAAATATCATAACATCAAAACTTCTCGATCGATTCGGTCCAAATGCAATACCAACCAACCTTGGATACATATCTCTTTGTCAAGAACTTTTTAGACGATTATCACAAAATTTGCGATCGCTAGAGTGCGAACGTCCTTTTTGGGGAATTTTGAAAATGACATAAATTTTGAGCCACAGCTTGAATCATGAGAAAAATTACAGTAAGTGAAGGGATTATAGAGCTGCACATACCTGCAAAATTTGGAGGCTGTAGCTAAAACCGTTCTCGAGTTATACACGTTTGAATTTCGAGAGGCCATTACACACATACACACGCACACACGAATACATCCGGACATTTTCTCCAAACGTGTTTTCTCAACGTTTTGGCACATTCTAAGCATGGTGGCATAAAAATCTGGACATGAAAATTTTTCACCGTCACATAGCTTCCTCTATGAGGAAGCAAAATGGACAAAATTTGGAACTCAAAATATTAGAATTTTGAATAAAATTTTGAGAAACGTTACTCTTACGATCGAAGAGGAAACCAAAATTTTAACAATGATCGAAATCCTGAAACCTCTGAACGAAAAATTTAAACAAAAACTTCCAAAAAGAGGTGAAGAACGGCGAGAGAGAGAAGTGACAGAGTGCGTTGGGGAGGAATTCAATTTATTGTCTGGAAAAAGGTGTTTCCCCCTACGCATATAGTGATAATTGGGAAAATGCTACTTAGATAAGTTTGACACCTCAGACTATCCGCCGGATAAAAAAATATTAGGATTAATGAAGGACGAAAATAATGGTTGAATTTGTAGGGTTGCGAACAAAATTATATTCTTTCAAAATTTTAAAAGAAAAGCAAAGATAAGAAACGCGCGAAAGGAACCAGAAAATGTACATTAAAAATGTTTACTTTCAATGATTATATTCGAAATATCAAAAGGGATATAACATCGTGATTATCGTAGGTCAATCCTTCGAGAACATTGTTAAACTATTTCAAGTCAACCTTTGGAGTGGGGGGGAGGATTTTGTAATGCTATAAGAAGTACCGTTTCGTGACATCTTCTGTCAGTAAATATTTGACAATCTTAGTTAGGCCTCAAATATCCCTGTTAAAATGAGTAACTCTCAAACTTGTGCTCGGAATACTTCAGCTACACATGCCGCTCTGTATCACGAGGAAAAATCTTATGGGAAAGAGCATTGGACTTTGTGCTCGAACCCTCAAATGTACGAGCAATCTCAACGTCTTGATCCAATCTGTACGAAAATGTGTCCCGTGTGCTGTGCTGATGGTCTAAAACCGTTCGAGGGTATGGATGCACCTGATCGTCTAGCCACAAGCGTCTCACTACCCGCTGAAACATCTGATAAAGAAAATGGGAAGCGACAAAACGAGGATTAGAGTGATAATGTCCACAAACGACAAAAAGCAGACTTTAACACCGAAAAAGACAGCTTATTGTTTACGAAACCTATGAGTTTGGATACCATGTCTGAGAAGTCTACTGCATTACCATTGCTGATGATGCAAACGGCTTACAATTTGGATAATCGAAAGCGCATAGTCGTGGGACTAGATATTTATAATGGATATCAACCGACGCTACATGTTATTGGTTGTGACGGGGATTCCGTCACACTTCTACCTTTGGATTGGCGACTTCTTCTTGAACACTCTGAGAATATCCTTAAGCATTTTACAACTAATGTTACTGTACTAAAAAATAATAATGAATGGTTCAAAGTTCCCCTCGCAAATTGCAACATCGTAATGTGCGAATTATATGGTGACCGTGCGATAAAGATAACATCGGGGAAAGACACTATTGTTTTCAAAAGACAATGCTTCGAAAGACTTTTAAAACTCGAATCGTGTATATGTTCTGCTGTAACGCTCACGGAAGATCATTATGTTATCGCAATCCGAACTCGTAATAGTTTTCTCAATGAGATTACAGCGGCCTTTGAAACCGGAAAAATTTCGAATATCACGCCTAGTGCAGTGGCCGACCTTCTTGATTCACATTGTATATTCAATCACCTCTGCACAGAGTTAGTAACACTAGCAATACACGAGTTAGTAAATAGTGTGCTCGAGCGTTTAGATTGCACCTGATCCGACTGCAGACTTTAAATTACTGATTTTATTCCATTATCCTTGTTCTTTAAAATTTTTATGAAAGTGTTAAATTTTCAACGATAAGACAAATTCTCAATATCTTAAAATAATAAAAAAACACTGAAATATTTATTGTTCATAATTTTTTATTTACATGAATAGAATTTACTAATATGAACTGAATTTACTAATCCTCGACCCTCAGCTTAGACATCATACTCTGTAAATGTATTAAAATCACGTTTTATAGAATTGACAAGATCCTTAAAATTTTACCATAAACATATCGTACCCAAGTTAATCACCTCGTCTAATCCCAAACCTCCTCTTTCCTTTCTCTACCCTCCTCAGCTATCACGTCCACCACCTCCTCCGCCTCCTGAACCTCGGGCATCATACCCTAAGTGTATTGAAGTAATGTTTTTATAGAAATTTGTTTTAGCTGAGTTGCTAATTAGACACCCTTACCTCTCGATAGAGATGAAATGGTAGCTGGTGTATACGTAGCACCATTTGCCCGAAAGTATTTATGTAAAACCACCTTTGTACATCGTTCCCCACCATCCCTTCGTCATCTATATTTTTGCAAATTTCCCGTAATACAACCGTTATTAATCTATCGTATATCCTAATTTCCTGATCCTCTGTTTTCTCAAATCCCTCTAGCACAACTTCATTAACACGTTCATTACTCGGCGGCTTCATTCTGTAAACTGATGCTGTGGAACAAACACGGTCTACAGATCAATTCTTTTATTCTTTTTTTAACACTGTTCACATGTTATATCTCTTATGAGTAATTCGACATCTATAGCGATAGTCCCCCGTCTCGACGTACGTGTTTGCGGGCATGATGACGTTCGGGTAAGGGTGCAGAGCTAAAGCTCATTCTGCTACGAGCTATCTGCGAGTAAGCGAGTGAGCAACTGTCTTTGAAAATGGTGAAATCGCAAATTCTTGTAATTGTAAGTGTAGTTTCCAGTGTGTGCTAGGTAATGGTGATCGGAGAGTCTTAATTAATTTTTTCAATTTATTTTAGTGTTACGTCCGCGTGGAAAATCAGACTATATACGTGGTCTATAATCAAAATAACAGAAGACTAAACAGTGGGGTCTGGTTTTTATCACATAGCGACCCTAGGAAATGGTTATCTAGCATACGGGTTCTAGGCCTACGCACAATGAAGTGTACCTAACCGAAATACTTATAGAATGTATTTAGTCTACGGTCTTGACCGTTATTGACGTTATTTATGCGATACATATGCGGACGTTCCCAACTCTATGACTCTATGACCCTTCCTGGAAAACCCCACCAAAAACTCCTTATTCATTTACAAAGAAGTCATCCTCATCCAATCCTGACCCCGCAATTCTTTCATCCCTATAAAGAGTTCCCCCGCCAAAACTTCCAGCACCAATGGGTTAATTCTTTAACCATTCCATGCTCTTTTTCTTAAAAATTTATCTAAGTGAACCAATAGTAATGATCCTTAACCCTACTCCAACAATCCACCCCCGCTAACTAACATCCCTAAATTTCTCCAGGACTCACTCTCATTCTCCTTCGATCCGTCGTTTAGAACAGTTTTACTCATTCTCCTTCGATCCGTCGTTTAGAACAGTTTTACTCATTCTCCTTCGATCTGTCGTTTAGAACAGTTTTACTCATTCTCCTTCGATCCGTCGACTAGAACAGTTTTACTTATTTTCTGCAGATCCGTTAGCCAACTTAGTAGTTCAATTCTAATTTAATCTATTGACTAACATAGCTTCAGCTATAATCATTTTCCACTCATACGCAAGTTATAATTGTTGCTGAGTTCTGTTTCGTAGTACATACCTTATAATAAATTGTGTTCATTTTATTTATCTGAATTCGTTCTCATATTTTCGCTACTGTAAACCCAACTTATTCCTGCATCACTGTCATCTTTATCATTATAATCATCGGCATCAAGGTAAGCACAACAAATTATTATATTTGGTGAAGGTATTGTTACGTAGGCCGTAGTGGCCAGCGAGGCCTTTAAATTTGATAACAAGAATTTAGAAGTAACCAAAGAAAAGGAACGACCGGAGGTAACGTGAATAATATTTGAGTGAATTCCGAGCGGTAAGAATGCACTCAATGGTGGGTTCGTTGCTCGTTTAAGGTGTTGAAACACGCCTTGCTATTCCAACGTGGATAGATATTCTCTGAAATGTTAGAGGATGGGTAATAGATATTTAGAACGCGAGTAAAATATGAATTTGCGATATATTGTTACAATCAATATAGAAGTTTCAATTAAATGTCATGTACAGTGTTTCGATTATGAGAAATACTGGGATAAAAATATTGTGATATTGGATTACAAAACCTGACTGTGTGTGAGGTTAAGGCGAAAAGAAATTTGGTGGAACAGAAATCTATCAAATCTATGCGTTACTTGGAAAGACTAGTCTTTGGAGCTCAATTTTGCCCGGTAACCGATCCAGCTTGTTCCCTAGGGTATGTAATAACGAATCCGTACCTAGGCCAGATTGCGAATATTACACTGAATCTAATACTCTAACGGTTAGAGCCACGAGTGACAACGTGCAGTCCGATGTTTTACGCGTGAAACTGAATGATTTTCTGAGCGTCTCTGCCATGATTTTGGCTGCTTATATAGTCGATTTTTGCTGATGCTCTAGGTACGGTTAGGACGTTAGGAATGCACTCGGTTAACCAGCTGGGTAGGTGGCACGGGCAATGCACTGGGTAACGTGCTGAGTCTGCAATTATACTTTCTGTCGGCTACGTTATTCTTCTGTTCCGGAATGAAGGTCGATATACGTAACAGTATTCTTTAATTTTGCTGAATCATTGTAATTGCTGGATTTCCTAAGTTCAATTATTTAGTTGGTGACGGGTTTTCATTTGTTTTAGAATCTTTCAAATCAATCCTAGTAAATATCCAGTTCAATTCATCCTTTCCTTGGTAATTAGAGGCATAGCCCAATCCCGAGTAAAGTGCGCAAGCATTGACTCAAAACAGGGCAAATTAATAGTATATTACGGTTCGGTAAAGGCACCAGTCTAGGCCTCCATTCTGGTTCGGACGTAACATTAGCTCAGAGGATATATTAATATCCAAAATATGATTAATTTGCGCGAGGCTCGACGACAGCGTCGTCAACTAAATGGCTGGACTGTTTTTGAGGAGGAAGATTGGGGTGGGGAAGACATCTTTTCAATAAGAGCCCTCCTCGGTCTTCCTCCTTATTGGGAAGAAGACGGCCGTTGGTGGTGGTAAGTTTCGAAAAATACGTGTATTTATATGGTATAACTGGAAAAAATCTGATCACTCTTGTAAAAGTAAATTGAAATCTTAGAATGATCCAAATAAATTGTTTTCGGGACTGAAGTATCAGTTAAATTATTTCAAATCATCTTATTTTATGATATTGTATAAAGATATACAGGGTGTTCGTTATGAAACGCACTGTAGTAACACCTTTATATTCCTTTTCAAATTCTAATGAATACGTGTCTTTTCATTTTTTATTTTATATATCAAAATTTCGAGGTAATCAAGGTTGAAGTTGCAGTAATGCGACCAATCAGAACGCGTTGAAACGGAGCGTAGATGACGTCGCGAGCCAGCCCGCAATGCCTGCTTACAGTAGACCAATAACACTACGTCGTAGTGTCCCTGTTTATCTGCATGTAATTGAGTAAAATACAAGAGACGATACTTTTAGTGTTATTGGCCTACTGTAAGCAGGCCTTGCGGGCTCGCCCGTGACGTCATCTACACTCAGTTTCAACGCGTTCTGATTGGTTGCATTACTGCAACTTCAACCTTGATTATCTCGAAATTTTGATATATGAAATAAAAAATGAAAATACACATATTCATTAGAATTTGAAAAGGAATGTAACGGTGTTACTACAGTGCGTTTCATAAGGAACACCCTGTATATATGTATTGTTACGATCGCTCTCCAAATACACGGAATATGGTTATGTTCCTACGTTCAATATTCGAGAGGACCGATTCAGTGTTATTGAGATTTCGTGAATGCTGATTTAGAAAAGGTAGTTAGGATGGTTCGTTGGTCAGACTTGCCGGTGCTAAACGGTACGTCCACGCGTTATGTCGATTGTTCCGACGGATAAGATTCGAGAGGAATAGGAAATAGGTTCTAGAGGATACCCTGATCGATATAAGGGAGATTGTTCTTTGAGTCTGATATGATATCCTGATTTATGAAATTAGAACGAAGTTTAACTGAACGAATTGATTGATTCTTTGCTCGGGTATTCCTTATCCTTTTTTATGTAAGTTAGATATTCTGGGTATGAATGAATTATTGCGTGTACCTGATTGTATGTGAGTGTACTCATAAGCTTACCCACTGGTTTCTAAGGAATTTAACCGTTTCCTTTTATTGCTTTCCTTGGAAGTATGAAGATTCAGTGAGGTGGTTTGGATGGACCCTCAGTCCCGATGAGGTTGTAGTCAAGGATTTTGTAAATGATGGTGATGAGTATGGTTCACAACTCGCAGATTAGATTCATCAGGTATGCTTCCCTTGTGTATGGATTTCGAAGAATTCACAATGCCACCTTCTACCACAGAACAAGAACTAAACAAGACTGGACTGAACTGAACTCAACTGAACGGAACTGAACTGCACTGGACGACTTTTTAGCCTCTCCAACCCTTTTTAAGAACTTTGTTTCTTATCCCTTCCATTACTTCTCATGAATTTGATTGGTCTTTAATTCCCTTTCTCAATGATCATTTGACAAATCAGAGTACTAACAATTATCTATCTGTTGTTGCATACCTGAGTCTTCCAATTCTGTACCTGAAACCTCGCGAGTACTGCTAGACTCGAGGAGCTTCAGGTTTAACATTTATTTCAAGACATAATAAAGGATTGGTATGACAAATTCCTCAAGAACATAATACCTGATAGAAATAATAAGCGTAACATTTTTCCGGTCAAATAAACGATAACTTAATTAAAGATTCCAATAATATAACGGAATATAAAACAAGACAAAAGTATAAAATAATAAGTATAAATCAATAACCTTAGTTATATTAAATGATTGATTGGCATATGTAGTGTGTATAATGCCTGTATAGGTTGGGGTAAAACGATAGTAAAATAATAATATGGGTTGGCCATGGGTATAAGTGGCTGTGTATATGTATGGGTTAACGAGTGTCTTATATAGGAGAGCTGAGACGTAACAGTATAGAAGGAAATAGTGATCTGTAACGAGCTTCGTAAGTCAATTATTGACTAAATGCATGAGTAGCCCATTAATTTTTAAAGTAAATTTCCTTGAAATGAAGTCTCGTAGAGAAAAAATTCATTCTGCAGTCTCGATTTACTTTTCCAAGAGAGATCAGATTTTTTCCAGTTATACCATGTGTGCGGAAATTGGTAAATGTCAGATTTCTAACTCAGTATTTTTGCTTTTCAGGGAACTTGAAAATGAAGAAGTTCCTAGGAATTAAGATTTTTCAAATAAAACATTATAATAATATAATATCTTGTTATTTATTTACATTATATAATCCTACGAAAGGGCGTTCGTTGTGCCCAAAACAATGATTCTCTTGTCGTCATTCCAGTTCAATCCTACTTTCCGCTGTCGTAACGTGTGAATTTCATGTTTTAATAACATTTTTTTTTCGCAATCCTAAAAACTCAGTCGCAATTTTCCCATTGTTTTCATCCTTCATTAGATCTAACACCTTCTTCATTTGCCAGTGGCATATTCCAACTGATAAAGGAAGCTGTTAGTGTTCGTGTACATTACTTCAGCTAGATTTTCAAAGGTTTTCTGAAAAGTAAGATGTGGATGCAGTATAGACTATAGAGCAATCACCGCTGGTTGAATGTCATATCGAACTTGGTATCCTCTTACAATAACAGTAAGCAACGTATCATTGGTATAAAGCCTACGGATGTGACTGCTCGTAACGAGAAGGAGTTAGTACAATGGGTGTACAAGAAATTCAAAGTCAAGTTCACATTTAAACGATCAAACACATTTTCGAGAAAGGCTATACATCGAATTGGACTATTAGGCTTATCCCATCGAAGGTGATTTCTATGAACAGGAGCTTGTTAGCGTCAAATACCCCGATATGTATCTTGTGGAGAAGATGTTGATGAGACGCGGAAACAGACTCCTTTTAAAATGGTTAGGTTTTGATGACTCGCACAATAGTTGAATCGATAAGTCAAATTTGTAGGCCTCACCGATGATGAACAAGGTATGGATATGAATAATTTTTCAGAACGTATATAAAGAAATAATTATATATTTATTTTTTCTTTTCCATATATTATATGTGTACTACTGCTACTATTACTGCTACTGCCGATGGTGCTCCGCTTGTTGCAGTTTATGGTTATCGCTGCTGTTATTGTTCCTACTGCAACTAGTTCGCATATTGTCACTGCAAAACAAAACACCCAATGCATACATGAAATAGTTTCCAAAACAGCTCAATGCCAAATTTTAGAAAAAAGTATATTAAAACATTTTATAGTACATAAAAAGTAATTACGATATCTTTTCATACTCTTTAGTGCTTACTGTAAAAACTATCCCCCAAAAAACACTTACGTGTAAAAAACCACGCCAAGTACAGGTGTGCTGTGTATTCCTCTAATAAAAAGTATTGATATCAGATTATTGAGGCCAAGTACTTAAGTCACTACATGTTTGCCTATTATATGATCTAGCACTGGCCAATCATTTTAATTGTATTTTCGAAATTTCTTATAACGTTTTCACTACTCTTTTACATTACTACTGTTTCTCGTACTTGATTATGAATTAATGGTTATTTAATAATTAATCAAACTTTAGCTGATTCCTTATCGAGTACTACTTGGCGGGTCCGTGCAATTCTTGATATACATTTGCATTCATAATGCCAGTCATTAAACTCAAAACCAATGTCAACTTTCTATATAGAGTTTATTAACGATAACTCGTTAATAATAATCACGGTAAAATCTTAATAATAAACATAATTTTAGGATACTATTAGTACGTTCAAAGTAAGTACTTTGGAATTTCTGGCACGGACCCGCCAAGTAGTACTCGATAAGGAATCAGCTAAAGTTTGATTAATTATTAAATAACCATTAATTCATAATCAACTACGAGAAACAGTAGTAATGTAAAAGAGTAGTGAAAACGTTATAAGAAATTTCGAAAATACAATTAAAATGATGGGCCAGTGCTAGATCATATAATAGGCAAACATGTAGTGACTTAAGTACTTGGCCTCAATAATCTGATATCAATACTTTTTATTAGAGGAATACACAGCACACCTGTACTTGGCGTGGTTTTATACACGTAAGTGTTTTTTGGGGGATATCACAAGTTTTTGTTGTCCAACGGGAAATAGAAGTATTAAGCACTGAAATCTATATTGTCAAAGATATAAAATGTAAATGCATTATGATGTTGCTAATCAGAAAAATATATAGCGGTGTCGAAAATGTTTAATGGCATATAAATTTAATGTGTAAGTCTCTTTTTCTAGAAATGCATAAAGACATATACAAATTTTTAAAGAAAATGTAATCTTCAATGCATATAAGCGTCGTTAATGGTGTCCAGATTGTTGAAGCCGTGTGGTAAACGTAAGAGAGGAGAGTGTGCTGGATTATCGTAGGCCTTGTACCTCAGGCCGTGCGAACATCAAAGAGGATACTATAGTTTGAGCGAAGCGCCAAAGCTTGTTGCACACTTTTCTGGACTTCTACGTCCGACACCTAGATACAAGAAACTATGGAGCGGAACACCTGGACACACTGAACTTCCACATCCGACACCCAGATACAGAAAACTACGAAGCGGAATACCTGGACACCCTGGACTTCCACATCCGACACCTAGATACAGAAAACTACGGAGCGGAACACCTAGACACTCTGAACTTCCACATCCAACACCTGGACACAGGAAACTACCGAGCGGAATACCTGGACACCCTGGACTTCCACATTCACTACCTAGATTCAAGAAACTACGGAGCGGAATACATGGACACCCTGGACTTCCACATCCGACACCTAGATACAGAAAACTACGAAGCGGAATACCTGGACACCCTGGACTTCCACATCCAGTACCTAGACACAAGAAACTACGAAGCGGAATACCTGGACACCCTGGACTTCCACATCCGACACCTGGACACAGAAAACTACGAAGCGGAATACCTGGACACCCTGGACTTCCACATCCAGTACCTAGATACAAGAAATTACGAAGCGGAATACCTGGACACCCTGAACTTCCACATCCAACACCTGGACACAGAAAACTACGAAGCGGAATACCTGGACACCCTGGACTTCCACATCCAGTACCTAGATACAAGAAACTACGAAGCGGAATACCTGGACACCCTGGACTTCCACATCCGACACCTGGACACAGAAAACTACGAAGCGGAATACCTGGACACCCTGGACTTCCACATCCAGTACCTAGATACAAGAAACTACGAAGCGGAATACCTGGACACCCTGAACTTCCACATGCGACACCTGGACACAGAAAACTACGAAGCGGAATACCTGGAAACCGTGGACTTCCACATCCAGTACCTAGATACAAGAAACTACGAAGCGGAATACCTGGACACCCTGAACTTCCACATCCGACACCTGGACACAGAAAACAACGAAGCGGAATACCTGGACACCCTGGACTTCCACATCCAGTACCTAGATACAAGAAACTACGAAGCGGAATACCTGGACACCCTGAACTTCCACACCCGACACCTGGACACAGAAAACTACGAAGCGGAATACCTGGACACCGTGGATTTCCACATCCAGTACCTAGATACAAGAAAATACGAAGCGGAATACCTGGACACCCTGAACTTCCACATCCGACACCTGGACACAGAAAATTACGAAGCGGAATACCTGGACACCCTGGACTTCCACATCCAGTACCTAGATACAAGAAACTACGAAGCGGAATACCTGGACACCCTGAACTTCCACATCCGACAACTGGAAACAGAAAACTACGAAGCAGAATACCTGGACACCCTGGACTTCCACATCCAGTACCTAGATACAAGAAACTACGAAGCGGAATACCTGGACACCCTGAACTCCCAAATCCGACACCTGGACACAGAAAACTACGAAGCGGAATACCTGGACACCGTGGACTTCCACATCCAGTACCTAGATACAAGAAACTACGAAGCGGAATACCTGGACACCCTGAACTTCCACATCCGACACCTGGACACAGAAAACTACGAAGCGGAATACCTGGACACCCTGGACTTCCACATCCAGTACCTAGATACAAGAAACTACGAAGCGGAATACCTGGACACCCTGGACTTCCACATCCGACACCTGGACACAGAAAACTACGAAGCGGAATACCTGGACACCCTGGACTTCCACATCCAGTACCTAGATACAAGAAACTACGAAGCGGAATACCTGGACACCCTGAACTTCCACATGCGACACCTGGACACAGAAAACTACGAAGCGGAATACCTGGACACCGTGGACTTCCACATCCAGTACCTAGATACAAGAAACTACGAAGCGGAATACCTGGACACCCTGAACTTCCACATCCGACACCTGGACACAGAAAACAACGAAGCGGAATACCTGGACACCCTGGACTTCCACATCCAGTACCTAGATACAAGAAACTACGAAGCGGAATACCTGGACACCCTGAACTTCCACACCCGACACCTGGACACAGAAAACTACGAAGTGGAATACCTGGACACCGTGGACTTCCACATCCAGTACCTAGATACAAGAAACTACGAAGCGGAATACCTGGACACCCTGAACTTCCACATCCGACACCTGGACACAGAAAATTACGAAGCGGAATACCTGGACACCCTGGACTTCCACATCCAGTACCTAGATATAAGAAACTACGAAGCGGAATACCTGGACACCCTGAACTTCCAAATCCGACACCTGGACACAGAAAACTATGAAGCGGAATACCTGGACACCGTGGACTTCCACATCCAGTACCTAGATACAAGAAACTACGAAGCGGAATACCTGGACACCCTGAACTTCCACATCCGACACCTGGACACAGAAAACTACGAAGCGGAATACCTGGACACCCTGGACTTCCACATCCAGTACCTAGATACAAGAAACTACGAAGCGGAATACCTGGACACCCTGAACTTCCACACCCGACAACTGGACACAGAAAACTACGAAGCGGAATACCTGGACACCCTGGACTTCCACATCCAGTACCTAGATACAAGAAACTACGAAGCGGAGTACCTGGACACCCTGAACTTCCACATCCGACACCTGGACACAGAAAATTACGAAGCGGAATACCTGGACACCCTGGACTTCCACATCCAGTACCTAGATACAAGAAACTACGAAGCGGAATACCTGGACACCTTGAACTTCCAAATCCGACACCTGGACACAGAAAACTACAAAGCGGACTACCTGGACACCCTGGACTTCCACATCCAGTACCTAGATACAAGAAACTACGAAGCGGAATACCTGGACACCCTGGACTTCCACATCCGACACCTGGACACAGAAAACTACGAAGCGGAATACCTGGACACCCTGGACTTCCACATCCAGTACCTAGATACAAGAAATTACGAAGCGGAATACCTGGACACCCTGAACTTCCACATCCGACACCTGGACACAGAAAACTACGAAGCGGAATACCTGGACACCCTGGACTTCCACATCCAGTACCTAGATACAAGAAACTACGAAGCGGAATACCTGGACACCCTGGACTTCCACATCCGACACCTGGACACAGAAAACTGCGAAGCGGAATACCTGGACACCCTGGACTTCCACATCCAGTACCTAGATACAAGAAACTACGAAGCGGAATACCTGGACACCCTGAACTTCCACATCCGACACCTGGACACAGAAAACTACGAAGCGGAATACCTGGACACCGTGGACTTCCACATCCAGTACCTAGATACAAGAAACTACGAAGCGGAATACCTGGACACCCTGAACTTCCACATCCGACACCTGGACACAGAAAACTACGAAGCGGAATACCTGGACACCCTGGACTTCCACATCCAGTACCTAGATACAAGAAACTACGAAGCGGAATACCTGGACACCCTGAACTTCCACACCCGACAACTGGACACAGAAAACTACGAAGCGGAATACCTGGACACCCTGGACTTCCACATCCAGTACCTAGATACAAGAAACTACGAAGCGGAGTACCTGGACACCCTGAACTTCCACATCCGACACCTGGACACAGAAAATTACGGAGCGGAATACCTGGACACCCTGGACTTCCACATCCAGTACCTAGATACAAGAAACTACGAAGCGGAATACCTGGACACCCTGGACTTCCACATCCAGTACCTAGATACAAGAAACTACGAAGCGGAATACCTGGACACCCTGAACTTCCACATCCGACAACTGGACACAGAAAACTACGAAGCGGAATACCTGGACACCCTGGACTTCCATATCCAGTACCTAGATACAAGAAATTACGAAGCGGAATACCTGGACACCCTGAACTTCCACATCCGACACCTGGACACAGAAAATTACGAAGCGGAATACCTGGACACCCTGGACTTCCACATCCAGTACCTAGATACAAGAAACTACGAAGCGGAATACCTGGACACCCTGAACTTCCACATCCGACAACTGGACACAGAAAACTACGAAGCAGAATACCTGGACACCCTGGACTTCCACATCCAGTACCTAGATACAAGAAATTACGAAGCGGAATACCTGGACACCCTGAACTTCCACATCCGACACCTGGACACAGAAAACTACGAAGCGGAATACCTGGACACCCTGGACTTCCACATCCAGTACCTAGATACAAGAAACTACGAAGCGGAATACCTGGACACCCTGAACTTCCACACCCGACAACTGGACACAGAAAACTACGAAGCGGAATACCTGGACACCCTGGACTTCCACATCCAGTACCTAGATACAAGAAACTACGAAGCGGAGTACCTGGACACCCTGAACTTCCACATCCGACACCTGGACACAGAAAATTACGAAGCGGAATACCTGGACACCCTGGACTTCCACATCCAGTACCTAGATACAAGAAACTACGAAGCGGAATACCTGGACACCCTGAACTTCCACATCCGACAACTGGACACAGAAAACTACGAAGCAGAATACCTGGACACCCTGGACTTCCACATCCAGTACCTAGATACAAGAAATTACGAAGCGGAATACCTGGACACCCTGAACTTCCACATCCGACACCTGGACACAGAAAACTACGAAGCGGAATACCTGGACACCCTGGACTTCCACATCCAGTACCTAGATACAAGAAACTACGAAGCGGAATACCTGGACACCCTGGACTTCCACATCCGACACCTGGACACAGAAAACTACGAAGCGGAATACCTGGACACCCTGGACTTCCACATCCAGTACCTAGATACAAGAAACTACGAAGCGGAATACCTGGACACCCTGAACTTCCACATCCGACACCTGGACACAGAAAACTACGAAGCGGAATACCTGGACACCGTGGACTTCCACATCCAGTACCTAGATACAAGAAACTACGAAGCGGAATACCTGGACACCCTGAACTTCCACATCCGACACCTGGACACAGAAAACTACGAAGCGGAATACCTGGACACCCTGGACTTCCACATCCAGTACCTAGATACAAGAAACTACGAAGCGGAATACCTGGACACCCTGAACTTCCACACCCGACAACTGGACACAGAAAACTACGAAGCGGAATACCTGGACACCCTGGACTTCCACATCCAGTACCTAGATACAAGAAACTACGAAGCGGAGTACCTGGACACCCTGAACTTCCACATCCGACACCTGGACACAGAAAATTACGAAGCGGAATACCTGGACACCCTGGACTTCCACATCCAGTACCTAGATACAAGAAACTACGAAGCGGAATACCTGGACACCCTGGACTTCCACATCCAGTACCTAGATACAAGAAACTACGAAGCGGAATACCTGGACACCCTGAACTTCCACATCCGACACCTGGACACAGAAAACTACGAAGCGGAATACCTGGACACCGTGGACTTCCACATCCAGTACCTAGATACAAGAAACTACGAAGCGGAATACCTGGACACCCTGAACTTCCACATCCGACACCTGGACACAGAAAACTACGAAGCGGAATACCTGGACACCCTGGACTTCCACATCCAGTACCTAGATACAAGAAACTACGAAGCGGAATACCTGGACACCCTGAACTTCCACACCCGACAACTGGACACAGAAAACTACGAAGCGGAATACCTGGACACCCTGGACTTCCACATCCAGTACCTAGATACAAGAAACTACGAAGCGGAGTACCTGGACACCCTGAACTTCCACATCCGACACCTGGACACAGAAAATTACGAAGCGGAATACCTGGACACCCTGGACTTCCACATCCAGTACCTAGATACAAGAAACTACGAAGCGGAATACCTGGACACCCTGGACTTCCACATCCAGTACCTAGATACAAGAAACTACGAAGCGGAATACCTGGACACCCTGAACTTCCACATCCGACAACTGGACACAGAAAACTACGAAGCGGAATACCTGGACACCCTGGACTTCCATATCCAGTACCTAGATACAAGAAATTACGAAGCGGAATACCTGGACACCCTGAACTTCCACATCCGACACCTGGACACAGAAAACTACGAAGCGGAATACCTGGACACCGTGGACTTCCACATCCAGTACCTAGATACAAGAAACTACGAAGCGGAATACCTGGACACCCTGAACTTCCACATCCGACACCTGGACACAGAAAACTACGAAGCGGAATACCTGGACACCCTGGACTTCCACATCCAGTACCTAGATACAAGAAACTACGAAGCGGAATACCTGGACACCCTGGACTTCCACATCCAGTACCTAGATACAAGAAACTACGAAGCGGAATACCTGGACACCCTGAACTTCCACACCCGACAACTGGACACAGAAAACTACGAAGCGGAATACCTGGACACCCTGGACTTCCACATCCAGTACCTAGATACAAGAAACTACGAAGCGGAGTACCTGGACACCCTGAACTTCCACATCCGACACCTGGACACAGAAAATTACGAAGCGGAATACCTGGACACCCTGGACTTCCACATCCAGTACCTAGATACAAGAAACTACGAAGCGGAATACCTGGACACCCTGGACTTCCACATCCAGTACCTAGATACAAGAAACTACGAAGCGGAATACCTGGACACCCTGAACTTCCACATCCGACAACTGGACACAGAAAACTACGAAGCGGAATACCTGGACACCCTGGACTTCCATATCCAGTACCAAGATACAAGAAATTACGAAGCGGAATACCTGGACACCCTGAACTTCCACATCCGACACCTGGACACAGAAAATTACGAAGCGGAATACCTGGACACCCTGGACTTCCATATCCAGTACCTAGATACAAGAAACTACGAAGCGGAATACCTGGACACCCTGAACTTCCACATCCGACACCTGGACACAGAAAATTACGAAGCGGAATACCTGGACACCCTGGACTTCCACATCCAGTACCTAGATACAAGAAACTACGAAGCGGAATACCTGGACACCCTGAACTTCCATATCCGACAACTGGACACAGAAAACTACGAAGCAGAATACCTGGACACCCTGGACTTCCACATCCAGTACCTAGATACAAGAAACTACGAAGCGGAATACCTGGACACCCTGAACTTCCACATCCGACACCTGGACACAGAAAACTACGAAGCGGAATACCTGGACACCGTGGACTTCCACATCCAGTACCTAGATACAAGAAACTACGAAGCGGAATACCTGGACACCCTGAACTTCCACATCCGACACCTGGACACAGAAAACTACGAAGCGGAATACCTGGACACCCTGGACTTCCACATCCAGTACCTAGATACAAGAAACTACGAAGCGGAATACCTGGACACCCTGAACTTCCACACCCGACAACTGGACACAGAAAACTACGAAGCGGAATACCTGGACACCCTGGACTTCCACATCCAGTACCTAGATACAAGAAACTACGAAGCGGAGTACCTGGACACCCTGAACTTCCACATCCGACACCTGGACACAGAAAATTACGAAGCGGAATACCTGGACACCCTGGACTTCCACATCCAGTACCTAGATACAAGAAACTACGAAGCGGAATACCTGGACACCCTGGACTTCCACATCCAGTACCTAGATACAAGAAACTACGAAGCGGAATACCTGGACACCCTGAACTTCCACATCCGACACCTGGACACAGAAAACTACGAAGCGGAATACCTGGACACCGTGGACTTCCACATCCAGTACCTAGATACAAGAAACTACGAAGCGGAATACCTGGACACCCTGAACTTCCACATCCGACACCTGGACACAGAAAACTACGAAGCGGAATACCTGGACACCCTGGACTTCCACATCCAGTACCTAGATACAAGAAACTACGAAGCGGAATACCTGGACACCCTGAACTTCCACACCCGACAACTGGACACAGAAAACTACGAAGCGGAATACCTGGACACCCTGGACTTCCACATCCAGTACCTAGATACAAGAAACTACGAAGCGGAGTACCTGGACACCCTGAACTTCCACATCCGACACCTGGACACAGAAAATTACGAAGCGGAATACCTGGACACCCTGGACTTCCACATCCAGTACCTAGATACAAGAAACTACGAAGCGGAATACCTGGACACCCTGGACTTCCACATCCAGTACCTAGATACAAGAAACTACGAAGCGGAATACCTGGACACCCTGAACTTCCACATCCGACAACTGGACACAGAAAACTACGAAGCGGAATACCTGGACACCCTGGACTTCCATATCCAGTACCTAGATACAAGAAATTACGAAGCGGAATACCTGGACACCCTGAACTTCCACATCCGACACCTGGACACAGAAAACTACGAAGCGGAATACCTGGACACCGTGGACTTCCACATCCAGTACCTAGATACAAGAAACTACGAAGCGGAATACCTGGACACCCTGAACTTCCACATCCGACACCTGGACACAGAAAACTACGAAGCGGAATACCTGGACACCCTGGACTTCCACATCCAGTACCTAGATACAAGAAACTACGAAGCGGAATACCTGGACACCCTGGACTTCCACATCCAGTACCTAGATACAAGAAACTACGAAGCGGAATACCTGGACACCCTGAACTTCCACACCCGACAACTGGACACAGAAAACTACGAAGCGGAATACCTGGACACCCTGGACTTCCACATCCAGTACCTAGATACAAGAAACTACGAAGCGGAGTACCTGGACACCCTGAACTTCCACATCCGACACCTGGACACAGAAAATTACGAAGCGGAATACCTGGACACCCTGGACTTCCACATCCAGTACCTAGATACAAGAAACTACGAAGCGGAATACCTGGACACCCTGGACTTCCACATCCAGTACCTAGATACAAGAAACTACGAAGCGGAATACCTGGACACCCTGAACTTCCACATCCGACAACTGGACACAGAAAACTACGAAGCGGAATACCTGGACACCCTGGACTTCCATATCCAGTACCAAGATACAAGAAATTACGAAGCGGAATACCTGGACACCCTGAACTTCCACATCCGACACCTGGACACAGAAAATTACGAAGCGGAATACCTGGACACCCTGGACTTCCATATCCAGTACCTAGATACAAGAAACTACGAAGCGGAATACCTGGACACCCTGAACTTCCACATCCGACACCTGGACACAGAAAATTACGAAGCGGAATACCTGGACACCCTGGACTTCCACATCCAGTACCTAGATACAAGAAACTACGAAGCGGAATACCTGGACACCCTGAACTTCCATATCCGACAACTGGACACAGAAAACTACGAAGCAGAATACCTGGACACCCTGGACTTCCACATCCAGTACCTAGATACAAGAAATTACGAAGCGGAATACCTGGACACCCTGAACTTCCACATCCGACACCTGGACACAGAAAACTACGAAGCGGAATACCTGGACACCCTGGACTTCCACATCCAGTACCTAGATACAAGAAACTACGAAGCGGAATACCTGGACACCCTGGACTTCCACATCCGACACCTGGACACAGAAAACTACGAAGCGGAATACCTGGACACCCTGGACTTCCACATCCAGTACCTAGATACAAGAAACTACGAAGCGGAATACCTGGACACCCTGAACTTCCACATCCGACACCTGGACACAGAAAACTACGAAGCGGAATACCTGGACACCGTGGACTTCCACATCCAGTACCTAGATACAAGAAATTACGAAGCGGAATACCTGGACACCCTGGACTTCCACATCCAGTACCTAGATACAAGAAACTACGAAGCGGAATACCTGGACACCCTGGACTTCCACATCCAGTACCTAGATACAAGAAACTACGAAGCGGAGTACCTGGACACCCTGAACTTCCACATCCGACACCTGGACACAGAAAATTACGAAGCGGAATACCTGGACACCCTGGACTTCCACATCCAGTACCTAGATACAAGAAACTACGAAGCGGAATACCTGGACACCCTGGACTTCCACATCCAGTACCTAGATACAAGAAACTACGAAGCGGAATACCTGGACACCCTGAACTTCCACATCCGACAACTGGACACAGAAAACTACGAAGCGGAATACCTGGACACCCTGGACTTCCATATCCAGTACCTAGATACAAGAAATTACGAAGCGGAATACCTGGACACCCTGAACTTCCACATCCGACACCTGGACACAGAAAACTACGAAGCGGAATACCTGGACACCGTGGACTTCCACATCCAGTACCTAGATACAAGAAACTACGAAGCGGAATACCTGGACACCCTGAACTTCCACATCCGACACCTGGACACAGAAAACTACGAAGCGGAATACCTGGACACCCTGGACTTCCACATCCAGTACCTAGATACAAGAAACTACGAAGCGGAATACCTGGACACCCTGGACTTCCACATCCAGTACCTAGATACAAGAAACTACGAAGCGGAATACCTGGACACCCTGAACTTCCACACCCGACAACTGGACACAGAAAACTACGAAGCGGAATACCTGGACACCCTGGACTTCCACATCCAGTACCTAGATACAAGAAACTACGAAGCGGAGTACCTGGACACCCTGAACTTCCACATCCGACACCTGGACACAGAAAATTACGAAGCGGAATACCTGGACACCCTGGACTTCCACATCCAGTACCTAGATACAAGAAACTACGAAGCGGAATACCTGGACACCCTGGACTTCCACATCCAGTACCTAGATACAAGAAACTACGAAGCGGAATACCTGGACACCCTGAACTTCCACATCCGACAACTGGACACAGAAAACTACGAAGCGGAATACCTGGACACCCTGGACTTCCATATCCAGTACCAAGATACAAGAAATTACGAAGCGGAATACCTGGACACCCTGAACTTCCACATCCGACACCTGGACACAGAAAATTACGAAGCGGAATACCTGGACACCCTGGACTTCCATATCCAGTACCTAGATACAAGAAACTACGAAGCGGAATACCTGGACACCCTGAACTTCCACATCCGACACCTGGACACAGAAAATTACGAAGCGGAATACCTGGACACCCTGGACTTCCACATCCAGTACCTAGATACAAGAAACTACGAAGCGGAATACCTGGACACCCTGAACTTCCATATCCGACAACTGGACACAGAAAACTACGAAGCAGAATACCTGGACACCCTGGACTTCCACATCCAGTACCTAGATACAAGAAACTACGAAGCGGAATACCTGGACACCCTGAACTTCCACATCCGACACCTGGACACAGAAAACTACGAAGCGGAATACCTGGACACCGTGGACTTCCACATCCAGTACCTAGATACAAGAAACTACGAAGCGGAATACCTGGACACCCTGAACTTCCACATCCGACACCTGGACACAGAAAACTACGAAGCGGAATACCTGGACACCCTGGACTTCCACATCCAGTACCTAGATACAAGAAACTACGAAGCGGAATACCTGGACACCCTGAACTTCCACACCCGACAACTGGACACAGAAAACTACGAAGCGGAATACCTGGACACCCTGGACTTCCACATCCAGTACCTAGATACAAGAAACTACGAAGCGGAGTACCTGGACACCCTGAACTTCCACATCCGACACCTGGACACAGAAAATTACGAAGCGGAATACCTGGACACCCTGGACTTCCACATCCAGTACCTAGATACAAGAAACTACGAAGCGGAATACCTGGACACCCTGGACTTCCACATCCAGTACCTAGATACAAGAAACTACGAAGCGGAATACCTGGACACCCTGAACTTCCACATCCGACACCTGGACACAGAAAACTACGAAGCGGAATACCTGGACACCGTGGACTTCCACATCCAGTACCTAGATACAAGAAACTACGAAGCGGAATACCTGGACACCCTGAACTTCCACATCCGACACCTGGACACAGAAAACTACGAAGCGGAATACCTGGACACCCTGGACTTCCACATCCAGTACCTAGATACAAGAAACTACGAAGCGGAATACCTGGACACCCTGAACTTCCACACCCGACAACTGGACACAGAAAACTACGAAGCGGAATACCTGGACACCCTGGACTTCCACATCCAGTACCTAGATACAAGAAACTACGAAGCGGAGTACCTGGACACCCTGAACTTCCACATCCGACACCTGGACACAGAAAATTACGAAGCGGAATACCTGGACACCCTGGACTTCCACATCCAGTACCTAGATACAAGAAACTACGAAGCGGAATACCTGGACACCCTGGACTTCCACATCCAGTACCTAGATACAAGAAACTACGAAGCGGAATACCTGGACACCCTGAACTTCCACATCCGACAACTGGACACAGAAAACTACGAAGCGGAATACCTGGACACCCTGGACTTCCATATCCAGTACCTAGATACAAGAAATTACGAAGCGGAATACCTGGACACCCTGAACTTCCACATCCGACACCTGGACACAGAAAACTACGAAGCGGAATACCTGGACACCGTGGACTTCCACATCCAGTACCTAGATACAAGAAACTACGAAGCGGAATACCTGGACACCCTGAACTTCCACATCCGACACCTGGACACAGAAAACTACGAAGCGGAATACCTGGACACCCTGGACTTCCACATCCAGTACCTAGATACAAGAAACTACGAAGCGGAATACCTGGACACCCTGGACTTCCACATCCAGTACCTAGATACAAGAAACTACGAAGCGGAATACCTGGACACCCTGAACTTCCACACCCGACAACTGGACACAGAAAACTACGAAGCGGAATACCTGGACACCCTGGACTTCCACATCCAGTACCTAGATACAAGAAACTACGAAGCGGAGTACCTGGACACCCTGAACTTCCACATCCGACACCTGGACACAGAAAATTACGAAGCGGAATACCTGGACACCCTGGACTTCCACATCCAGTACCTAGATACAAGAAACTACGAAGCGGAATACCTGGACACCCTGGACTTCCACATCCAGTACCTAGATACAAGAAACTACGAAGCGGAATACCTGGACACCCTGAACTTCCACATCCGACAACTGGACACAGAAAACTACGAAGCGGAATACCTGGACACCCTGGACTTCCATATCCAGTACCAAGATACAAGAAATTACGAAGCGGAATACCTGGACACCCTGAACTTCCACATCCGACACCTGGACACAGAAAATTACGAAGCGGAATACCTGGACACCCTGGACTTCCATATCCAGTACCTAGATACAAGAAACTACGAAGCGGAATACCTGGACACCCTGAACTTCCACATCCGACACCTGGACACAGAAAATTACGAAGCGGAATACCTGGACACCCTGGACTTCCACATCCAGTACCTAGATACAAGAAACTACGAAGCGGAATACCTGGACACCCTGAACTTCCATATCCGACAACTGGACACAGAAAACTACGAAGCAGAATACCTGGACACCCTGGACTTCCACATCCAGTACCTAGATACAAGAAATTACGAAGCGGAATACCTGGACACCCTGAACTTCCACATCCGACACCTGGACACAGAAAACTACGAAGCGGAATACCTGGACACCCTGGACTTCCACATCCAGTACCTAGATACAAGAAACTACGAAGCGGAATACCTGGACACCCTGGACTTCCACATCCGACACCTGGACACAGAAAACTACGAAGCGGAATACCTGGACACCCTGGACTTCCACATCCAGTACCTAGATACAAGAAACTACGAAGCGGAATACCTGGACACCCTGAACTTCCACATCCGACACCTGGACACAGAAAACTACGAAGCGGAATACCTGGACACCGTGGACTTCCACATCCAGTACCTAGATACAAGAAATTACGAAGCGGAATACCTGGACACCCTGGACTTCCACATCCAGTACCTAGATACAAGAAACTACGAAGCGGAATACCTGGACACCCTGGACTTCCACATCCAGTACCTAGATACAAGAAACTACGAAGCGGAATACCTGGACACCCTGAACTTCCACATCCGACACCTGGACACAGAAAATTACGAAGCGGAATACCTGGACACCCTGGACTTCCACATCCAGTACCTAGATACAAGAAACTACGAAGCGGAATACCTGGACACCCTGGACTTCCACATCCAGTACCTAGATACAAGAAACTACGAAGCGGAATACCTGGACACCCTGAACTTCCACACCCGACAACTGGACACAGAAAACTACGAAGCGGAATACCTGGACACCCTGGACTTCCATATCCAGTACCTAGATACAAGAAACTACGAAGCGGAATACCTGGACACCCTGAACTTCCACATCCGACACCTGGACACAGAAAATTACGAAGCGGAATACCTGGACACCCTGGACTTCCACATCCAGTACCTAGATACAAGAAACTACGAAGCGGAATACCTGGACACCCTGAACTTCCACATCCGACAACTGGACACAGAAAACTACGAAGCAGAATACCTGGACACCCTGGACTTCCACATCCAGTACCTAGATACAAGAAACTACGAAGCGGAATACCTGGACACCCTGAACTTCCACACCCGACAACTGGACACAGAAAACTACGAAGCGGAATACCTGGACACCCTGGACTTCCACATCCAGTACCTAGATACAAGAAACTACGAAGCGGAGTACCTGGACACCCTGAACTTCCACATCCGACACCTGGACACAGAAAATTACGAAGCGGAATACCTGGACACCCTGGACTTCCACATCCAGTACCTAGATACAAGAAACTACGAAGCGGAATACCTGGACACCCTGGACTTCCACATCCAGTACCTAGATACAAGAAACTACGAAGCGGAATACCTGGACACCCTGAACTTCCACATCCGACACCTGGACACAGAAAACTACGAAGCGGAATACCTGGACACCGTGGACTTCCACATCCAGTACCTAGATACAAGAAACTACGAAGCGGAATACCTGGACACCCTGAACTTCCACATCCGACACCTGGACACAGAAAACTACGAAGCGGAATACCTGGACACCCTGGACTTCCACATCCAGTACCTAGATACAAGAAACTACGAAGCGGAATACCTGGACACCCTGAACTTCCACACCCGACAACTGGACACAGAAAACTACGAAGCGGAATACCTGGACACCCTGGACTTCCACATCCAGTACCTAGATACAAGAAACTACGAAGCGGAGTACCTGGACACCCTGAACTTCCACATCCGACACCTGGACACAGAAAATTACGAAGCGGAATACCTGGACACCCTGGACTTCCACATCCAGTACCTAGATACAAGAAACTACGAAGCGGAATACCTGGACACCCTGGACTTCCACATCCAGTACCTAGATACAAGAAACTACGAAGCGGAATACCTGGACACCCTGAACTTCCACACCCGACAACTGGACACAGAAAACTACGAAGCGGAATACCTGGACACCCTGGACTTCCATATCCAGTACCTAGATACAAGAAACTACGAAGCGGAATACCTGGACACCCTGAACTTCCACATCCGACACCTGGACACAGAAAATTACGAAGCGGAATACCTGGACACCCTGGACTTCCACATCCAGTACCTAGATACAAGAAACTACGAAGCGGAATACCTGGACACCCTGAACTTCCACATCCGACAACTGGACACAGAAAACTACGAAGCAGAATACCTGGACACCCTGGACTTCCACATCCAGTACCTAGATACAAGAAATTACGAAGCGGAATACCTGGACACCCTGAACTTCCACATCCGACACCTGGACACAGAAAACTACGAAGCGGAATACCTGGACACCCTGGACTTCCACATCCAGTACCTAGATACAAGAAACTACGAAGCGGAATACCTGGACACCCTGGACTTCCACATCCGACACCTGGACACAGAAAACTACGAAGCGGAATACCTGGACACCCTGGACTTCCACATCCAGTACCTAGATACAAGAAACTACGAAGCGGAATACCTGGACACCCTGAACTTCCACATCCGACACCTGGACACAGAAAACTACGAAGCGGAATACCTGGACACCGTGGACTTCCACATCCAGTACCTAGATACAAGAAACTACGAAGCGGAATACCTGGACACCCTGAACTTCCACATCCGACACCTGGACACAGAAAACTACGAAGCGGAATACCTGGACACCCTGGACTTCCACATCCAGTACCTAGATACAAGAAACTACGAAGCGGAATACCTGGACACCCTGGACTTCCACATCCAGTACCTAGATACAAGAAACTACGAAGCGGAATACCTGGACACCCTGAACTTCCACACCCGACAACTGGACACAGAAAACTACGAAGCGGAATACCTGGACACCCTGGACTTCCATATCCAGTACCTAGATACAAGAAACTACGAAGCGGAATACCTGGACACCCTGAACTTCCACATCCGACACCTGGACACAGAAAATTACGAAGCGGAATACCTGGACACCCTGGACTTCCACATCCAGTACCTAGATACAAGAAACTACGAAGCGGAATACCTGGACACCCTGAACTTCCACATCCGACAACTGGACACAGAAAACTACGAAGCAGAATACCTGGACACCCTGGACTTCCACATCCAGTACCTAGATACAAGAAACTACGAAGCGGAATACCTGGGCACCCTGAACTTCCAAATCCGACACCTGGACACAGAAAACTACGAAGCGGAATACCTGGACACCCTGGACTTCCACATCCAGTACCTAGATACAAGAAACTACGAAGCGGAATACCTGGACACCCTGAACTTCCACATCCGACACCTGGATACAGAAAATTACGAAGCGGAATACCTGGACACCTTGGACTTCCACATCCAGTACCTAGATACAAGAAACTACGAAGCGGAATACCTGGACACCCTGAACTTCCACATCCGACAACTGGACACAGAAAACTACGAAGCAGAATACCTGGACACCCTGGACTTCCACATCCAGTACCTAGATACAAGAAACTACGAAGCGGAATACCTGGACACCCTGAACTTCCAAATCCGACACCTGGGCACAGAAAACTACGAAGCGGAATACCTGTACACCCTGGACTTCCACATCCAGGACCTAGATACAAGAAACTACGAAGCGGAATACCTGGACACCCTGGACTTCCACATCCAGTACCTAGATACAAGAAACTACGAAGCGGAATACCTGGACACCCTGAACTTCCACATCCGACAACTGGACACAGAAAACTACGAAGCAGAATACCTGGACACCCTGGACTTCCACATCCAGTACCTAGATACAAGAAACTACGAAGCGGAATACCTGGGCACCCTGAACTTCCAAATCCGACACCTGGACACAGAAAACTACGAAGCGGAATACCTGGACACCCTGGACTTCCACATCCAGTACCTAGATACAAGAAACTACGAAGCGGAATACCTGGACACCCTGAACTTCCACATCCGACACCTGGATACAGAAAATTACGAAGCGGAATACCTGGACACCTTGGACTTCCACATCCAGTACCTAGATACAAGAAACTACGAAGCGGAATACCTGGACACCCTGAACTTCCACATCCGACAACTGGACACAGAAAACTACGAAGCAGAATACCTGGACACCCTGGACTTCCACATCCAGTACCTAGATACAAGAAACTACGAAGCGGAATACCTGGACACCCTGAACTTCCAAATCCGACACCTGGACACAGAAAACTACGAAGCGGAATACCTGTACACCCTGGACTTCCACATCCAGGACCTAGATACAAGAAACTACGAAGCGGAATACCTGGACACCCTGGACTTCCACGTCCGCCACCTAGATACAGGATATTACGGAGAGAAACACCTGGACATTCTGTGTCTCTAAAAACTGTCACCTAAAATACGAGGAACTATGCCGAAGCACACATATACATACACCCATACACGCGCGCTCCACATGAATGCTATTAAAAACTTAATAATTGTATACGGTGTGAAAGCACCCTTATACTAACTGGAAATTCGGTATGAACAGTAGCTTCACGTATAAAGTGTATTTGACTGTGTTGTGTATTCGTAAATTACTAACACCATTCAGAGTACAAATAGGTAATGAAGACACAGCAGTCAGCGCCATCTGTTGGGTAAAAAATGCGATGGACGTGCGAAGACGACGACGACGATGACGACGACGACGACGACGGACCTGAAATAAAATCATCTCGCTCGCAATCTCAATACACCCTGATCTCGTATACTAATCGTATTGAATTTAGTGGCAATCAATTCAGAACCCTTGATTCCTAGAGTGAATGTATCAATACATTTTTCTCACATACAGCCGTTCATAAGATATTTGAGTCGAAACTCAGGTACAAGCGATGCTTCGAGTAAAGAGTCTCGGCGAGCCGTGCCCCGTACGGCGGGTTGCCTGTACTTGGCGCGAGACTCGACCGAGTCTCTTGATATATCGTTCTTTGTTTACTGTCAATAAGTTCATTGAACCTTCGAAGGACGTTGCTAAGGTTTTAATCAAGAAATGCGAGTCATAACCAGATAAGTTATGAAATACAACAGGAATGGTATGCGAGTTCTTATAATTTAAATTACAACTCTGATGCGCAGCACCTCGATATTTACCCGTAAAGTGGCAATGATCGCGATGCTTAATATCATCAGATGTGAACGGTTTTTCACAAATGTGGCAAGTCTGTGTAGAATAAAATTCATTTTTCTGTTGAAAATTCAATGGTTCCCTAGATATGTTGCGTTTAAGATAGAATTCTACGAATTGAGCTAACTCTTGTAATTCGTTCACAAACCACTGTATACAATTATTTCCACGATTGGCTTTAAATTTGGAGATGGAGTCGTCAAAGGTACACTGTAGATAGTACGCGATGCTGTGTGGAACATGCTTTTGATAGACCGTTGTGTTTGAAGATTGAGAAACATTCGTTACTGACTCTAAAATACATTCAATATCAGCGTATATAACAAACGGTACAGCTTCTTTGTATTTATAATTTATGAATTTTAGAATTTTATCCTTTTCATTTGGTAATTTCACTCTACATTTATTTATATTTATACAGTCGAGTCTATGTTTTTGAAAAGAAGTTTCTGTTTTGAAGTGACATAGGCATCTGTCGCACAGTCTGGTACGGTACTCACGCTTTGAAATTTGAGAACTCAATAAGCGAGACAGATTTCGGATCCAAGCAAAGTGATAAACATTACAATCTGTGAAATCTATTTCATCTCCATTCGAATAAATTTCTGTTTCGAGCATAAGTAGGCGAATCCTTTCTTTATCTGATTTATCTTTACTTAAATAAATTGGTACTATTTCATTACCACTATCGCTCTCTATTCCATAAACATTTATTGCCAAATCATTCATTTTTTCGAATTTTGGAATATCCTTTAAACCAATGGGAAAATTTAAACCTTCATACCTTAGCACTGAGCTGAAGTGAGGGTACGAACTGATAACGCTTACATTAGTTTTAACTGGATGAAGAGCTGCGGTGACGGACCAGAGGAAACAGTACGGATCGTTGTTTCTAATGTTCACAACTGCTTTCTTCCTCTGCACATCCTTCGGTAGTTCGATGAAGGTAGACAGGCCACCGTGTATCGGTATGTATTTATTGATGTTTACCGCCAAGTTTATAATTTCAAGACCAGCCTGATTCCCTCTCTTGAAAGTCTTCAATTTTTGTCAGTATTTTTTCTCGCACATTTGTGTTGAACCAATCACTAATATCGGTGGACGGTAGTATAACTTCGTTCTTGGTGTTGAAGAACTTTAGTTCTTCGACAATCTCACCAGATTTCATGGTCTCAAATTTGCAGGACAAGACGAGGTTCACCTTCAAATTTCCCTCCTTTCGAAGCGCGTTTTTCACTCTTGCAGTAAACAATTTTCTTGCATCAGCCAGGAAATGAGCCAAGTCCTTGTGTCGTAAGTTTACAATCACTCCAGTCCTTATTCTCTCCTTAAAGGCAGATTCCAAATCATCCCAACGCACTCTGTCACTTCTTCTCTCTCTCACCGTTCCTCCACCTCTTTTTTGAAGGTGCTGTTTAAATTTTTCATTCAACGATTTAAGTATTCCAATGGTTGTCAAGATTTTGGTTTTCTCTCCAATCGTAAGAGTAACGTTTCTCAGAATTTTGTTCAGAAGTCGAATGTTTTGAGTACCAAATTTTGTCCATTTTTCAATCTCTGCCATCGATGAACCTTACTTCAAAAGTTTATACGCTCCTTCCATAATCTCGATCAACTTTTTACACTTTGCAGAATCCATCTCGTTAATAGCAATAATGCACTTGAAGGTTTAACAATGATCGCTGTGCATCATCGAAGGGCCTTTTATACGAGGCCTTCAAGGTTTTCTTGGAATTGTTTTGCATTGGTTTGAGCGATAAGACACCTACCCGAATTGCGAAATCGAGAATGCATTTTCTAAAATATTCAGTTACTGCAATCAATAAAATTTTGAATTCGACTACATGAACCTGTATGGGTTATTATTCTTGTCATTGAAACCCTGCAAATTTTTAGGAATCGAATCGGCTACAGAAATTCTTGGAATCGATGTCAAGGTCCATGCATCTTCCGGAATATTCCTAAGCCCTCCTCAGATGACGACGAAGAAGTTGCGTCGCGCGCGCTTACGTGTAATTTGACACCTCGGGGGGATGAGGGACCGCATTCTCGACGCACGACTGCGAGATAATGTTCGGTATTGCGCGTTCGAACAACCGATACATAGATAATTCTAGAATGACTTTGAACTCGCCGGTGCTCTCGCACGAGGCTGGGGGATGGGGAAGCTTCTCAGTGGGATGAGGAGGCTGACGAATCGGGGGATGAGGAAGCCTCTCAGTGGGATGAGGAGGCTGACGCGCGACCACTGCGAGATAACGTTCGAGGTCGAGTCGCCTGCAGTCTGACACCTGCATGGTATCGTTTTTCCTGAAATCAGCCTCGACGCAAAAGTCGCCGAAACCGCTTTTCGGCACTGCGCTCAAAGGGGATGCCGCTCGTCACTCTCTCTCTCTCTCTCTGATTCACCGATGCTACGCACTAAGGTTCAAGGTTAGGGACAAAAGTTCTGGAAAATTCCTGCAGGACTGCATCAGCGATGCTGCGCAATTCTGCTCGAGGTCAAACGGGCTGAGGGCTGACGTCCGAAACCTGCACGAACGTGCACGGGTCCGTCGAAGCTTTTGGAAGGCTTTCCGGGGTGGGGGGCAAGGGGCTGTCTCAAAACGTCGCGCGAGAGAACCGCCGGCTCTGGGAGCGATCCTTCCCGACTTAGCGCGGACACGAACCGTCGAAGCTTCCAGAATGTTCTAGAAGGTTCTAGAATGTTCTAGAAGGTTCTCGATCGTGCGTAATTCCTAGAATCCAACGCAAAATTCCTGGAATGTGACGTAAAATTCCCGGAATCGAGCGAAAATTCTTGGAATCGAGGGGTCCTGATGACGTCACTTCCGGAAATCGTAGAGCTCACGACGGCAACCTAGCACGGACACCCACCTTCGAAGGCTCTGGAGTGTCGGTATTATGTCGGTACAGGAATCTGTATCCAGAACCGGCCCTGCTATACTACTTTCTTGCCAAATCTTGTAGATGATCGATCGGTATACCATCAATCACATAATCGATCAATTCTTCCTCGTTTATAGGGACGTCTTTTGCCAGAATAATTTCTTACACCTTAACATATATTTATATACCATTGTAATTCACACAAGTTGACGATCACACCTATAGTGTTATTCGGATGTCGCTACGTTAGTAGACAAACGGATCCTCTACAGCCTCTAATTCTGACAGTACTTGTATTCGAACCTATTCTTTCATTATATTTAGTTAAACCATATTTTCTTCTCTTGATTTCAAAACCCTGAACCTATTATCTCCTCAACCCAAACAAACCCATTAGCCAGTAGTATCAACCACACTCACGTAGAAGAAGTCAGTTTTCCGGTTCAGTATATCTAGTATCTGTTTGTGATCCTCACCTTAACTATCGACCAAGAGACATAAATGCATATAGGCGTGCTTTAGCACCTTAAAATGGCAAGAACCCAATACCTTTTACATGATCTTTGATCGCAACACCTATGCTAGTTCCCTGATGCTCCCGCAAACGGTCGCTCACGCATAGGACGTAACAACGTAGCTCGACGCTGCAGTCGTTCCCGCGCACCGAACGTCCCTCACATTACGGCGCGTATTACAAATTTGAAAATCGCCTTACATCTTTATTTAATTAATATTTCAACTTTTGGAAATTCTTAATTACCGTCGGATTGTAATATTTTTCGATACCTTACGCTGCTGATCGAGTGTATAGTCACCTTTTTTTGTGAGTAATCGCCCGAGTCGAGAATACAGGACGCACTGACTATCAGTGGCGTACCTAGTAATAGTTTACTTTTGCTGATTAAAACTATTCTTGTGATAATTTTACGAGAGCTTGCCATTTCTTTTAACTATTTTATATTACTTGTACTGCCTGTGGTAATTTATTTACGTGTATTTTATATCTGTGTGTTAATCGTCATTTTCATATCTCACATTTTCTGACTCTTTCCAATTGCTGAAATATTTCGCGAGTGAATTTATTTCGTCTTCGCGTATCGATTCGAATTTACTATATTTATTCTCGCGTTTATTCTGTATTCCCCTATATATTGAAACATCGTCTAAAGTATCTTTTGCGTCGGCGCGGATTCGTCCCGCTGCCGTATCGTATCGCCACAGGGCCGTAGTCCATCTCTAATTCCGCGTTTCGTTTTTAAGAATTTTAGTTTATATAGAATCCCTCAAGAGCCTATCGCATGGTTAAATTAGTCTAAGGACTTTGTTGTCTTGTTTCGCTTTCGCACCTTAGTAAATCTCGCTGTCTTTCTATGAGCTTGTATGAGTGGGCTTTCCGTCTTGCTTCTGAATTTATTTTTGCTTTTCCGCTTTCATCACGCTGTAGCTTTCTGTATGGCTTGCATGCCGCTTTTCGCTTTCTTTAATATAGCTTCGGTGCGTTAAACCTATTTATTTTTCTCTGCTATCTTTCTTTTGCCTATTATCTTTATCCCATGCCTATTCCTTCTCCCGTCTAGCCTCTTGAACGCCACGACGCTCTCCCAGGTGAGCTAGCCTCTGAACCGGGTATCATTTTTGGAACTTTTGTCGACCGCTTGATTCTCTCTCTCTCTCTCTCTCTCTCTCTCTCTTTCTCGCTTCTGTTTTTACCTCTCTTCACGTTTCTCTTTCTTATCTTGGCGGTGTCGCCGTTTTAGTGTTTCGTTCGTTACCCATTTGGCGGAGTCGCCGTTTGTGAACCTGTCTCCTTACGTTCTTGGCGGAGTCGCCGTTTACTATCTTTCCTCTTTCCTATCTTTCTTTTTCTATCTTGGCGGTGTCGCCGTTTCTCGATCTGTCTCTTTTCTATCTTGGCGGAGTCGCCCTTTACCTATCTTTCTCTTTCTATCTTGGCGGTGTCGCCGTTTATCGATCTTTCTCTTTTTTTTCTTGGCGGAGTCGCCGTTCCTATCGTTCCAACTCTCTTCCCTTGGCGGTATCGCCTTACCTGTTTCCTTTTCCCTTTCGTTGTTCCGAACTTTTCCGCGTCCTCCTAAGGATTTATAAAATCTCGAGTGCCCCGCACTCGCGGTGTTCTCCCCGGAGAACACCTGGCGCCCAACCAACTTTAATTTCTCGCGTATCGAGTCGTGTGAATATCGAAATTGATTGAGAGAGAATCATACGGCGTTTTGTATACGGTTCCCTATTTTCCAGATATCGTTTATATTCTATCTAATTTCGTATTGAGATTTTGTTTTTGGGGAATAACATCGCAACGAATAACGGAAGCATATTGAGAAGATATAGGAATGCCACAGAGAAATCACGCGAGACTGGAGATGCCGACCGCGGCATTATGTGAGGAAGTTAATTTCCGCCGTTATCGCACCGCAAATGTGCCTACAACATGTGAACCAAAAATTCTAGAATTCACTCGTATGGGTAAAGACTGTATTATTCAATATGTATCTTAAAACAGAGTTATCTATGAGTTAACACATAAAAGAAAATTAGCTTATATATTCATTTACATGATAAAAAAAATATAATATTACAAAGAATAAAGATAGAACAAAGCTAATTATATCGTACGATAACGGTCAATCGATCAATCTAAATATACCCACATAGTCTTACACAAATATGTAATTCATACTTTCGGTTTGGCTAATTATTTCTTCCCTTTATGCGTTCACTACTTGATAGAAAAGATACAATACTTACGTGACAATGTTATCGGAGCGGCAAGACACCTTTATAATATTCATCCGAAATAAATCGTGTGAGAATAATCGTATATTGTAACGAAAATGAATTTTCGTTAGAAGAGACGATTCGGGAGGGAGGTGGTAAGCAGCTGGCGTAGCTCAGTGGTCAGAGCAGTCAACCGGTAATCGAAAGGTCCCGGGTTCGAATCCCGGCCCAGACGCCCCGCATTTTTCCCGGATCGTCCCTTGAAAAATAACCCATCCACCGGGTTATAATTAATATAATTATAAATACGTCATGTAGATTGCAGCGGGTTCATTGATTATTTCCCTTGCCCTTGTTCTCTCATTATTCCGTATTTTACTCTTTATGTGACGACCAACTGAAGAGATGCCACATATGACTCTCTATTACTCTGATATGCGGATCCTTTTTCTTTTTGGTTGATTTCCAAAGCCCTTAGTTTGCCTCTAGTTCTTTTTTATATTATCGAGTATTAATAATAATACAAATAAGAAAACGGTCTAAGTTATAAATTAACAATTACCGACGCTTGATGTCTTGCACATTATTGTCTCTTCAACGGTAGGAAAACGAAAGGGAAGAGACCCAAGGAACTATTAACTTGTTAGATGTGACTAATGGAAGGGGGCGCTCACCTAGTGACATCGTCCGCTAATTTCTTATACTATATGTATATGATTTTGGCTAGAAACGAACTCACCGGGTAAGCGTACGTTACATGACGCTGAATTTATAAGATTTGCCCCCCGTTTGTACACCAACTTTCAGCAGAAAGCAGGATGGATCAGCGAGAGCAAATTAGTCTCCAGATACAAACCACCACGCACGGTTCGGGCTGCAGCAGCTGCTCACAAATTGCATCGCGCGGCGGCTATCATTCTCACGGGAGTTCCGCGTACTGTTATCTATCGCCGTTTGTAAGTCGATTAAGTCGTATTGAGCCCTACGAGTTGCAAGCGTATCAGTCAAAGCGAGTTAGATGTTAGCACTCTTGATTTTTGCCACGAACAATATTATCGTGTAGTTTAAGTGATCAATAGAACGAAGGACCTCGAGTCGTGAGAAGACGAATTGCGAATACCAAGGCAACGTGGGCTTCTACCGTTGTACGCCGTATGAACATAGGAGAGTGAGTATGCAAGAGTGAGTGTGGGCACGGCATTACGAGACCTTTGTAAACCTAGCTGTAAGACCATCCGGCATTTTCTTTATTTCTAGCTAGTAAGCAAAATTGGGTTGTAACAATACATTCGAATCATTTCACTGGGAACTCTGCATCTTTGATTTAAATGAGAGATGATGAGAATAAATCACTGTGTTGTGAATTTGATTTCGGTTAAAATTTGCCTTTACCAAAAATCGCAGTATCCGATCAATTTTATCGAAGGTTGATTTAGCTTCATATATTTAATGTTCATATTCACAAATCTAAATCAAATTCTGCTAAGACTTCGGATCGTAGTTATATGATTTTGTTCATGAAAGGTCATTTCAAAAAAAGGCGGGAACACAGTTTTTAATTTTCTATTGCAAGTCATCAAAGAGGAAACTAAACTCGATTGTTGTAATATAATTTATCTTTTTTTTGGATGCTTGCTGTGGTCAAAACAAAAATTATGCCATAGTAACCTTTTTGTCCATATTATCAATTCATTTTCAAGTCGAGATCGAACACTTATTCCCTGTTCGTAGTCATTCATATTGTCAATGTGATCGTAATTTTGGTATGTAGGGGACAAAGAAGAAAATGAAAGAAATTATAGAAACAGACGAAGAATATCTGGAAATTATCAAATCGACTCGATTCGATCCCGTTATTGTTGTTGAAAAAAGCAGATAATGAAATTTTTGATTTCGAATAAAAAATGAAAGATTTTATCGGAGATTTAAAACAGAAAAATTTGAAAATCGGCAAAACGGTGAAATTTGTGTATCACCCTAATGGAAATATTCAAGCGCATTTTGATTACTACTCGGCACAATATCAAGAAGATTTTGTCGTCTATAGAAATGTAAATTTTAGAGATTTCGAAAATGTTCCACTTGCTGAAGCTTAAGGGATAACATTTGAAAAAGAAAAAGACCTACAATTTTTACTTCACTACCTTTCTCCAAAAGGTAAATAATTTTTCGGAAATTATTTGAAGACCGTGCCATTGAAAAAAAAAAAATAGGAAACTGAGTATTATTTCGTTATCTACAATGCTCTATAGTGAATTCCTTATGAGTTATGTTATAAAGATTAATATATCTTACCAATTGATCAGTTAATTACTATTAGTTATAATTGTAATACTTTTAAGCGACTGTTTTGTTCAAATTGTGCCAAAGATAAAGATTCATATAGAAACAAAAAATTAGTTATAGGAGTGGAGATCTTTCCGTTCTTTATTGTTGCACACTTGTTCCCACTTACCTTTGTGCTCGCGTGCGCTGATGCGAATGCGATTCGTCATTGCTTAAAATTGAAATAAAATGTTGCTCAACACTTTGTATCGAACAGTTATCTTCGCTAGAGCTTCGAGAATACACGCTCGAAATTCGAATCAAATCTGTTGACATAGAGCCGAAAAATTGCAGCTTGAAGAAAACGAATACATGAATCCGGACCACAGCCGGAATACAGCCTTTTATTTAACTCGCGACAACCTTTATAATTTTCAATTAATTCCGATGAAACTTTGCTAAAAACTTGCTCAAACGTTGACGACCAATAGTTTTAGGGAGCATTTGATGAGACTTTCATAATGAAAAACTTCCTCGCTATGTGAAATGTGAAAAACACGGTTTTTGTTTTGTATTAAAGTATTTATCAACAATATGGCGCTGCAACATTTTGATCTACATCATGGGCTTCGCCAAGGAGTCATGGACCTACAGTGTAAATTTGAAGCGATTCGGTCTAGTATTTGCCGACAAAACGAAGTTTTAGTTTCAAAAAACATTGAATTTAATGTTTTTCTGGTGAAAAAGAAGTAGGTTTTTATTTTTTATCTTGAAAACCAACTTTTGTACAAAAAAATGGTTCGAACATAAAAGATGCGTCTGGATGAGCCGAATCCAGTCATATTTTTTGTTTACCACATTTCGTACTTTGTGTTTTCCACCAGTTTCAAATTTCGAGCGCCTGTCGCCTTTTTCGATAAAACTCTTCAATTCGTGCAGCGAACACGAATCTTTCGACGTGGAGATATTTGAGGTCTGGATAGACAAGGAAGCACTTCAGATTCTAGGCAAAGACCCAGCTATGTGCGCATCGAAGGAATTCTTGATCCACTCGGACTTAGCCTCTCGATGGACAGCTTGGATTGCGGCTGGCTTAAAGAAAGAGACTCGAACAAAGCTTCTCGAAGGTTACTTGCGAAAGGGAAATTACCCGTTGGAAGCGCCGATATTAAACCCAGAGCTCGTCTCGTCTCTAAACGAGCCGGCCGTGAAACGAGATAAAATTTTGTTGATTCACAATCTCTGATACGTTCAGCAATGTCAGCATTGGAATCAGCGATTGCGCTAATCTTGAATGAAAAGAAGGAGGGCGTAGACAGGAATGAACTTCTCAAATTGATGTGCGACGCGGGAAAACTGTTGGCAGATTTGCATCACAAGGAGTCAGTGGCCAGAAAAGCTTATATTTTGCCAGGATTGGATAAGAAAGCGAAGACGATTTTGAGAAAAATTGAGACAGATAGATATCTGTTAGGGGTACACTTGCCAGAAAAATTAAAATCATCAAAAGCATTGGAGAAAGCGGGGCTCGATTTGAAATTGCAACCGACAAAATCATTACAGCCAAAAACTTCATTCAAGAAAAATAATTCGGTAAACTGAAAGAGTCCACCTGCGAAATTCCAGAATGACCATTAGGTGGGCAGAGACCAGCGAGGTCTTAGCATTTACAAATCGAGAAGAGGTCGTTCGCACTAAGAAAACCAGCGGCCAAAGCAACTCACTAGTTGCTTGTAGTACAGCATTAGAGTACAGCTGTGCATATCTCAAAGCCTTTCAAAGAGAAATTTACTTGGCCCTTTCGGAGAGTGGCAATGATTAAGAAGCAATTATGCATTGTGACGTGGTGGATTTCACCCGTCTTGTCCTCGGCGGCAAATCACGCCGAAACGAGATACAGGCCTAAAGGCAATAGCAAAGTCCAGGCAGGATCCACCGACCGCAAGGGCCTAATTATGATTTCGATAGATTATTTTATTATTTTCTTTTGTTTGGCGTGTACTCTGCCGGAGTTTGAATAGGTTGCTCGCTGGCCGTGCCCGTGAGGACGCGGAGGAAGAGAGAGGGAGAGCCAGCTGGAGTCCCAGGAGGAAGGGAGCTGCGACACGCGAGGGTTGACACTCACGCTATCTGCGGAGAGCAGCTCTACTGGCCCTGGAGGTGCGCGCAACGCGGGACAGCTTGACGTCACGCGGCAGCAACGCGCTCTACTCAGCTGGTACTCAACCACGACTGGAAGCGGCGCACACAGCGCCACCCGAATGAGCACCACTACCGACCCCTATGGCATAGCGCCCATCGTCAGTTGCGCATAATTATATTTCCGCGGGCTGGGAATCCAGGGACGCCTGGTGCACCCTCGCGCGAGAACCACTGTTACTCTTCGTAGTAACGATATGTATGAATTTTCCACGACGAATTATGGAAATTATTAGTTGTCGCGATGACATGTTCGAAACTGGCGCGTGGCGAAGACGCTGGGTTGAAGGATTTATCCGCAGGGCGAATCGCCGCCCATTAGCATAAAGAGAAGAATCTTGCTTAGACACGCGATGGCGAAAGACGTTTTGTTTTGATTCGAATTGTGAGTATGCGAGTGCACTGACAAGGAATGTCACTTTAGTGTCCCCCTCCGATTTTGATGAAACTCAAGTATATTGTAGCGGATGAAAATCTAAGAGACACGTGTTTTTTTTTATCGGCGGAAAAACGGTTAGGGGGTGAAATCAACCCCCAAAGTTGGGCCTGTCAAGGGGTGGTAATGCAGTTTCACCTAGAAGGAATCGTCCGATTTCAATGAAACAAAAACTAAAATGTTTCTCATCGCGAGTAATGTAAAGTGCAACTAGACATTAAAAAAAAAAATTTTCTCTCGAGAGGGTGAACCACCCCTTGATTATTACTTTTTTCACCCTATTTAAAAAACTTACGAATGGAATTCAATGAAATTCGTACCATTTGAAAGAGGAAGGAAAATTAAAGTTTACATGTTTTTGCTTTTTTGCGGGATGTCACGTTTAAGGGGGTAAACCTCCCCCTGCGTACCGATGCGTGCATTCCCATATAGGACCCCTTCTTGCGCAATTTAAGAGTGTAAATGCATTTCAAATATTCTTGTTAGTGACAATCGATAAACAATAAGTGAATATTAACGTATTACCCCTAATTAAGGGGGTAAACTACCCCCTCCGTACCTACCCCCTGCATACTGATGCACGCACTACCATATAGGACCGCTTCTCGCGCAGTTTAAAAGTGTAAATTAATTCAAAATATTCTTGTTACTGACAGTGGATAAACAATAAGTAAAAATTAACGCTTCATCCGTAATTAAGCGGGTAAGTTTATTTAGAGTTTGAATATCAATTAATGTAATAGTCCTCCCACTTTGCACGCTTCCGCCTAGAGGTAACTACGGTAGCTAGTTCATCATAGTACCAGTTTCTATTATTTTATATTTAAAATATATTTACACTCACTAATGATGGGCGGAATGGTAAATATTCTTTTATTTACCAATGTGAAGCGATAATTTTATCTGTATCCCGCGTCCATAATACGAGAGCCGTTCGGCGAGCGGGAAACGATAGCAACGCCGAGCTACGCGTCGCGGAGAGGAAACGCGTGACGAGGCAGCAGAAGGGCCAGAGGCAGGAGAACTTCGTTAATTTTCACTTATTGTTTATCCACTGTCAGTAACAAGAATATTTTGAATTAATTTACACTTTTAAACTGCGCGAGAAGCGATCTCATATGGAAGTCCGTGCATCGGTATGCAGGGGGTAGGTACGGAGGGGGTAGTTTACCCCCTTAATTAGGGGTAATACGTTAATATTCACTTATTGTTTATCGATTGCCACTAACGAGAATATTTTAAATGCATTTACACTTTTAAATTGCGCAAGAAGGGGTCCTATATGGGAATGCACGCATCGGTGCGCAGGGGGTGGTTTACCCCCTTAAACGTGACATCCCGCAAAAAAGCAAAAACATGTAAACTTTAATTTTTCTTCCTCTTTCAAATGGTACGTATTTCATTGAATTCCATTCGTAAGTTTTTTAAATAGGGTGAAAAAAGTAATAATCAAGGGGTGGTTCACCCCCTCAAGAGACCATTTTTTTTAATATCTAGTTGCACTTAACATTACTCGCGATGAGAAACATTTTAGTTTTTGTTTCATTGACATCGGACGATTCCTTCAAGGTGAAACTGCATTACCACCCCTCGACATGCCCAACTTTGGGGGTTGATTTCACCCCCTAAAACCGTTTTTCCGCCGATAAAAAAAACACGTATCTCTTAGATTTTCATGCGCTACAACATAGTTGAGTTTCATCAAAATCGGAGGGGGACACTAAAGTGACATTCCTTGAGAGTGCCATTGGGCTGACGATTTTGGGTTTCTCTTGGATTACGCGACCAGGGAACCTCACGGTAAGCGAGTACATTTGACGTGTTTGTGAGCGATGTAACTTCGTGCAAATCGTGGTACCGGAGTTTTGTTTGTTTTTCGTAATTTTTGACTGCGCGTGTAACGAACACGCAGAGGGACAATCCCTCACCTCGAATAAAACCCCGACACGAATGTCCGTCGATTGGCAGGGTTCACTGTTTCGACTTTTGTTTGATCTTATATTTTTGGATTAGAATTTTGAACGTTATCCGAATTGTTTGGTGTCGTTCCGTCCGCAAGGAAATTGTACTTTTGAGTTTGTAACGCGAAGAACGCATATAGGTTCTTGACAGTCGGTCATCATATTGTGGTAAACGCGGATTAGCCGTGTTACGATTTTTGAATTGAATTCGTACGGTACGCAAAGTACGTGGTAATATCTTCCTGATTTTACTTCTGTTTTCGTCTTTTGAGTTATTTTTAATTACTATTTCTTTTGTACTAATCACTTCGGTACTGTACGAAATCGTCGCGCTTCGCGCCGCCGATTTTCTCTAATAAACCGAACCTTTTATTTTAAATGGAAGTGTCCGAATGATTTTGTGTGTCGCGTGATCGTCTGACCCATCCGACCTATTGTTCCGAACCTCGACGCCTCCGCGTAGCTGAGTTAGTAAACGTATTCCCGCGAGGACGAAATGTAGAACTGATACGTGGTTCCCGTTTGGAACCTGGCGCCCAACAATACCTTAGGTATTTCGAAATTTTGTTAAACCCTGGGTTGCCTGGAACGCGTAGGAATCGCGTAAAGTTGTGCGCCGGTCGGTCTTGCATTTTCCGGTGAGGTCGATCGCGTAAAAATACGTCACAGCATATACCAATCTCGTTTCACGAAGAATTTGATTGGTGGGAAGAAAAATTGCAATCTTCAAGCAGATCGATTACTAGTCCCGAGTACGTTCGTGAAATTTGTTCAGACGCGTCTTTGACAGGTTGGCGAGCCCATTGCAATGGTAAGCGGCTCACAGGTTTTTGAAAGATAGCAAAAGAAATCGACATGTCAAGTATCTTAAGCTTACAACGGCATTCGTAGCTCTAAGCAGATATACAAGGAGAGTTCTGGCTCAAGATTCCTGCACCGACACGTTACCGACCTCTGGGTTCGCGTCCGTGCTAAGTTAGCGATGTTGGCTCCCCCTGTGGATGGTAAGTTAGGGCGATTGGGCCTCCTATTTAAAATTTAAAGAAAAATTTAAACAGCACCTTCAAAAAAGATGTGAAGGAACTGTGAGAGAGAGAAGAAGTGACAGAGCACGTTGAGATAACTTGGAATCAGCTTTCAGGGGGAGAATAAGAACGGGACTGATAGCAAAGGAGGGGTGACAATAAGCATGTATTTTTGGCCCCGCTTGGATTGAGCTCATTTGCTCAAAAATAAATTGTCTCGATAGGACACACAACCTTTTAAAACCGTTTATCGATAGAGCTTTTTGATTCGGAAAGCAGAGTCGCAGTCGACGATTTACATGGGATTTTAGGCATCGTGTCAATGATGGCTGGGTTTCATCCTGTTGTAAATCTACTCCACTCACCAAATTTTCTTAAAAACTGACCATATGTATGAGGAATAAAATACGTGAGAACGATTATTCTGCTAGGTGGCGCACATACTTTTTCGTGGCCCTGTATCAATCGACATTTTCAACATTATCAATTCCGCGGTACGAAACGCAATTCTCCTTATTCTATAGTAAAAAAATTCAACAAATAAACAAGTTTATGATGCAGTAGGCTCACCAACAATGATAATATTAACACTGGTTTATCACAATAACGATAGTAACCTAGGTACTAAAGTACAGATGCAATTGCCCACAACAGCCAATCGTTCTAGCACTGCTTTTGCAGACCTTAGAAAAGGGTACAGAACTTCAATTCATTAGTTTCTCTTCATCTTCTTTCAATACAGCAAACACCTAACAGGAATCAAGAAGTCATTTCTTACTGGATACATGTCCATTGATACATGGACAAATAGACATATATTGTAGAAACATCACGTCATTCCGAGGCTATAATCGATTATATGTGTGTTGTTCTTCTTTCTTATTTTTCTGTCAAAGATAGATAACTTTTGACATTGTTTCTTATAGAATAGCTGTAGCACCTTGAAGTACTAGTATAAAGTCCATTTCTTGTACAGTTTCTCTTATAGTGCCATGCTGATACGTACTGAGAATGTGCGTATGACAGTCTCTGAATTTTCTTACTAGGTCATCACTGAAAAGTGCAAAATGTTATTCTCATGAGGTTGTGTGTCCCATCGAGACAATTCATTTTGGAGCAAATGAGCTCAATCCAAGCGGGGCCAAAAATACATGACACCCCACCTTTTATTCCTATGACTTCTAAACATGATAAAAGATATGATTGACACTTTGGAAAAAATTAATCGTCATGTTCCTTGTTATCATATTTTGAGTCTTTTTGCAATTTGGTTTATAACAATGAGGGTGGAAGAGGATCGGCTTGATAAATGATATGAATGTTTATTTCTCTAAAAGAAAAACTGATCCGACTTGTTAGAAATGGTTTTATTACTAAAGGCTATAGAGTACAAGATTGGCTTGTTCTTTGGACTGATCAGACAAAACTGATCTTCTGTGCGCCCGTGACGAATTGTGATAACACTTGCATGCGTACTTGTGTCCAGTAGGTCAGGGGAAAGTCCGATAAACTATTAAATCATCATTTTCGGAATTATTAAAACACTGATAAATAAGTTCTACACATGATAATTCATGAAATATAAGTAATAGAAGTGATATGCAATATAGAAGAAAAATTATTACTTAAAAATATAAAAAAGTGAATTTCGCAAAAATTGTTTAAACATGTTTAGTTTTGCAATATAAACATATAATTAAGCGATATTGAATTATCTGTTATAGAAAATAATAGAATTAACTGACAAAGTAGGACTGCAAAGAACATGTTGATTAATTTATAAGATGGACTTTATAAGAACAAATCGTGCGAAAAGATATAGTAATAATAATAATAATTCCGGATATTCGGCTATTATCTCTACTATTAGAATAACTACCAGCAGTCTCTTCTTAATTATCTAGGCAAGAGTATGTGGGCCTGGAAAATTTAGACACCGATTTCGAACAGTGTTGGGCAAAGTCTGTATTATGTGTAATTCACTTAGGTTTTTGTCAGAAAACTGATTGGTGAATGTTACCGGGAGAAATTCACGCAAACATAGATATTTTCAGTCGATATCTGCGATGTTATCCACCGAGCTGGTCGTCTTAGAAGAAATAGTAAAACGCAGAAAGGTCGGACACGCTGAGCCCTCAAAGTGTGAAATATTTAGTGAAACTCCTAACCAATTTATCAATGATCACTCGTGGAAGTACTATTAATATATTGGCAGTATACCTACGTGCAAACATGGCAAACTTTGCCATAAAAGCTATAGAATGACATTTTCTGCACTCTCAATATTTCGTGCTCTTAAATGAGTTTCATAGTTAAGGGGGGAGCCTGCTTTAGAGGCTCCAAAAAATCGATTTTTTCGAGAATTTTTTTGGGAAGGAAAGAAATATCCGATTGAAACGAAACTTTCAGGGTTTATTATTGTATATTTGAACAGTCTTCTCAAATTTTTTCATTAGGATATATTTCATATTATGCCTGGTACAAGCATTTTGCCGAGGCGCGTCGAGTGTGCATTTGTCCTGCGGCGGGAAAGATGCAGGTCGCAATTTCCATCTGAAACAAAAAATTCAAAAAGAATTATATTTTTGAATAGTATAGCTTCTAGTTAAACCAAGAAAATTCAACAAAAAGTGAAAAATTCAACAATTCCTCGCAAATTGAAAAAAAATTTCACTTTTTTGGGAAAAAAATTTCCCTTTATATTGTTTAAAAAGTGGGTTAATCTTAACTTTCTTAAGGTTTTTTAGGTTCAACTAGAAGAGAATTTAATCCCGAATACAATGAATTTTGTCCCGTTTCGATAGGACGTTTACTTTTTTCCCTATCTTTCCCGCCAATTAGGAAAAAGCGTAAAAATGGAAAACCGAGAAATCGCGCGTCAAAGTTTTCGTATTCAAAAATTCGTAATTTTCTTGAACTTACCACATTATTATGCTAATCAGCGATTCCTGGTCCATAGAGTTGCCCTTCAGACTCTTCAAAAAACTGATTTTCTTCCATATGTTCGAGTCTGCGGGCTGTTCTGGCCTCTTTACTTGACAATGAAGCGCGCCTGTTTTCTCGGGTGATGCGCTCCTTGTCGGCTCTCTCGGCAAAATTGTTGCATTGCTGTCCAATTTTCAAATCCAGTAACTGCATGGTTTTCAATGCTGCACTGTAGCCTTCATTAAACATTCCTCCAGCGATGTAAGCAGCAATCTCAACAATTTTAATGCCTGAGTGAAGGTGTTTAGGCGTCATGCGTCACACAGTGGAATTGAACGACTCGTTCGCATTTTGTGTGTGTCCACCCAAACACCTCGTTAGCAGCTCGTCCTTCGATAATTCCTCGTACACAGGACGAATGTGCTTCTCGACATGTTCGTCAATTAGACGTGGCGGATGTTTAAAAGCAGCCAGGGTGTTTGTCGCTTCAGCTTTGCGCCACTCACACCAGCTTTCGGCGCCTTCCGGGCAATTGTCGTGGCGAGGTAATTCATCTGTAGAGCAATAATGATCAAGTGTCGCCATTATTGCATTTTTCATACCTTCTACAGAATTCAAGTTTCTTCGAATCGCCAGACCGTAATAAGTTGTTAATTTTTTTATTAAAGTCTCGGTGAGCCGCTTCTTTCCACCGAGCTTCTCTTGTTTCCTCTTGTTGCGGAGACGAGTACCCATGCGCTTTTGTACATGTCCCACGTACTCGTTTTTAGTCACTGTGCACTTGTCGCCGTATGGATCACTGTTCAGGATGCCAAGAAATGTCCGAGCGATCCGGCCGCTCGTATACCTGCTCGACGCTTACTCACTATTTCTTCTGTAACTCCGAAAATATTTCGAATTTGCTTATAAAATTTTAGGGACACATTCTTGGATAGTTTAGGAAGACATTTATGCAAAAAAAAAAATCGATTTTTTGAAGCCTCTAAAGCAGGCTCCCCCGTTAATGGCAACAATTGTACGTATATACGCTTATTCTATACTATATGAACTCATATCAGTGTTTCAAAGTATTTATGTTTTAATCTTCTCAGTTCTGCAGGCGCTCTAATTTACTTTTAAAATATTTCTAACTCCATTCACCGTACATTTTGTTATAATGGTAATATTGATGATAAAAATAATAGTATTAAGAGTATATTTCAAATGGTAATATCAAAAGCACAACTATTAATTGTGCCAATTTTTCGTATACTCACTCGCCGTGTAACCGAATTCGTCTTCCGGCTCAGGATCGGCTTGTATTTCTTCTTTCGTTCGTTTTACGTTGCCTGCACTTTTTCTTGAAATCTGCAAGGAGATAATTAATTATTTAATTATTCATTATAGATTTGACTATATCGTTAACAACGAGCAACGTTGGGCTGTGATCTTTTCCATTGTATTTATTTCTCGACGGTACCGACGAGACTACAGACATTCTCGGATGCCCACTACATGCTGGATGCAGCAAAGCATACAAAATAGGATTAGAGTAAAATAAATGGTACCGAAATCCCATACAGACAATAAATCATGTTCCGAAATTCACTGCCAGTACTACGAGTATCATTTTGTCCCTGTTTACCTGTATGCAACAGAATGAGACACAACCATACTCGCAGTGTTGGCAATGAATTTCGGAACGTACCTAATGTCACTTGAGTTACATGTGCTCTCTCCCACGGTGACGTTGTCCGAAGATTATGTGTAAGCATCCCGAAACTTCAGATGGGTGAGAATATATGGTACGTCTGAGAAACGTTGTACTCTTACTATCAGACTCTATGAGCTCAAATCGATTTTTATGTATAAAATAATGTATTGTATAAGCAACACTCTTATTTAGATACATACTTGTATGCATAAGGATTGGTTCAAGCTCATAGAATCTGATACTATGAGGACGAGGATTCTTTCACTTGTGTCTTGCCCATCTGAAATTTCGGAGTGCGTGCGCCTAACCTTAGCGCAGTATTAGAGTGCAGAGCACGTGTAACTCAAGTAACATTATTTGCACGGACCTTCGGTAACATTTGTTTTACTCCAATCTTATTTTCTTTTCAAATGCTTTGCTGCATCCAGTATACAGGGTGAGGCGCGAGAAACAGAACACCTAAATAACTTTATTGGATTTAAAGATACGGAGTTCGCAAATATCGGAATTTAAATGATTCGGAAAGGCGCCCATGGCTATCATAATATTTTTTTTTTATTTCATTTTTTACCAGTTTTTTCAAGGTTATCAGAGTTTTTTTAAATGGAATGGCACATTTTTTGTCCTTGCACATTGTAGCCGGCATCCAAACGAATCCAACCATGTAACATTGTATGACCTTCAAATGACCTCCAACCCAGAAATATGGAATTAATACTAATTCGACGTGTTAGAGATTTGGCTTTATTTCTGTTACGCTAAACGATTCCTGTGAGCGGGGTACTGTCAATTGTATCGCAATAACACAACAAAGTAACAGATTCGGTGATGACAGCTCGATCACCAGATCTCACTCCCCTCGATTTCTATCTGTGGGGAAAACTGAAGGACGAAGTCTATCATGAACGACCAACCACTGCAGAGAACCTGAAAGAAAGAATCACCAGGGCTTGTGCATCGATTTCTTTAGAAATTAACTACAGAGTAGTAAATTCTGTTACTACACGGTTTCACAAATGTATCGCAGTGCAAGGGAGTAATTTTGAACATTTAGCGTAACAGAAATAAAGCCAAATCTCTAACACGTCGAATTAGTATTAATTCCATATTTCTGGGTTGGAGGTCATTTGAAGGTCATACAATGTTACATGGTTGGATTTGTTTGGATGCCGGCTACAATGTGCAAGGGCAAAAAATGTGCCATTCCATTTAAAAAAACTCTGATAACCTTGAAAAAACTGGTAAAAAATGAAATAAAAAAAAATATTATGATAGCCATGGGCGTCCTTCCGAATCATTTAAATTCCGATATTTGCGAACTCCGTATCTTTAAATCCAATAAAGTTATTTAGGTGTTCTGTTTCTCGCGCCTCACCCTGTATAGTGGGCATCCGCGGATGTATTCAGCCTCATTGGTACCGTCGATAAATAAAACTAAAGAAGAATAATAAGAGACACACAGCCCAATGTTGCCAATCCTTAATTGTTTAATGATTGTTAAACGGCTCTAAAGCTTGTTCTAAATAGTAGTATAGCTGGGCTTCTAGAACCTTCTAGAAGCTTCGATGGTTCGTTTCCGTGCTAAGTCGCTGAGGATCGCTCCCAGAGCCGACGGTCTTCTTGCGCGACGTTTTGATGGAGCCCCTTGCCCCCCACCACGGAGAGCCTTCTAGAAGCTTCGTTGAACCCCCTTTCTCCCTTCCGATCCGTGTAGATTTCAGACGGCAGCCTTCAGCCGTTTTGACCTTGAATATTATCTCGCAGAATTGCGTATCGAGGATGCAGCAGCATCATCGATTCCAGGAAATTTATCGGCTCTCGTCAGCCATTCGATTCCAGGAAGCCTCCGTGCAGGTTTCGAACGGCAGCCCCCCGCCCGAAGCTTTCGATGACTCCCCCGACTCCCATGCAGACTTCAGGAGACAGCCGGACACTGTTTGGACCTTGTTATTCAGGGTATCGAATTACTCGTAGAAGATAAGCGACCCTTTGTGCACTTCGGAAACTTTTTGATGTAGAGTTCGAGCTCAAAGTGTGCAATTCAGGTAGGTGTCTTATCGCTCGAGCCGATGCAAAACAATTCCAGGAAAACCTTGGAAGCCTCGGGCAGATTCGTGTAAGTCGAAATGGTTCTCGCAAGCGCGGTGGTGGGGTCAAAGTCATTCTGGAAACATCTATGTATTAGTTGTTCAAATGCGCAATACTGAACGTTATCTCGCAGAATCGTGCGTCAAGAATGCAGTCCCTCATCCTCCATGGTGTCAAATTACTCGTAGGAGATACGTAAGCGCGCGACACAACTTCGTAGGAAAAAGGCTAAGGCTCATCCGAATGTTCTAGAATGTTAATCGCTCCGTTTGGAAGATGCATCGACCTTGACATTGATTCCAAGAATCTCTGTCGGCGATTCGATTCCTAGAAATTTCCGAAACCTCCCATCCCCATTTCAGCCCTTAAGAGTTTCCTATAAAAGGAGGAGCTGAACGTGCCTTTGTTAGTTTGCTGTGACAATTCGACCGATGTTAAATAAGAGGAAACAACGCGAGCTCAGAGTTCAAATACAGTTACTATTAAGGAACATCGCGGAAGTGAAACATTTGATCGAAGCTAAAAGAAATTATAACAGCCTTCTACGAAATCTAAAAAAACTTCATCTACAATAAAAAATGGATTTCTCAACAATTAACAAAGTCGGTCGTTTAGATGACTATCTTCCGACAAAGAAATTGGGTGAGTTGGAACCCCAGAAAGATTACAAAATCACCAGAATAAGGAAAGTTCAAACCAAATATGGAACGAGACTGATCCTCAATGTGACAGCTTTTCGACGTTTCTACCTGCAAGGATGGCTAAAGCTTTGAATGACGACGAGGATCTATTGAAGATGATGCAAGCCTGTGAGGAGAATCGAGTTCTCATGCGTTATCTCGGCGGACGGTACAACCAGATCGAATTCCAATGTCTATAAACTTTGTACTCGTGCTTCAACTACTATGTATACGTGTTAAATAAATATATATCTTATTATATCTTATGTCTTTATTCATAATAAAAAAATATACATTCCGATAACCAGTTCTTTAACAATGTCACATTTTCACTTGAGCAATTAAAATGTGGAGCATGATGATTTGTACATCGAGTAAGCGAGTTTTTGCGCAACTTTTGCAACGAAGGACATCCCAGATCTCCCAGATCTCCCAGATCCACGATGTACTCGGATTGTCCAATGAAAGCTCCCAACCAAATTTTCTTCTCCAATCCTTTTACATAGATCTTAGATGCATTTTGTAAGATGACTCGAAGAATGCTTCTAGCTTGATTGTAAGCAACGTCCCCAGCGCTTCAGGATATACCATGAAAATTGCGCTCCACCCACAAATTTATACATTTGTATTTAGCCGGTAGATGCTTCCATGGACGAGGTGGTTGAAAGAGAAAAGTTGCAGGCTCGGAAAAATTGCTGCCGACTCCAATCACGGATAGCTCCTTCAGGCCGAACTCGTTCAAGGGTTTCTTCAAACCTTGTACGTCCACGATGAATTCCATTTTCTTGATGAACTGCGCAGGGAGAGACGATTGCATCCTCTTTATACCAATTTTTTCACCCCACCACTGATCGTGTTGTATTCGACTACACGATCGTGCAGGATCAGGCAGAATGCCGATGTATCGTCAGGGAAATTATCTTGCGCCTCGAATTCCAGACGAATATCGACAGATCCAAGTTTGAGGGATTCGTATTGTTTGGAGCAATCGATAACGATCAATGGAGCGTACTCGAGAAATTCGTTCTTCTTTAGCAAACGTTCAGGATCCTTGTCATAGTACGTAGCTTGAAAGTTTGCATACATTTCGTCCAGTAGAGCAAACTGATTATGATCAATGTCAAGATTCAGATTTCCGTAGGAATAACATTGCGAATTCAAAAAGAGCTTAACGTCTCTGACGTTGCAGTGGTCAAAGTGACTATCATTCTTATTTTTCTTGTTCTTTCTGCTCGACTGAAAACCCAGTATCACGTATCGTGGTTTTTCCAACTGAGTCGATGTCTTGACTGTCTACACGTGTTTCGAGGTGGTGGGGAGTAAACGGTACTCGTACAGCTCCCAGGTGCGAAAGCTCACGGAGATGGGTGCATCCCTCTTGATGAATCTCAGCAGTTATATCTTTTGTCGATCCGACACCTTTAAATACGGTATCACCCATTCCAATTTTTGAATTACGAGTTTGCATTCTTCTGGAACAGTTTGCACTATTGCATTGACATCGCTCTTTGCTTTCGCCAGAATCAACTCGTGTTTAGCGTTAACGATGATCTTGCAATAATCTTCGGCGAAACCTAGTATCAGACTCAGCGGAATGGATACATCGAAGTAACCGTCTGCATTGGTCAATTTCTCTTGTTCTCTGAAGTCGGGCCAACCGGCGTTCTCCATCAAGGATCGTTAACCGGGAATCAGGAAAGCATACCCCCAAAAAACACTTACGTGTAAAAAAACTACGCCAAGTACAGGTGTGCTGTGTATTCCTCTAATAAAAAGTATTGATATCAGATTATTGAGGCCAAGTACATATTGTTTATCATTATGTACTATTATCACTACATGTTTGCCTATTATATGATCTAGCACTGGCCCATCATTTTAATTGTATTTTCAAAATTTCTTATAACGTTTTCACTACTCTTTTACATTACTACTGTTTCTCGTAGTTGATTATGAATTAATGGTTATTTAATAATTAATCAAACTTTAGCTGATTCCTTATCGAGTACTACTTGGCGGGTCCGTGCAATTGTTGATATAAATTTGCATTCATAATGCCAGTCATTAAACTCAAAAGCAATGTCAAATTTCTATATAGAGCTTATTAACGATAACTCGTTAATAATAATCACGGCAAAATCTTAATAATAAACATAATTTTAGGATACTATTAGGTCATTAAGTATGAAATGTCCGATCCCGAGTTGAAAGTAGTTGAGGCAAGCGGACACTTCATACTTAATTACCTAATATTAGTACGTTCAAAGTAAGTACTTTGGAATTTCTGGCACGAACCCGCCAAGTAGTACTCGATAAGGAATCAGTTAAAGTTTGATTAATTATTAAATAACCATTAATTCATAATCAACTACGAGAAACAGTAGTAATGTAAAAGAGTAGTGAAAACGTTATAGGAAATTTCGAAAATACAATTAAAATGATGGGCCAGTGCTAGATCATATAATAGGCAAACATGTAGTGACTTAAGTACTTGGCCTCAATAATCTGATATCAATACTTTTTATTAGAGGAATACACAGCACACCTGTACTTGGCGTGGTTTTTTACACGTAAGTGTTTTTTGGGGGATATAATTTGACTCTTAGTATGAAAAATCATATTGCACATCAAATTTGGCAAGCTCTAAACTATCTGCATCTTCAGGAGAATCCCATTATTCATGGAGACATAAAGCCGGCTAATATTTTAATAAATCCAAGTGGATTTGTCAAATTATGCGACTTAGGATTGAGTAAATTTAAAAAAATGGTTACTCGTCTGAAAAGTACCCTTGGTCATGCGAAATCGGTAAAAGGGACTCCTCTATATATGGCGCCCGAACTTCTACTGCAAAACATGAAAGCAAATATTTATTTTGATATTTGGGCAATGGCTTGCACATTAATAGAGTTGTACAGTGAAAAATCAATATGGACTGTTGACGATGAAGACTCTCTTAAATTAGTATTAAAAAATGAAACCGTTCCAGATCTCGCCGCTGTTCCACAGGATATGAAAAGTATAATTACAAAATGTTTTATATATCATCCGAAATGTAGGCCTGCGATTTTTGATATTTTAAATTTATATTCAAAATATTAATCTAAATCGGTTCTCAATTGACTTTACTGGGTTCAGGAGCTCAGGGGAAAGTAAGAAAAGGACGTTGATTTGATAGAGAATGACATCTATGGATAAACAATTATTATTATTTACCTTTCTTAAAATACTAAAAAATGAGATACTCTACATTACTACTACTACTAAAAAAAAAGACTGAAAGCCTTCAGTGGTCTTAAAAGATGAAAAATAGTTAATTATTCTGTCATCGTAATATTGTTTTTCAGTAATTAAAATATTATAGGGAATGTTTATTTGATATCAAAATGAAAATTTCTTCACTCTGTTTTCTTATTTATTTGGCTATATTTATAAAAATATAGCAGTAATTGTTAGTACTTTTATTAAAAAAGAGTTCTTTATTTATCGATAATTATTATGATTGTTTTCATTATGAGAATTTATTCAAAGAAATGAGAAATGTGATACTTAAATGTGATACCTCTACTATGTGATATTAGTACTATTACCAAGAAGAATGTAAGAAAAACTTGAAATATAACTATAGTATAGTATTATTGTATTATTTTTGTTATCATACGCTAAGAGATGTATATGTAATAGGTAATAAAAACACCTATTAAGAAAAACGTTATAATTATTTAAGCTAATCTATACTATAATCAGCGTATCAGTTTTGTGATCGTCACTGTCTTCTCTTGTTTCTAGCACTTTCAACCTCTATTAATTATCATACAAATATCTTTACAAATTGTAAATGATTTATATACAGTATCTGATAATAGTCGTAAATCCCTGAGGATTTTTTCCAAGAAAAATGCTATTAATACTGGTAGATTAAAAATTATGCATGTTGAAGATCTAAATGTTATATAGTACAGTTTTGATATAAATTCTTTTACAGTTCAAAAACGTAATTGTTAAAGTTTCAACGTTTTATTAACGTTTGTTTATTTCATTATGTAATAGGAATTTATATTACCGATCGAAAAGTCATAGTTATTTGTTATTTAGCCGTTAGAGTCCACTCATGTCAACCCCCACCTTGGGTATCATCTTTGACGGTAATCCGCTGAGAAATGATACGGGACTTGTCCCTTTCGCTTGCGGACCGTTGGAGATGATAGACCATACAGGTAACCTACGTCTTGTTATATAGAAAATCAATATTTAAGCATTATACTTACTTTGTGTTTCGAATTACTATTATTCATACAGGCGGAAGGGATTTATTTTGACTGCGATTTTGGCTTAAAAAGACATTAAAATAAGGAATCTAAACCGCGTGGATGAACGCATTGGAGAAATTTTAAAATATTGGACTGGCTGAATAACAACGTGGCTATTTACGGATAAATTACGGCAACATCAATCGTTTCCTGAAATCGTCGATCAACAGCTAGAATGGGTAATGTGTGAGTACGTATGGGACATGAATGCATTAGTTTGTTAAATCAAAAGTGTAATAATTTAGTATACGATTTATAATTCTATATGAAAAAACAAAAGGGTAAAAGCACCTTTCTCTGATGTCTTAATGAAATAAATTATAGTCCATAGTTTTTGATATCAAATTTTATATATATATATTATATTCAATTCACTTATTTCGTTTCCTTTAAATTTATGTAATAAATATAATAAATAATGTTACAATTAACGTAAATATAATTGTGGAAATATTGTTAATAATCAACACATAATATGCATATACAAAGTTACAATTTATAGATAATTAATCAGACGATTGATAATCTTTTATGCATTCTGAAATTGTAATATACATTTCAAGAGCATCTTCAATACTCGGAGATATAACTCTATCGGATAATATTTCCTGCACCAATTGATGAAAGTCTTCGGTATACAGTTTTGGCTCAATACTGTAGTAAGTTTTACAAACTTTAATTGCATCATTATCCACTGGCTTCTTATAATTTTTCATTCCAATCATTTCTGGAAGATAAAATAAACAATTTGGTTTTCCTGCAGGTATACGACGATTTTTTTGTTTTCTTATTCGATGCCGATTCCACTCTCGACGAATTATTTCTAAGTCAGTCTTTATCAAAGGTCCAAAACAATATCTCAAGCATTCAACGTCAATGTAATTTGAATCATCATAAATATTTCTGTCACGCATATCCTTGAATAAACATATCCAAAAGTCTAAACCATGACGCCTCAGCTGCGACCAATAACTTTCAATTCGTTGGTTCGATGTACTTTTCCCTTTTATAAAACTTTTATAACCCGAAAATTTATCATCGTGATAAAATCTGAAGCTTTGTTGGAGACTTTCAACTAAACAATTTTCTGTCCCATGATCCGATCTTATGAGAGTTGGCAGTACTTGCAACTTCTTTACTGTTTCTAAGTAATAGTATGCAATTATTTCGGGCTTATTATTAGAAGTGGCTACATCCAACCATAATATTTTTCGTGAAAAGCCATCAATACATCCATGAATAGCAAAACCAAAAGGCTTCAGTTTATCATAACCATCGATGTGCCATAGAAAATTAGGCCCTGGAACATTATATTTTCGCCTGCACAGTCGTCGGCGAGATCTTTCTCTTATGCCATCTGGATCTGCATCACTTAAGATTTTGTAAACAGTGCTTCGTTTTACTTTTAAACCATAAACAAGCTGCAAACGACGCCATATACTTTTATACCCAATGCAACAACCACTGCTATACAACTCTTCAATTATAGCACTACAAGTGTCGTCAAGAGATTTTTCTTCTATGTTTCTACGTTTTAAACCAAGAGTTTTCAGAATTCTAATTAAATGGCGAACAGAAATTAAAATATTATGACGTTTTGAGAGAAAATTCACAATTTCTTGGTATGTATATCCATCTCTGAAATATTTCTGAATCCAAGATTCTCTGGAGAAAAACACCTTTCTAGTATCAGAACCGTATTCTTTTTCTTCAGACCCTGAATGAAGTTCATAATCTTAATTAATAATGGTATAAAGATTGAAATTGATACGAGAATTTTTATATATACCTACTATTTAAACTATTACCCTCGACGATATGAACATTATAATAGTCCACGGCAGGATTTATAATTATATCATCAAGAACGACATCCAAGCCACATATCTGGCCATTGTCAGTGTAGGTTAAGGCTTGAGCGTTAGGAAAATACTGTTTCAACACTTTTAAACTTAAATTGCCATTTTCATTTAATGGCAGACACAATAGTCCCCCGTCGTATCGAATTTTTATTTTCTTTCTGTTCATTCTAATGCTTTCCAATTCACTTGAATGAAGATCCATTTTTTCTAAATGAAATATTGATAAATCTTATATTGATTGATAAATATAACTGTTGAAGAATTAAATTCAATTGCCGGAAATAAAGAGTCCGCCATTTTATCAATTTATGCAGACCGACACAGTGTGTCAGAAGATGTATAGCGATGAAAAATATACAGACAGAGTGTGTCAGCATGAAGAAGTTCAGATGTACCGTGTAAGAAATCAGATGTCACTACTGGGCTTCTGTACGACGGTTCTGAGCGAGCGATGAAGTCTGCCGCTGCCGAGGTCCGAAGCGAGCGAGGAGGTCTGCCGTTGCCGAGGGTTCGGAGCGAGCGAGGAAGTCTGCCGCTGCCGAGGCCCGGAGCAAGCGAGGAAGGGTTATGAACTGGTAGTCCCAAAATATAGCACGTAGACGCTCTTTATTCACTTTTGGAGAAAAATACTAGTTCTCCATTAGGGTTTTTCCCCCAATCATATGTGGGCGTGGGGGCGCCTTCGCATGCGGGCCAGGCCGAGCGCGGCGACCCCCTAGCGGCGGCGCGGCGTACCACCGCGCTTACGGCGGCTGCCGGGCGCCCTGGCGATAGACGGAAAAGGCGAGGGGGGGGGGGGGGGGGGGGGGGGGGGGAAGAGCCTGTCGCCACAAGTTGGCGTACAACAAACCTAGTGTAAACTAATGTTAAACCACATACAATATACTATAATAAGATATCGTTTGTACCTAATTCCATTCATAAAAAGTCATTTGTGTTCAATTGGTCTATGCGCCAGTGCATCTCGCCCCCCTCACGTCTGTGCGTATCTACCTGGATAGTATTCCGTTCATGATACATCTATGGCAGGACAGAATATAATTGAGATGTTTGGATTGTAACTACACGTAATGTAATATTTTTGGCAACTCTGTAAATTAAAAGTATGCTATTCCATGGGTTCTTTGTGCGACCAAATCACAAATTTCACTACTAGTAATGAATAAACTGTTCATTTTTTTAGTATTATGGCAATACTAACTTTAGATCAAGAGTTCATGAACTACAAAATATCATAGAATCAGTCAAATCCACCAAAATCCAGTTTCTCATAAGAATGGTACAGGGCCCGTTAAAGGGCTGAATAGTCACAGCGACCTACATACCAAAACCTTATAAATTTAAGAATATTATATGATTATTTAATATTCATTAGCCTACCTCTATTCCAGATTTAGTGTAAACGTTTCCCTCGAGATGCCGAGTATCTTCCTCTTCGGAACTCTCATCAGACGAATACTTTGGTTTTGGAGTTTGCGGTGGCTCCTTTTGCGGAGGATGATCATCATGTTCCTCGCTAACCTCGCGAAGTATTCCTGGGTTCTTAGGAGGTGATGGAGCCTTTTTTCGTAGAGACTTTTTCATGGAGGATCTGAAAACATTATTTTCAAAATTATTGTTATCTACCAATAAGTGCTGGACAATGTCAACGTATGTATATGCTGTAATCTTAGCATCATCATATGTTTTTACTTTAAAAAAGAACATTGTTGAATAAATTAGTTATTTGCTTAGCGTAATGAATAGAACCAGTCGCAGTTTTCGTAATGAAATATTCATATAATATTTTTATAGACGATCTCTTGTAGAAATTTCCTAGTCATTTCCTCAGTAACGAAAAAATACCGCCAAGCCAAAATTAGGCATCCCTAATAATAGAAACTTAGGACCCAGCGTGGGGCGCATTGCAATTAGCTCTTTCTCTACCATGGAAGTCTATCGGGGCCCGAACTTGGCTCTCGCTAGTACGCCACGGTATCCCGTGTAAAAATCATAAATTAAATATAAGAAGCAGTAGTAACACAAATGAGTAGCCTAGACGTTATAGGAAAATTGAGTTTGTGCTAGATCATATAATAAGCAGATATGCAGTAACTCATGTGCTTGGCATTATAATGTAACAGCAGTACTTTTTGTAAGGAGGAAAATTTACATAACTTTGTACTTGGCCAGTTTTTTTACACGTAAGTGTTTTTGTGGGTTGTAACGTTTGTTGACAGTGCAATTTCTTACGGTCCTTATGAGTATACGAAATGGGATGTAGGTAAGTGCTCGGGGGGTGGCGATTTTAAGAACTTAGGCAACACAGGATTAAATGGTAAAATAAAATAACAAAAATTTATTAATTTATCTGTGACAGGTACAACAGTTTCAATATGCGTCAATTACAATCGTCTAAATTAAACGTCGGTATTGTAGGAAAGGATTGTCAAGGAGGCGGCCTATATTTGTTTGTCTATTCCTATTTGTCTCTGACTGGTCTTTGAGAAACAGAGGATGCGCCTGTCTTAGTACAGTAGCCCTAGTGGCTACTAGTAGCCCTAGTAGCCCCTGCCTATCTATTGGCTATGATAATCCGTGCGAATTGTCTAATCACGGCGAGGATAATCGATCGAAATCAATATGGCGTCAATTGAAGTTTCTGAGGTAGATCACAGTGCTCTCCTCAGAACTATGACAATATTTCTCTACACAGCGGGCTTGGCGAAATAGCGAGTGCTAGTATGCCATAGCCTCCGACAAAATTATGAACAATGATTTTATTCAATTGCTATGCTGTATCCCAGAGGGCATAAATCGGGCTCAAACACTAAATATTTTTAATATGCGTTATCCTTTCGGATTTAAATCACGCTCACTTCATTATTAACTCACGTATATGCCGTATATGTCGATTTCTGAGAATATTGAATTTGATTAGAAAAGCAATATTGAACTGATTAAAATGCCAAATTGATTAGCGCTAATCCTCTATTGGATTATATTTCTATTATTTTCCGCGGATTAACTTTCGGGAGCTTTTTTTCATCTATCGGCTATTATTGACACTAGCCGCGCGTCCTTACTACTTACTTGTAACAAGTGCGCTCTCAGTACAGGAGTACTGAGAGGTTAATGGATTTGTCACGGTACAAGGTATATCACAAGTTTTTGTTCATCAGGTTATATTTAAAAAATTCTAAACAAACGATATCTGTGTTAATGTGAAATGAACCTCTATTTGTTACAAGAATGCACCTTTTCTATTAAATATTTTTTTAAATTTAACACGTCATAGTATTGTAGATGTTCAGAAAAGGCAACATTGAGCAAAGCCAGGGATGGGGTTTGACATTTGATGGTCAACTGTAAATTTGTAGATAAGGGTAATGCAGGACATGTGGAAGCAATTCCGCAACTCTGGCACGCATAATCCTTACTTATACTATCACGCCTGAAGGAAAATGCAGTTTCTGACTTTCTCTTCTATTGTCATAGCAATGTTTATGTTCTGTTTTAAGTGTATGTATAATATCTATATAAATACGTGTATGCGGGTCCGTGGATTTCTTGATATAAATTTGCGTTGATTATGCCAGTTTTCAAGCTTATAACGAGCGTCAACTTTCTATATAGAGCATATTAACAATAACTTGTTAAAAATAATCACGGTAAAAGCCTAATAACAAACATATAGGCTCGTACTCATACCTCTCTTTTAGCGTTAAAGACGTCTTTAGAGACGTCTATTAGTCATTAAAAGACAGCAGATAGCAGTCGATAAAAGACGTCTTTAACGCTAAAAGAGAGGTATAAGTACGGGCCATAGTCTTAGAATATTATTTAATAGTACAGTAGAATCCGCTTATAATGACATCAAAAGGAAATGACAAATACGTCATACTAAGCGAACGTCATACAAGCATAATATTAGAAAATTAAAAACTTCGTATTTTTGTTAGGTATTTAGTTTAATAGAGAGAAAAATGACTACAAAATGTATATGTTGTTACGATTCACGCCTTATAATTATTAATAGTCAAGTCAAATCATATTTTTATAATCATTTAACCATATAATCATATAATCCAAGAATAATACATTATTATACGATACATTGACGATATTAAACACTGTATTATACATATTTTGTCAATATCGAACAATGAAGATATAAATAAAAGGATAAGCCTGAATCTTCTCGGGTAACATTCAAGGATATTCAAATTACAGAGTACGACTTAGTATATTGATTGATGAAAAAAGGTTAGTTGTAAATCGATATGTTAGTAATTTTGAGGCACAGGAGTCACAATCGATGATGTGAATTACGAGATTAAGAAAACAACATCAGAGTTGTCGAGCGTGTTAAATCGTACAATTGAAGTTAAAATCAAAGTTCCAATTAGAATCGAGAGTGAAGTCAAAACTGACATACTAAATATACCAAGAACCTCTAAAACTTATCCAAGATACCGAAATCACAGTATTCACAATTTACTCGAAACCTTCTTGGATAGAACTGAAGCCGTTGTATAGGGCCGCTATCCATCCTTATTATTTCCAAACAGGTAGAACTGAAGGCGCATTTAGGGCCTCTACTTTATCCTAGCAGATCGTTAGGATCTAGACTAGCAGCGATCGTAACAGTATCTATAGATCTTTTACATTTTTAACTTAATAAAAAAAGAAACATATGATCTATGTTACCCGCTAGAAAGTACGAAGAACCTTGCCTGCTTAACAACTTGCGCAACCTGCATAGTTCCATGGCCCGTTAGCCCACTGCATTTGTAAAGTTAATTATTATGGTGTTATCACCAAGGGGATAATCACGAGGCCCGCTAGCCAAATACATTTTAAAAGATTGATTGTTGAGGTGTTATCACCAGGGAGATGATTGCGTAGCAACTTCGGATAAAAGAGTATAAAAAGCCGCGAATTCAGGGTGAAAGCACTCAGTCTTGCCTCGACTGACCAATCAATAACTGGTGAGTTGCTAAAGTGGTCTTAGTGCCTCGCTTCAACCTCGTAAACTTCCCGCAGTAACCCTAGCGTTCCGCTGCGAGGAACCTGGTCAAGAGACTCGGTCGAGTCTCGCGCCAAGTACAGGCAACCCGCCGTACGGGGCACGGCTCGCCGAGACTCTTTACTCGAAGCATCGCTTGTACCTGTGTTTCGACTCAAATATCTTATGAACGGCTGTATGTGAGAAAAATTTATTGATACATTCACTCTAGGAATCAAGGGTTCTGAATTGATTGCCACTAAATTCAATACGATTAGTATACGAGATCAGGGTGTATTGAGATGGCGAGCGAGATGATTTTATTTCAGGTCCGTCGTGGTCGTCGTCGTCGTCGTCGTCGTCGTCGTCTTCGCACGTCCATCGCATTTTTTACCCAACAGATGGCGCTGACTGCTGTGTCTTCATTACCTATTTGTACTCTGAATGGTGTTAGTAATTTACGAATACACAACACAGTCAAATACACTTTATACGTGAAGCTACTGTTCATACCGAATTTCCAGTTAGTATAAGGGTGCTTTCACACCGTATACAATTATTAAGTTTTTAATAGCATTCATGTGGAGCGCGCGTGTATGGGTGTATGTATATGTGTGCTTCAACATAGTTCCTCGTATTTTAGGTGACAGTTTTTAGAGACACAGAATGTCCAGGTGTTTCTCTCCGTAATTTCCTGTATCTAGGTGGCGGACCTGGAAGTCCAGGGTGTCCAGGCATTCCGCTTCGTAGTTTTCTGTATCTAGGTGTCGGATGTGGAAGTCCAGGGTGTCCAGATGTTCTGCTCCGTAGTTTCTTGTATCTAGGTACTGGATGTGGAAGTCCAGGGTGTCCAGGTAGTCCGCTTCGTAGTTCTCTGTATCTAGGTGTCGGATGTGGAAGTTCAGGGTGTCCAGGTATTCCGCTTCGTAGTTTCTTGTATCTAGGTACTGGATGTGGAAGTCCAGGGTGTCCAGGTATTCCGCTTCGTAGTTTTCTGTGTCCAGGTGTCGGATGTGGAAGTTCAGGGTGTCTAGGTATTCCGCTTCGTAGTTTCTTGTATCTAGGTACTGGATGTGGAAGTCCAGGGTGTCCAGGTATTCTGCTTCGCAGTTCTCGGTATCTAGGTGTCGGATGTGGAAGTCCAGGGTGTCCAGATATTCCGCTTCGTAGTTTTCTGTATCTGGGTGCCGGATGTGGAAGTTCAGGGTGTCCAGGTATTCCGCTTCGTAGTTTTCTGTATCTAGGTGTCGGATGTGGAAGTTCAGGGTGTCCAGGTATTCCGCTTCGTAGTTTTCTGTATCTAGGTGTCGGATGTGGAAGTCCAGGGTGTCCAGGTATTCTGCTTCGTAGTTCTCTGTATCTAGGTGTCGGATGTGGAAGTTCAGGGTGTCCAGTATTCCGCTCCGTAGTTTCTTGTATCTAGGTACTGGATGTGGAAGTTCAGGGTGTCCAGGTATTCCGCTTCGTAGTTTTCTGTATCTAGGTGTCGGATGTGGAAGTCCAGGGTGTCCAGGTATTCTGCTTCGTAGTTCTCTGTATCTAGGTGTCGGATGTGGAAGTTCAGGGTGTCCAGATATTCCGCTCCGTAGTTTCTTGTATCTAGGTACTGGATGTGGAAGTCCAAGGTGTCCAGGTATTCCGCTTCGTAATTTTCTGTGTCCAGGTGTCGGGTGTGGAAGTTCAGGGTGTCCAGGTATTCCGCTTCGTAATTTCTTGTATCTAGGTACTGGATGTGGAAGTCCAGGGTGTCCAGGTATTCCGCTTCGTAGTTTTCTGTATCTAGGTGTCGGATGTGGAAGTTCAGGGTGTCCAGGTATTCCGCTTCGTAGTTTCTTGTATCTAGGTACTGGATGTGGAAGTCCAGGGTGTCCAGGTATTCCGCTTCGTAGTTTTCTGTGTCCAGGTGTCGGATGTGGAAGTTCAGGGTGTCCAGGTATTCCGCTTCGTAGTTTCTTGTATCTAGGTACTGGATGTGGAAGTCCAGGGTGTCCAGGTATTCTGCTTCGCAGTTCTCGGTATCTAGGTGTCGGATGTGGAAGTCCAGGGTGTCCAGATATTCCGCTTCGTAGTTTTCTGTATCTGGGTGCCGGATGTGGAAGTTCAGGGTGTCCAGGTATTCCGCTTCGTAGTTTTCTGTATCTAGGTGTCGGATGTGGAAGTCCAGGGTGTCCAGGTATTCCGCTTCGTAGTTTTCTGTATCTAGGTGTCGGATGTGGAAGTTCAGGGTGTCCAGGTATTCCGCTTCGTAGTTTTCTGTATCTAGGTGTCGGATGTGGAAGTCCAGGGTGTCCAGGTATTCTGCTTCGTAGTTCTCTGTATCTAGGTGTCGGATGTGGAAGTTCAGGGTGTCCAGTATTCCGCTCCGTAGTTTCTTGTATCTAGGTACTGGATGTGGAAGTTCAGGGTGTCCAGGTATTCCGCTTCGTAGTTTTCTGTATCTAGGTGTCGGATGTGGAAGTCCAGGGTGTCCAGGTATTCTGCTTCGTAGTTCTCTGTATCTAGGTGTCGGATGTGGAAGTTCAGGGTGTCCAGATATTCCGCTCCGTAGTTTCTTGTATCTAGGTACTGGATGTGGAAGTCCAAGGTGTCCAGGTATTCCGCTTCGTAATTTTCTGTGTCCAGGTGTCGGGTGTGGAAGTTCAGGGTGTCCAGGTATTCCGCTTCGTAATTTCTTGTATCTAGGTACTGGATGTGGAAGTCCAGGGTGTCCAGGTATTCCGCTTCGTAGTTTTCTGTGTCCAGGTGTCGGATGTGGAAGTTCAGGGTGTCCAGGTATTCCGCTTCGTAGTTTCTTGTATCTAGGTACTGCATGTGGAAGTCCAGGGTGTCCAGGTATTCCGGTTCGTAGTTTTCTGTGTCCAGGTGTCGGATGTGGAAGTTCAGGGTGTCCAGGTATTCCGCTTCGTAGTTTCTTGTATCTAGGTACTGGATGTGGAAGTCCAGGGTGTCCAGGTATTCCGCTTCGTAGTTTTTTGTGTCCAGGTGTCGGATGTGGAAGTTCAGGGTGTCCAGGTATTCCGCTTCGTAGTTTCTTGTATCTAGGTACTGGATGTGGAAGTCCAGGGTGTCCAGGTATTCCGCTTCGTAGTTTCTTGTATCTAGTTACTGGATGTGGAAGTCCAGGGTGTCCAGGTATTCCGCTCCGTAGTTTCTTGTATCTAGGTACTGGATGTGGAAGTCCAGGGTGTCCAGGTATTCCGCTTCGTAGATTTCTGTGTCCAGGTGTCGGATGTGGAAGTTCAGGGTGTCCAGGTATTCCGCTTCGTAGTTTCTTGTATCTAGGTACTGGATGTGGAAGTCCAGGGTGTCCATGTATTCCGCTCCGTAGTTTCTTGTATCTAGGTAGTGAATGTGGAAGTCCAGGGTGTCCAGGTATTCCACTCGGTAGTTTCCTGTGTCCAGGTGTCGGATGTGGAAGTCCAGCGTGTCCATGTATTCCGCTCCGTAGTTTCTTGTATCTAGGTAGTGAATGTGGAAGTCCAGGGTGTCCAGGTATTCCGCTCGGTAGTTTCCTGTGTCCAGGTGTTGGACGTGGAAGTTCAGGGTATCCAGGTATTCCGCTACGTAGTTTTCTGTATCTAGGTGTCGGATGTGGAAGTCCAGGGTGTCCAGGTATTCCGCTTCGTAGTTTTCTGTATCTAGGTGTCGGATGTGGAAGTTCAGTGTGTCCAGGTGTTCCGCTCCATAGTTTCTTGTATCTAGGTGTCGGACGTAGAAGTCCAGAAAAGTGTGCAACAAGCTTTGGCGCTTCGCTCAAACTATAGTATCCTCTTTGATGTTCGCACGGCCTGAGGTACAAGGCCTGAAATAATCCAGCACACTCTCCTCTCTTACGTTTACCACACTGCTTCATTAAATTTATATGCCATTAAACATTTTCGACACCGCTATATATTTTTCTGATTAGCAACATCATAATGCATTTACATTTTATATCTGTGACAATATAGATTTCAGTGCTTAATACTTCTATTTCCCGTTGGACAACAAAAACTTGTGATATCCCCCAAAAAACACTTACGTGTAAAAAACCACGCCAAGTACAGGTGTGCTGTGTATTCCTCTAATAAAAAGTATTGATATCAGATTATTGAGGCCAAGTACTTAAGTCACTACATGTTTGCCTATTATATGATCTAGCACTGGCCCATCATTTTAATTGTATTTTCGAAATTTCCTATAACGTTTTCACTACTCTTTTACATTACTACTGTTTCCCGTAGTTGATTATGAATTAATGGTTATTTAATAATTAATCAAACTTTAGCTGATTCCTTATCGAGTACTACTTGGCGGGTCCGTGCCAGAAATTCCGAAGTACTTACTTTGAACGTACTAATAGTTTCCTAAAATTATGTTTATTATTAAGATTTTACCGTGATTATTATTAACGAGTTATCGTTAATAAACTCTATATAGAAAGTTGACGTTGGTTTTGAGTTTAATGACTGGCATTATGAATGCAAATTTATATCAAGAATTGCACGGACCCGCCAAGTAGTACTCGATAAGGAATCAGCTAAAGTTTGATTAATTATTAAATAACCATTAATTCATAATCAACTACGAGAAACAGTAGTAATGTAAAAGAGTAGTGAAAACGTTATAGGAAATTTCGAAAATACAATTGAAATGATGGGCCAGTGCTAGATCATATAATAGGCAAACATGTAGTGACTTAAGTACTTGGCCTCAATAATCTGATATCAATACTTTTTATTAGAGGAATACACAGCACACCTGTACTTGGCGTGGTTTTTTACACGAAAGTGTTTTTTGGGGGATAAGAACTTTCTGCCAGTACTATAAGACGTTCGTCCCTATTGCACGCGTATGACAAGAACCCAAAGCTCGCGCAGAAAGCGAAGAGTACGAGTCGCACGGCGAGGAGGTGTCACGGCGATCTCCTACGCTCCGCAACCCCTGGAGCTCTCGCTGATGCGATTCGCCTGGCGGACGCAGCGTCCAGATCCTAACCCTGTCGTCATCGGGACTCCCACCTTCACCTAAGTCTGCAAAACGCCAGACGTGTTGTCTTTCTGGCGATACTGCCGCCCCGCAGTACAGCGATCCCCGGTCCCGGCGCTCCTCAGTCCGCTGCCGCCCTGTCCAGGACACCTAGGGCTGAACAACGCGGAGTCACTTCCTACAACTCTCAGAGGACCACAGGCAACGAACCGAAGGACAGAGAGACGCGCAAACCGCGTTAAACGGAAACTGGCAGATTTATTTGACACCCCATAAAAAGGGCATTGTTGTAAACCACATATAAAGGGCTGAACAACCCACGAATTCTTCCTAAAAAGCATTCCCCATCATTGAAATTGTAATCATAACAAGTGGCTAAACATAGAATTATATTATTGTAATGTATGTGCATTATGTACTGTGACGTTACATTTTGCATTTCCCGCCACTAATAGCAGGATACCGTTTTGTGTGTTACGAGACGAGTTTACGTCTCGTTTTATAAGGCACTCACACTGACAATCGACGCTCCAGGGTCACTAATGTCTCCTTAACCCTTATGTCAATACCCGGGTACCCGGGTACCCTTTTCCGTTTTCCAACTTAAAATTTTTGATCTTCCTGACAAAATATCCACAAATCCTTTCAGATCCTCGTTATTTCGTCAATTGCACATCGATTTATGTATTTAGTTTTGAAAAAAAAGAAAAAAGTCAGAAATTTCAATAAATAAAGTTGAATATACGCTTGTTCAATACCCGGGGTACCGGAGTACCCACGTTTGTCAATGTATCACTCGTATTGAATTTCTAACCTAACAACTAAAAATAATAATAAAGGATGAAAAGGAATATAAAGTAAATAAATAAATATTGATATTGTTAGTTTGAAAACAATTTATAGTGATTTATATTTATAAAAATGGACTCATAATGAGTTTTTATTGAGTACACTCGTTATACTTGGTAATTGTATTTGCGTGCTCATCGCAAACAGGTTTTTGACAAGCCACACATGATTTTCGCGTTTTCCTTCGTTTTTTGAATGCACCCTTGTAACAAATATGGCATGATCCAACGACAACCTTGCGTCCAGTAGGATCTACCGCTTGTGCAGACCCAGATGCTGTTGCAGTTTTGCTTGGAAGATCGACAGGTTTACCGTAAATGCTTTCGATTGCCAGCTTTGTTGTAAAATTTCTCATAACCTGAACATTTACATAATACAAAAACAAAACTGTATAATACCAGTCTCTTCGTGGTCTGAGTTTTCCGAACCCTGCGATTGTCCTTCAGGCAACAGAATCCAATCTTCGTCGTCGCTATCCGATGCATAATCATTTTCTTCAGCAGATTCCTCTCCTAATAATTGGCTCAAATAAGCCTCCCTTTCTACAGCAGTCAATCTGTTATGGTATTGATTAGAATATTTATAATAGTACATTCATTTATAAAGGGGAAATTTCATGTAACTGGATTCATGTAACTATACCTTGCAAATTCAGCTGCTGATAATTCTTCCATTATTCTTATAACTTTGTTCACTTACTCGATCAAAAAGTTTTCAATAATCAATAACGCAAAACACCAAACACACAGTATTCCAAAATATCACTGCATTTACAAACGTCCGCGTTCAGTTAGGTCTCGTTTGAGAATGACGGTAACACTACTGAACTTCTCGCATAAACCATAGGGCATTTGCCATTATTCCCCTCCAAGGCATTTCAGAATACCTTAAAAAGGGCTGCCTCAGGTAGTGGAAGCACCTAATGTGACTCAGATATCGAATAAACAAACCCAGTGACGAATTCCCGCTCATAAACGCGTTTTATTGCATGGATTTACCGTAAGGGTACCCGGGTACCCCGGCTATTGAACAACGTACAATAGTTTGGGTATTGACATAAGGGTTAAAATAACGTAACTAATTATATTTTATTTTACCTATGCATCACGAGGTATGTAAAATATGGCACGATGGACAATTGAACTGAACAACTCTCCCGGAAACCTGGGGTTCCAGCAGCCTAGAAGAAGAAAGTTGGGAATATCGAGGGTGATGCCGGATCGAGGGGCCTCATAGTCGCAAAGAGGGCGAGTTTGCCGGGAAGATACCATCAACGCTTCGAGCCAATCTGCGGGAAAGCATGCGTAGAGGATCGAGAATCCAGAGGAAGCTGTCGAAAAAGGTTGGAGAAATATGACAGCGACGGATCGGTACTATTGCTGCCAAAACTTACCGACTGACCGTACGTGTCGCCACGAACGGCGGCGCAGTCAACGTCCGTCCCGTCTACGATGGAGAGCTAGAGCCCACAAATTTTCCCGACAAATAAGGATATTCCGATAGCCAACACAACCCTGGATGGAGAAAATCAGGAAACCCGCCGCCTCAAGCCAAGAACAGACCGGCGAGACGTATTCCCGTGGTTCAAACTCCACGCGATACCGTGGGCCCTGCAATCAGTGTACCCAAGTAGCATAGCGACATCTGAAAGGTATCTTTTAGAGGTCTGTAAAGAGATACGGATATTGCGGTGTCCGGCAGGTAGGCAAGAAAGGACGCGTAAATATACATTCAGCTTGACGGCTTTATTCCCACTGGCCCCTCGTTGTCTCACAGGCTCATCTACACACTACACCTGCACACGCACACATCCATCCGTACACAACGTTACGCGCCCGCTCTCGCATACATCACAGATATCTTCAAAAGTATCCGTAAAAATAGCTATTAGATGTCGAAATGGTATGTTAATTTCCCCTCAAAAGACATCTTTTGGATATATCGAAAAGACATATCTTTTAGATGGGTTTTCGCAAAATCCGAAAGATATCATACAGAAGTCTGGGAAAAGCTACCAGAACAAGTGGCGCACATTAGGTTGTCGAGTAGATAACTATTTGCGAGATTGGAAAAGACGTCTAATAGATATCCGTAAGAGGATATCTTAAAGAAGCCAATCAGATGTCTAAAAGTCTAAATTTAATTGTCGAAAAGATAACTTTAAAGATTATCCAAAAGATATCTGTAATAAGATATCTGTAGGGGAGCTGTAAATGCTATCCAAAAGTTATCTTGTATTCTCGAGCAGCAGATGACGATTTCGAAAAAGTTATGCATTTGATACATAACTGTCTGAAATCTTTATTTATATTATAAATAATACGTGGCTTACTGTTACAGCCAATAATAAACACTTTTCTAACTAAATATTCTTTTTTTATTTGTTATGCAATGACTTAATAATGGGAAAATAAAAAATTACGCGAAAATCTTAGAACTTCTCAGGTATCTTATTTCCTGTCTTATTGATCAATTTTATTGTAATGATTTCTATATTATTGGTAACAAAATAAACATATTGTGTAACACTAGCATTGCAAATAATATTATAGGCTTTAAATTAATAATAGTGGTTTTCGACAAAAACAATTTTTGAAATTAGGATTTGCAACGTACAACTATAGTACAACTGTTTTTTTTATTTATATTAAAGGTAATATGTGACAGACGTCATCAGCATCGCTGCAGATCACAGACATGCAAAAAGGGTTTGAAAAAAAAAGTTATTATTTATTTAATGGTCGAAACGCGCAAAACGAATTGAAAACGTTTGTTCTCTCGGTTAAATGGAAGCAAAGATTTCAAAACTGGAGACGTTCTTTGGAGACGAAATGAAATCTGGAATAATATAAAACAGTTAGTTTTTAAAACAATAATATGCAACGAAATATAACTTTAAAAACTGGTTTTGTTTTTAACGTGAGAAGGTGAGGTGACTTACAGAGTACACTGACTACTGTACAGTTTTTTTTAACACGATCTCCCGATTTCTGGAGCCACAGCGATATTCTCTTTCGTATGTCATCCAATGTTTGGCTGTACTTCAAAACAATAAATGAATGAATGAATAGAATTTATTCGATCCTGGATCGTGGATCCCTAAGAACCGTAGGAAATTACATGAATGATTACATAGACAATTACATGAGTGATTAGATACTAGCTATAAGGATAATATAATAATAATTACAAACTTACGAACTGCTCTAGGATCCCAACATTTCTTCCTCCCCCGCAAGCAGATACCCGAAACAGCGAGTACGGAAGTCTGCTAGGGTTGAAGCTGTAGTGATATTTTGCGGTAAAGAATTCCAGAAGTGAATCCCATTGACAAGAAACGACTGCTGATAAGTCACGGTGCGGGTATTGGGGGGGTATAGCGTATCCGTGCGCGAAGGAATCCGCCGTCGTACAATATCGGATCTTAGACGCAGTTGGTCAGCGAAAAAACTGGATATACTCTACCAGAGGGTATAAAATAGGCAGCCAATAGTAAGGTGCCGGCGATTTCTCGGTTGAAGCCAGTCAAGCCTTCTCCTGTGTTCCGAGATATGCGCTGATCTTGGGAGACGCAATAAGAATCGAACACAATTATTAAGTGCAACTAACAGTTTCTTCTCTAGTCCATCAGACAAGCCGGTGAGAGCGGTAGCTCCATAATAAAAATTGGGAAGATGAAGGTAGTGACTAGGTGGCGTTTTAATGCTAGATCTAAATATATGGCGGTCATACGAATACGGTATACCGCTCCGGCAGATTTTTTACGGACAGTAGATACATAATTAGTCCAAGTCAAGGTATTATCTAGAGTAATGCCGAGATAGCGAAATGTGGAGACATACTCGATCTGCCATAAAGCCGGAGTACAGGGAGCGATGAATTGTCCAGAGCGTTGACATATTTAGTCGAACCAATGACCATTGCCTTGGTCTTACTTACGTTTAATTGCATTCTGTTTGCCTAGCACCATTGTAAAATTCTCTCCATATTTAGGTTCAATAATTGTATCGCACCCCTTAGTTTATCCGGACTGCATTTCGTGTAGATGACTAAGTCGTCGGCGTAGAAAATATGCATGCAATGGCACAGCATAGATGGTAGATCGTTGATAAAAAGCGAGAAGAGCACTGAACCAAGAACACTGCCCTGCGGGACAATAGCGTTACGCGGGAGCGAGTCAGATACGCAACCCCGAGTATCATGTATGTACGTATGGTGTTTGCGATCGCTTAAATGCTCGGTAGCATGCATTTCTGCGTTGCATAAGGCCACAAATCTCGTCAGTTAGCCATGGTGAAGGTGAGCGTTTCACGACAACTTCTCGTAAGGGAACAGCCTTATTTAACATTGTGTCCATTAAAGAATTCAGGAGGCCAAGTTGTTGGTCAATTGATGACTGGTTGGAGAACAAGGATACATCAAAGGATAGCTAGACCTCAGTAGCAGCATTCAGGTCGACTTGATCCCATGGGCGATAGCGTATTGTTCGTGGTTCTCCACGAGGCACGTGGTACTTGATAGAGATATAGATAAGGTTATGCCCAGAGAGGAAAGGTTGTGCTGATTGTCCCCGTGTGTCCAAATAGTCAAGACCACTTACTGCAGAGATGTCGAGCCATGTATGAGAGTTTACGGTATGGTATGTTGGTTGTAACGGTACAATACTTAGTTCTTGTGATGTACAAAATTCTTTAAAGTGGACCGAATCATAAGTAACAGAGAGTAGATCCCCGTTAAAATCACCAACAACGCATGCGAACTTATATTGAGACTGCAGTGCTATAAGCGTCTCCTCAAACAGATTGAAAAAGCCAACCTTAGGCGGCCTGTAGACTACTCCGATGAGAATTTTTGGGCGATTAGAACTCCATATTTCTGCTATCAGGAATTCAGGGACTCCATCTTGTTGGAGAGAGGATGATGATGCTATGACTCGTCGATTTAGTTCCTCTTGGAGATAAAGAGCCACTCCACTACCATGTCGCCCTCTACGATCCATTCTGAGGATATTATAAGATGGAAGCCCCATTTGCTGATCGACAATGTTATCATTTAACCAAGTTTCGATTATAGCAATTAGATGGTAGTGATTATATCTAAAGAACTCCTTCAATTCGTCGATATGCGCCGGCAAGGATTGAGCGTTTAGGCAGCAGACGTTCATAAGTGGAGCGGCCGATCGTGTTGATGATGGAGCGGCAGAGTTCATTGTTCCAAGCAGTCACAAGGATAATTGTGATAGGTCAGTTGATAGAAGCACCTTGATAGGTTTTGAGTTGACATCTTTCCTCACATAAACAGCAGCGTTGGCAATCCACACGAGCCTAGATTTAAATTGAGGGAATTTCTTTAAAATACTGTCACGCAGTTGACAGAGTTGCAGTGGCTGACGCTTATTGATATACACTACGGCCCTTACTCATACCTCTCTTTTACCGTTAAGAGACGTCTATTAGTCGTTAAAAGACAGCAGATAAGAGAGACCTTACTCATACCTCTCTCTTAAGTCACTATTATAGAAAAATCGCTAAAAGACGCTATAAGAGACGTCTATTAGATGCGTTTCCTACTCATACCTCTTCTTAAGGGGGGAGCCTGCTTTAGAGGCTTCAAAACATCGATTTTTTTTTGCATAAATGTCTTCCTAAACTATCCAAGAATGTGTCCCTAAAATTTTATAAGCAAATTCGAAATATTTTCGGAGTTACAGAAGAAATAGTGAGTAAGCGTCGAGCAGGTATACGAGCGGCCGGATCGCTCGGACATTTCTTGGCATCCTGAACAGTGATCCATACGGCGACAAGTGCACAGTGACTAAAAACGAGTACGTGGGACATGTACAAAAGCGCATGGGTACTCGTCTCCGCAACAAGAGGAAACAAGAGAAGCTCGGTGGAAAGAAGCGGCTCACCGAGACATTAATAAAAAAATTATCAACTTATTACGGTCTGGCGATTCGAAGAAACTTGAATTCTGTAGAAGGTATGAAAAATGCAATAATGGCGACACTTGATCATTATTGCTCTACAGATGAATTACCTCGCCACGACAATTGCCCGGAAGGCGCCGAAAGCTGGTGTGAGTGGCGCAAAGCTGAAGCGACAAACACCCTGGCTGCTTTTAAACATCCGCCACGTCTAATTGACGAACATGTCGAGAAGCACATTCGTCCTGTGTACGAGGAATTATCGAAGCACGAGCTGCTAACGAGGTGTTTGGGTGGACACACACAAAATGCGAACGAGTCGTTCAATTCCACTGTGTGGCGCATGACGCCTAAACACCTTCACTCAGACATTAAAATTGTTGAGATTGCTGCTTACATCGCTGGAGGAATGTTTAATGAAGGCTACAGTGCAGCATTGAAAACCATGCAGTTACTGGATTTGAAAATTGGACAGCAATGCAACAATTTTGCCGAGAGAGTCGACAAGGAGCGCATCACCCGAGAAAACAGGCGCGCTTCATTGTCAAATAAAGAGGCCAGAACAGCCCGCAGACTCGAACATATGGAAGAAAATCAGTTTTTTGAAGAGTCTGAAGGGCAACTCTATGGACCAGGAATCGCTGATTAGCATATTAATGTGGTAAGTTCAAGAAAATTACGAATTTTTGAATACGAAAACTTTGACGCGCGATTTCTCGGTTTTTCATTTTTACGCTTTTTCCTAATTGGCGGGAAAGATAGGGAAAAAAGTAAACGTCCTATCGAAACGGGACAAAATTCATTGTATTCGGGATTAAATTCTCTTCTAGTTGAACCTAAAAAACCTTAAGAAAGTTAAGATTAACCCACTTTTTAAACAATATAAAGTGAAATTTTTTTCCCAAAAAACTGAAATTTTTTTTCAATTTGCGAGGAATTGTTGAATTTTTCACTTTTTGTTGAATTTTCTTGGTTTAACTAGAAGCTATACTATTCAAAAATATAATTCTTTTTGAATTTTTTGTTTCAGATGGAAATTGCGACCTGCATCTTTCCCGCCGCAGGACAAATGCACACTCGACGCGCCTCGGCAAAATGCTTGTACCAGGCATAATATGAAATATATCCTAATGAAAAAATTTGAGAAGACTGTTCAAATATACAATAATAAACCCTGAAAGTTTCGTTTCAATCGGATATTTCTTTCCTTCCCAAAAAAATTCTCGAAGAAATCGATTTTTTGGAGCCTCTAAAGCAGGCTCCCCCCTTAACACTATTCCTACCGACACTTCACGTATACATACTTATTCCTACCGCGGCCGGTCAAATGACCGGTCTTTCACAACTTATATTTTTCAATATTGAATGCAGACCAATAGCCAGCTTACCAGTATAAAAATATATTTTCTTTTATTCAAGAGTACATAATCTACATTTTATTCTTAGAAGACGTCTATACTGTGACAAGAGTCCCTAACCAGACACAGGGTATCTGTGCGAGCACTAGTTCGCTGCCGCGCCACTAGGTAGCCAAGGCAACTCGCATGTAAAAACGTAGGACCGGATAAATAATGAATCCGTCGAGTTTGCGGTTTTCGTCTTCTTCGCCATCGATATATACTTTTGTATCCTGCATCTTGTATCCTGCATCCTGAATCCTGCATCTAATATCCAGCTTCTCTCATCCGAGAGAGAACCATTTTTTGGATCACACCGTCCGTTGAGGACTCTGTGGTTCTAGATTCACTTGGAAGTGCCGTAAACCATTTTCTGGAAGGAACTTCTCGAATAAAATCGTGCCACAACTACATTACCTTTCATTTGTAACGACTTTATAGTTTTGGCATTGAGTCTTAGAGAGAAACTATTACAAAAATGTATAAATCGTACTACCGGTCAAATGACCGGTCGTGGTAGGTAAGACAGACTACAAATTTTTCTCAGAAAATAAACAATAAAAAAATAAGTGAATATTGAAAAATGTATCATACATATGTATATATGAGGAAAAGTCGTAAAGTTTAAAGGCGATTCACTTACGTTGAATGTAGGAAATTCCAATTTAAAATTTAAAAACGGTCATTTGACCGGTCCTGGTAGGAATAGTGTTAAGTCTCTCTTAACCACTTGCGCTGGCAAAAAATTGACGCGTGTACCAGAACGATCCAGGGTAACTCGCTGGGAGGCGTCACGCAGTGTTCGATGCCCCAGAGAAATCGGAAAAAGATTTATATTTTCTAAACTAATTTATTGTTGACCTAGAACTTTTTATAGTTTTTTGAAGGGAATATGGAGCATCAGCGGATTATAAAATTATACAAATATAAATATTAAATTTATTTCTTAATAATCATGCAACGTATGATATCTTTCAAAACACTCTGGAACATGCAATAGTACAAGGCATTTCTTACATTCCCATACAGTTTCACTTCGTCTTTTGTGTTTGGTACACACTCTACACCTTCGCTGTGGATTCTTTTTGGCATTTGTGCGTGGAATATTTCTCGGGAAATGTCCCCATTGCGTTGCCTCTAAACGATTGGGTGTGCTTCCAACAGACATCGTTCCGCGTTTTTTATAATCGGAAATACACACAGCCTGTAATAGTTGTTCTGCCACATCTAATCGAAATTTCGTGAAGGAAAATTTCTTGCTTTTTGCTATATCCATTTTCTTACAGAATAAAACATAAGAATTAAAAAGCGCAACATCCGCTAAGTAAAAAAATATTTTTGTATAGCTTTTTACATATTTTCTCATAAGAGAAAAAGAAGATAAATAACTATCTTGTAAATCCACCCCACCCATGCCATTATTGTACTCCAAAACAATGTTGGGTTTTGTTACAGGGTCGTTGTTATTTTTGAACCTCTTCTTTTCTACCTCTTTCATCTCTACTTTCAAATGCTTTCTGGGCATTACGCATATGTTTTTTTTTGTCTTTCCATCTGGCAACTAAGATACTATTAGACGATCTTGAGATTGAATTTTTCCGCTGCTAATTCTTTGGGCATATGTTTTCTGTTACACCTCACTGTTCCTATGGCATTCGCTTTTATAGATTGTAACTTTGCAAATAGACTTGGTGATGAATACCAATTGTCGAGAAACAGAGTGTGACCGTAACCAGATATTGTTGTGCACATAAACATTGTAACACTTTTCAATACACTTATGTCAGCATTTTTATTTATATGCTGACCTGTGTATATCTTGAATTGAATGCAGTATCCAAATTTTGATTCGCACAGTTTATAAAATTTTACTCCAAAGCGGGCCCTTTTCGATGGGTTATACTGTTTATATGCCATACGGCCTTGATATTTCATTAGTGATTCGTCTAATGATAGATCTTCCTCGGGAGTGTAAACAGTCTTAAATTTTTCATTGAAATAATCGATTATACTTCTCAATTTCCATAAACGATCATTATTGTGGTCTTCAACATCGTTGTTACTAAAGTGTAAAAAGGGCGATAACTGGGAAAATCTCCAAAATGGCATTATTTTTCGAAATATCGGAGTTTCGATTATACTTCTTTTCGACCAATAAGATTGAAGACTGTTTTTCTTCACTTGCGACATCAGAATGCATAAAGCAAAATATGCTTTTATTTCGTCAAGATTTGTATCTCACATTTGTATCTTCATATTTTTTTAATTTGTGAGTTTCGTTTCGGAGTATCTGGCTCGCGTGACGATTCGTTTCAGTTACGATAATTTGCCAAAAGTCTTCCGTTAGTATTTCATTTATCATTTGTAAAACTGTGACACTTTGCCTAAAAGGTATATTTATTTTCGAAGTTCGTGAATATTTCGAAATTTTAGTTATATTTTCGGTATCTTTCCGTACCCATTCATTAGGAATAAGATCAATTTCACAATCTTCATTTATGTATTCTTCCTGGTCATCAGATAAAATTCTTCGCCGGTTTCGGAGTGGAAAAACCATTTCATCGAAGTCACTATCACTATGACTATCACTACTTCGACTTCCATTTGTTGAAATAACCCGAGCAGAAATTTGGTCAGGCTGCCTGATGTCGTACCAGGTCCGGATCAGGTATCGGTATGGCATGCCTGATCAGGATAGCCGGATGAGGCCCAGATCCTGCCCTGGTCATGCATCAGTACAACATTTGTAAATGTGATCAGCCTGAAATATAGATCCTGAACAGGATCAGGCCCTGATCAGGCAATTTCATGGCAAGCCCTATTATGGAAAATCTGACTTGGCCGTAGTCAGGCGTTATTCAGAGCTGCGGTATTAGGTGTCAAATCAGGCAACACTGAAATTGCCCTAATATGAAACTATATACATGCAATACAACCACCGGCCACCAGAGGGACAGGGATACCCGCAAGCAAAAGTGGGTCACTGAACCGATAAGTTCCAAACTTTATAGAATTCTGTAAAAGAGACGAAGAGGCGATAAAAGCTACTAACTTGCAGCACCTAGCAGTCCAATCCATCGCACTGCTTCTATATATCATTTTTTAGAATCAAAAAACTAATTTATAATTTGCAGAAATTCTCCTACCCCTCGAAAGCAAGGCCTAATATGTCACACTGAATTACTCCACTACCTACGATATTTTCAAAAAATGTTACCTGTTTGTCATTTCAACGTCTATATGTATATCTAATGTATATCAATATCAGGCAACCGGATATAATACCAATCAGGGCATGATTAGGACCACATATGTTCTCTAATGTGGGCCTGATCAGTAGCCTGATCAGGGTCGAATCAGTAGCCTGATCAGGGCCGGATCAGAAATGCCGTTACATGCCACATCAGGGCCGGAAGAGCGGCATGATCCGGGCCGGATTATGAGTTAGGGACAGCCTGATCCGGGCCGGATCCCCGCCGGAATAAATTTCTGCTCGGGAATGTCGTTAACTTCACTTTTGCTTTCCATTTTAGAATATGGGATATTGATAACTGTACGCTATGCAGTGCACTGATGATCTGTACTTTGACAACAATTCCACCTGACGTGCCACGCACGTTGTTTCTGTTTCTGTAACAATCGCATGACGACGTACATACATACCACGTCGTGGGCGATTCTGTGACAAAAGCATAACGACGTGCGTGGCACGTCTTCCCAGCGCAAGTGGTTAAGGCACTTTAAGGCTAATAGAGAGCGCTAGTTTATAATAGCGGCCAAGGGAACTATTATACCGCTATTACCAGCTGTTAAAATTAGTCAAAATGGAGTCCGTCGACGATGTAAACGACATCGCCGATGTGCGTGAAGTGAATGCGATGCGACAAGATTATCCGAAAGTTTTTCGTGATCGAATTAATTCATTGGAAGTGTATAATGATCGTGAATTTCGTAACCGGTACCGCTTATCTAAGGACTGCGTACGTTTTGTCGTTGGATTGGTGCAAAAGATGTTAGAGTCTCCGACTGGCCGTGCAAGTGACTGCTCACCAGCGCTCCAACTCCTCATCGCTTTGAGATATTATGCGAAAGGGTGTTACTAAACCGATATAAGTGAGTAATTGTATCTGAAATTATTGCATGCAAAAAAAATCCAATAAAGACAAGAATAGGCCAGTCATGAGTTCTTGCCGAACCAATCGACTGGTTAAATTACTGGATAGTCATTAAAGATTGAAGAACACTCAGTTGACTATTCTTGAATAGTAATCGAATGTTCTACCTATTGCTATTTTTCCTAACTCAGCTTATATTTGTAGGGGATCTGCATGGCGTTTCGCAACAGACAGTATCAAGGATAGTACATGCTGTCTCAGAAGCAATTGCAGGATTACTTCCTCGCTTTATTGCATTTCCTCAACAGGTAGAAGCAATTCAGATAGGCTTATATAATTTGGCACAATTCCCTCAAGCTGTGGGCTGCATTGATTGTACACATGTACCAATCAAAAGACCCGACAGGGAAGTTGCAGAATTGTATATCAATCGGAAAGGCTACTACTCGTTGAATGTGCAAATAGTGTGCGATGCTCAGAGACGTATCCTTGATATTGTTGCTCGATGGCGAGGCAGTGTGCACGACGCTCGCAATGGGATAACTGCTCCCTCAAGGATGAGTTCGAGGTAAACAAAATACAATTTAATAATAATTAGTGTTCTCATTGTACAAACATTGTCATAATATTATTTTCTGGTTGCAGAGTTCCAAAATTAAGGGGGTTTTGCTTGGAGATTCCGGGTATCCATGCAAATCCTACCTTTTAACACCGTTTTTAAGGCCTCGAACCCTTGCTGAGGAGCGTTACAACGAATCCCATGTGCGAACCCGGAACGTCGTGGAACGCTGCTTCGGAGAGTGGAAGGGCATGTTTCGTGCCCTGAGGAACGGCATGCAGATTTCTCTGCCAATAGCGGGGACAGCCGTTGTTGCAATGGATGTCCTATATAACATTCGGCACGAGTTTGGTGACACCAACGTATATGGTAGAATTATTTTCAGCATGTTGGAAATATATACAATAGAAATATTGTTCGTATATTTAATAGGAATCATTTTTCAGATCCAGAAGACGATGAGGGGGCGGAGCAGCCGGCGAAAGAGGATGTCAGCCCAACTACGGAAGAACCATCTACATTGGTTGCTGGCAGTCTCTTCCGTCAGCAGTTTGTGTAGCAGCATTTCACGTGAGGCCCGGCTCTAACCCCGTCCTGCTTCCAATCCAACGACGAAACGTATGCAGTCCTTGGATAAGCGATACGGGTTACGAAATTCACGATCATTATACAGTTTAAATAGATCAACTTGATGACGAAAACCTGTAAGATAATTTTGTCGCATCGCATTCACTTCACAATAAATGGGTTTAAAGCGAAAACAATTGTTATTTCATTTTAACCTTTCTTTTATTTTAACTTAATTTAATAATAATTTAATTTAATAATAATTTTATTTAATTTAATAATATTGTATATACATATATAACAGTAAGGAGAGAAAACTTCAGCAAATTAACAACGGATTCTTGAAATCGCAAAATATGAACATCTTGGAGAACAAGGTAAGTATTTCACAAAGCCAAAACGAATTGAAATGGTAAGAAAGTGGAAAGAGTTGCGTGAGATCTTGACAGCTACTGAATTTACACGTGACTGGAAAGATTTATGCAATATCAACGGTGGAAAGGGCAACAAATATTTGGCCTACAGATAGCTAAAACTAACTGATGGAGGTTCGACAGTAATAATTTCAAAGAGAGTTACATGAACGTTGTAACGTATTTCTTTTCGTGACCCGACACCGATAGCAAAACTCAGAGAACGAACTATCTTCGAGAACCAACCTACGTTACCTTCGGCCGTCCACCCGTCGTTCGCGCATCCGCAAGCCAGGCGGGCGCCAGTCAATTCTTTTTTCACCGGGAACTGACGAGCCGGTATAAACTGGGAGTTGGGGTGGAACAGGCCCAACTCCACCAAGAACGAGAGCTCTGACGGAACCTATCAGACGAGGCGGTAGCTTAACGGATCCTTTCGATTTTTGGGGACGCGTGAAATCGAGAAACGCAACCGTAGGTGCTGATCTTTGGGGTCGCGTAAAATCAGCAAACGCAACTGGATACACGAACGGGAGCGGACGGTTACGGAAATGCACGGCCGCTCAGGCTGCTAGGTTTGAGGTAGAGAGGGTCGGAGTACGAGTCCGGCAAATAGTGCGAGTGATAGAGAGCGACGAACCGAGAGCGTATCAGAACGAATCTAAACTAACCATCGAGATCCCTTCACCAATTAATAAATTGGAAGACTCACCGGAGCTGATACAGCTAATCCGGGAAGGTCGAGAACTGCATCCAAGGGACACTCTGGTGAGCACTGCACTAAGGCACAGCACTACACCTCCGTAACACTCACAGGAATTCATAGAATTCCTGGATATCGCGAGAGCAACGCGAGAACTGTACGACTCGAGAACTTGCTATACCGGAGCGAAACACGGCAAGAAAAACTATCAACAGATAGCACGGGAGCACGAGCCAGCCCGTGACACCTCGGTCGGTGCCCCGAGACAGACTGCTTTGACAATAGCCAAATCCGAGAACTAATCATCCTGATTGGTCGAGAGCCTTTTAACCGATAACACTTCTATCTCCTCCGAATCGTCCCTTTAAACCAAATCGAGAGCGTTCCTTAACGAATCGGTACGTAATTCTGGAGATCCTCCACGGCCGCTTCCCCAGGGCATCGGGCGACAGCTGGGCACCACATCCTTAACTCGGACAAGAGGTTCCTCTCCTGCCCTTAACCGTATCAAAACTATCTCCGCCCGCTCTACAGCCCTTTGCCCATCTCCAGCGGGGCGCCGGTATTTCACCCGGGCTTCTGCCGGTCCGTGGAGACGTCTCCGTCGGGTACTCTCCTCTGCCGGGCAACTCGGTACGTCGAGACTATCTCCCCACACCAGATTCGAGCACCTCGACCTCCACTAACCAACAACGAAATCTTCCGAGAGCCTTGACATATCTATGCGAATCAATCCGAGAGCGTAGCTTCTGAGCAGGGTGGCGATCCGAAGAGAACCAGAAATCGAGAACGTTATCTGTATCGGTAACCGGAGCCGCCTTGGGACCGTGATTCGAAAAATCACGTCATAACGTTCAAATGAAGTCAACCAAAATCGCCGAATATAAATTTAGTCAAAACATTACGTTAAGCGTATCTAGTCAAGAAAATTTACTGGATAATTGCACTTTTCCGACAGCAAAGACAAAAACCTGAATCCTTATGAAGAATTCTCCAGTTTTTGCAATTGCAATCGTAAAAGCTCAATCCGCAATGTAGACTCTTCATTCGATTTTTTTACCGCTTCCAAACTTAAGGCGTAATGTTCCTCCTTGTATTTATGTTCAGCGGCAATTAACTTCATTTTCGCCTCATGCTCCTCTCTTTGAAATTTGATGGCGTCCTGGATCTTCTTTTCTTGTAGCCGCAGCAGGTTCTCCTCATACGCCATCATCTCTTTTTCCTCTTTTTTGGAGGTGATTCAGAGATGACGGCACTTTCCGAGGGCTCGAGTCGTAGGATGTTGCTGACACTCTGCTGCGGTTCCTTGCTTTCCAAAAGAAGTTCTCTGAAAATATTTTAAATTATTAATTTTCCATATTATTATAACCAATATGCTTTAGAATAATAAGATTATAGAAATTTACCCAGTTGCAGGATCCAGGATGTATTTAGAGATGTCGCCTTCCTCGTTGTCTTCTACAACGGCGACATCTTTATCCTGGTCCTTATCGCGCTGTTTAACAAAACACAGACATGAGTTATAAAAAAATTCTAAATTATATGAATATAATAAATTATAACAAATAACTTACTACGCCATCACTGTCGAATGGATTTTCATCTACCACGAAGTCCGCAGGACAAATTTCTGATAACAGAAAATCTGTTTCTGACGGCTTCGTGGTAGATGGTCCTCCACCAGTAGATTTCAGCTGTTTCTTGTAGGCCGAAATATTTTTTTTTGCTATCCCTTTCCACCGTTGATAAGTTCCGCGTAAATCCTTCCAGTCACGGATGGATCCAGTAGTTTTTATGTTCTCTGCCAACTATTTCCACTTCCGTTTCTTCTCGTCTTGGCTTCGTGGATGACTATGCTTGTCCTCCAAGATGCTCACATTTTCTTGAACGAATTCAAGAATCCGCTGTTTCTCTTCTTCGCTGAAGTTTTCTCTCCTTTTTGATCTTTCAGCTGACATCTGAAGCATTTTTGCATATGATAATCCTCCATCAATATTTATCATCGATTACATAAATAATTGTACCATATTTAAATGAGATATCTGTACTTACGTTTGAACAGCTCTTTGATCAGCTAGGTAATAGCGTTCAATTACGCTTACGTATAAAACAAGGAAACTCATTGTAAGAAGGAACCTCATTGGTCTACAATTCAAACGAGAACCGTATACGACCAATCAGGTACTACCTTTCACAGAAGCTATTTTTTCGTATCGTGGCAACATGAGCGTCGTTTGAAATTTTAGGCTTGCCCGCGCAACGCGCATGCGCGTGGGACGGCCGCCGTGTCTATGCAACGTTGCCACGTCCATTTTCCTAATAGCGCGCTCTTAACTAATAGTGGTCATAAAAGAAGGTATGAGTACGGCGTCTCTTAACAGCGGTCTGATCGTCTTTAACTAAAAGACACTTAATAGCGATTGTAAGAGAGAGGTATGAGTAAGGGCCTAAGTGTAATTATCGCGGGCCTAATTAGACTACCTTGCCTATTTCATTTTCATCGAATAGAGTGAATACCCTGGAGTGTCCCGGTAGACTGCGTATTGTATCTATTGATTCTTGTGTAATCTTTCCTTACTTATCTCTGTTTACATTCTATTTTTGTTGCGTTTGTGTGTTCCGTTAAGACCCGTTGCACAGTGGGCTGGGAAAGCGAAAAAGTGGGATAAATTTTTATTCCACTGGAAAATATGGTAATAATTTTTTTTTTCGGTAATATTACAGTTCTTGTGATTAACTATTAATATCCGTTTCCGTCGAATAACTTACATTAGATTAAAAAATAGTAGGAAATGGTATAAAATCCGTAAAAAAAATCTCATAGAAAATGAACTATAATTGTTTTTATTATTATTATTTGTGAAATGCTTTTCTGTTTTTTAATTACGAATGCTGATTTAACCATGCCTTTTTTGGGAAATTGTATATATAAATAAAGAAAAAAATGTATTTTTTATTTTTATCAACTATATATGGTTAAATCTCCATGTTTAACACTACACTGTACTTTTATGCCTTTAAAATGCAGTTTTAACTATTTAATTTTGATTAGAAATAAAAATTACATTTTTTTTCATTTCTACGGATAATATTCTAAAAAAGTCGCTTACTAATTTGTTGTAAACATTCTTATTTTGGAAATAAAAATTACTAAAGAAGTGCATAACCTTTTAAAAATCGCATGTTTGATATACCATTCCCCAAAGAGGCGTGTTTAAATCAGCATTATCAATTAAAAACCGAAAAAGCATTTCACAAATAGTGCATTTTCTATAATTTTTTTTTTCCGGATTTTATACCATTTCCTACTATTTTTTAATCTAATGTAAGGTATTCGAGGGAAACGGATATTAATAGTTAATCACAAGAACTGTAATATTACCGAAAAAAAAAATTATTACCATATTTTCCAGTGGAATAAAAATTTATCCCACTTTTTCGCTTTCCCAGCCCACTGTGCGTTGGTCGTTCGAGTAAACTTTTGTTACTTTATACTTGTTATAGTATACGGATTATTTGTCCGGAACGATGTTCATCGTCATTTACTAATTCTCCTACTGTTTTCCCGCGCGCGAGCGAGTCGCCAATATTTGGCCGTGGATTTTTAGATATAATTTATAATTATTCAGGCCTTCTGCCGTCAAGGTGCCGTTAGCGTGACCGCCCATTGTTTAATCTATTACATACTTATAGTAGGTCCACGAGTTCGGTGTGGGTTTTTGACAGATCGAAAACTATGAAATCCCTAGCCTGCAACACGTGCTTTCATGAGGCCTGCACCAGTAATTTCTTCTAAAAGCATGTCATGCTTTAATTTATACTTTTGCTGTTGTATAATAAGAAGAATAAGATATAATTTCACACGAAACTGCTGCATAATTGATTGATATAATGAAATTGCGGTATTAATATTACGGAAATATTTTCTACCAGTAATGTTCGCAGTAATAGAATGACTGCAAAGAAAATCCAGTGCCGTCTCTGGCCGTGGTAGTCATATGACACATGTATGTTCCATGTTCATGAATGCATGTAATTTCGTCCACAGCATGAAGTAGTAACTTTAAAATAATTGTTTCTAATAAAAATATGATTAGTATAACATAGAATATGTAGGAGAAAGTTTCTAGGAAACAAAATTTTTTAGATCTTTAAGGAACCCTTTTCTAATACGTCAATGTTCTGAAATGAAGTGCCGTAGCACATTTTACTGCGCCCGTTAAAGTAGTGCATGTACAAATTTATGAAATCAAATATATGATCACTTTATTTACAGATGTGAACTAATAATAAAGCTTAAACATTTAAGTACACTTTTTGATCACCTCGCGTGTTGTTTAAAATCATAGATCGACCCGTATTGGTGAGGGGAGGGAACGGAGGCTTGAACGCGTAGTAATACCATTCAAAGTAACTAGGGACTACTTTCGCATGCTGCCAATCGCCTACACTGAACTCGTGGATAGACTATATTTTGATTCTATTTGTGTGGAGATTTGGCTGGTAGCGCCGAGGCTACCGAATTGTAGTATTTTCCCTTTCAAGGAAACCCTCGATTAATATATTTTCTAATTATTTTGTTATTGTTACCAAATTTCGAGCTTTTTATTCTTCGTGTGCAAAACCTTCCCGCGTGTGTGTATTCGCAGGACCAGCCCCTCTACCCTTCCCGTGGGCTGAATAGCCAGGGTATCGCGTAGGATTTCCAGGCGGTGTTGCAACATCTACCAGATGTCTCGCGCCCAGTCACTTTGACGTGCCTCGATTATCAGGATACGCATTCGTCACGATTCTCTTACCGGACACCGTCCGTGATCCTTCTGCTTATTGTGACCTCTAATCAAATTATCGCGATTGTTTGCCACACTTACCTTAAATATTTATCGGTCACAATATATATAAGTTGTGACGTATACCGTTCATCGGCGTCGCCTACAAATAATCCGTGGCTGCTCCCAACGTGCTGTAATCAAAGAAAAGATCCGAAGATCTAGTTGTTGGGCGCCAGGTGCGGCTTTCCCGCACCACCATCCCTTACCACGGCCGTTTTCAGGTTTCCCGGCGGCTCAGCCTCAGCGTACTGAAAATGGTAGAGGGGAACATGGGGGCGACGAGAGAGAATTTTGGAGTCAACGGATAGGCGCGCAAAATGATAAAACAGCGAGAAGGATACCGTTCCGTTTATTACCATTAAATAAACGGCGGATTGTACAATACAAATCCCGTCGTGTACAGTGTGTCCTCCAACGGCGGCTCACGACTATTACGAATCGTGATCTCTAGCCTGCCCAAGACCTGTCCGTACCTCGGTGTGCCTACCGAATTCGCGAATCCCCTCGCGATCCTAACAGGTCTCGTTGGAGACGAGCCTTCCCGTCCCCGGGAGTGTGCCCTCCGACGTCGGTAGCCACGTGAGGCATCCGTGTCCCCGCACCACTCCCGCTCGGCTATCTTCTCGCGCAAGCTATTCTCTCAATAAGACCGCTCTCGCGGTACTTACCGAGAACTGGCTGTCCCATCAGGCCCGTACCAAATCCAAATCGTGATGGCCGTGTCCCTTCCGCCTATCCCCGTGGTGCCGCCTCCCGGCTCCACGAAGGTGTCTATCAAGCACGCGGAATATCACCCACTCGGCCACGCACTGGCACTAGACCACACAAAAAAACCCGGGAGCCATGGCTCTCTGCGAGAGCCCCGATAATCGCAATCCGCGATTATCCGATAGCTCCGCTATCGCCCGAGCACGGAAGAAGGACTCCTTTCTCGCGGTCCGCCGGACACGCGTGTCCTTACGCACGGACTCCCCGCGACACACTCTCTGTCCTACCTACCGCTCTTCGCGGTAGGTCAAAAATCAAAACAAACTCCTCTCCGGCGCCCTCCCCGCGGACCCGCAAACCGTAGCCGATCAAAGTTCCCGGGGTACCGGCAGTGCGTCCTGGTGGTTGAGCACCCCTTACTTGCGGGCTCTCAACCCAAAAGGACCCTGTGCCTCCGCCGCCAGTCCACTACTTTCCCCCGTTCCCTCCTCCCGAACCACGGACCTACGAACTCCTTGGAGATGGAGGCCGGAGGCACTGCCGTGCCGTCGGCAGCGCGCGGAGGTGCGGGGTTCTTGTAACGTGTCGTCCTGACGCCACGTTACAAAGTATACTAGGAGTACAATCCATGAATTAATTAATAAGACTATTTGTACATAATACTCTTTCTGATTAAACATTTCATAAATAAAGGAAACTGCCGATGACAGGTTTAATATATAGGGTATATAGTGCTGATAGTGCCTATATCTCCTATATGGGCTATATCTATTACCTCTCTTACCAAACACAGTACTACTAGTGCTACGTATCGGTAGTATCATTTTTCAGATCGAAAATTGCTCAGCGTGTCAGGGGCCTGGCTTCAGCTACCTGAAATGATAGAGGGGAACGTGGGGACGACGAGGAACGAACAGTTCGGGATACGCCAATGACAACGCCGTTTGAAGTTCAAATTGTCCGTTTATTCAAGCAAAAAGAAACTGGGTCAGTACAATGCGTCCCGACGCGTACAATAACTCTCAACGACGATCGTGGCCCTCCGTAAAGGTGCCTGTCCACGTGAGAGTAAATTCTGAGAGTTGCTCTCGAGAGTACTCTCAGGACTGTTTCCACGTGAGAGTATTTTTTCGTGAGTTTCACTCTCGCGAGCAGATCAGACAGTAGCCGGAGAGTTACTGTCACGAATTACTCTCAGGACCACGTCCACTCGAGAGCACTCGCGAACGTCGCGCCCCATCAGTAGTGTCCGAGATGGCTTCTCGTAAACAACAAGCCACCGCAGCAATAATAGTTGCGTTGCATATTAAAACAAGACTGCAAAGAACTTTGCAAATTGCTTCCTCATTATTTTACTTGGTTTTTTCTATCACAATGATGCAAAGTAGAATCTTACACTTTGCTTCTGATGAAACAGCATGCTTTTTTAAATGTGAGTCCCTTCGTCTCTCTCAAATCGATTTTTTTCAGTAGTAGTAGTATCAAACCACGAAAACAAAAATAAAAGAACACGTGAATTTCGATTCTCTTCACTAGACTGTACAGGGTGTAGCAGAACATACCAATCCGTCGAAGCGATTAAATCCCTTATTGAATAGTAATCACATGGCTATAACAAACGTGCTTATATGTTATGAAATATGTGTGAACATTTTTTTTGCTTGATTCTTTTCCTTCGTTCAGAAAGCCTCCACTATGAGGAAGTTCTTTGATTTATTTTGGCTATTTATATACATATATTACCGTCTTTTAGTTCAGCTTTTGTCCGAATGTTGTAACTTTTTTTTATTGATAATACAGTTAAAATGAGGTAAAAAAAATAAAAAAATTACGATAATTTTTTGAAAATTTCAAAACCACGTAAAATCTGAACCGCTTCAGCGATCTTCTCGAAATTCAATACCAAACAACATTGAACGTATCTTCCGTTATGAAGGACTATTTAGCTAAATCGTCGAACCTTTACGAAAGTTAGAGCGACCCCGCCCTTTTTTCAAAAAATTTTAAATGACATAAAATCTGAATGGCTGCATATATTTCAATAAAAATCGCAACAGTTAAAGAGGGATATCTACTTTACTTGCGTGCCAAATTTCAGTCCGATCGTTCTAACGGTTACCCTGGGTAACACGGACATCACAACTCGGCGTTACTAATAATCTTGTACGTGAATTGGTACTACAGGACACGTCCCAGTTTCGGAATTTCATCGGAATGACCACAGCTCGATTAGAAACCACCTCATTTTTTAAATCTCTGTTGTGATATTCATCACATTTGATATTCCAAAGCATGGGATTTTGTTTGTATACTGCGATTAATGCACGCGTATCTTCTTGCGACCAAGTGTGTCTAGCCATGGTCATACCTCTGAGAGTACTGTCACAATTCGAACTTGGTTCGAACCTCTGCGAGTAACTATCAGATAGCGTATTTGAACTTGTTCACTTGAGAGCAAGCTCTCGCGAGTCTGCTCTCCGCGAGTTTGACGCTACTGCCTGCGAGTTACTCTCAGGAGCGTGTCCATTGGCGAGTATTGCTCTCGAGAGCGACTTTCGAGAGTTTTACTCTCACGTGGACAGGCACCTTAAGGGGTCGCAGGGTCAACCTTTCCCACCGTCCCTAGCCTGCCCTACCAATGGTTCGCGAGTCCCTCGCGAGGCAATCAGCGGTCCTATTAGGCTCGGTGGGCGAACCTCTTCCCTGGCGGAGATCTTCGCAGGTTAGCGTGCCGAACGCCTGAACCACCGATCTCCGCTCGGGCTCCAGTTATACGAATATCCCGGCACTTCTCCGAGGGACAGAGCGTGCAATAAGAAGAGCTGCTCTCGGCGGTACTCACCAGTGAATCGGCTATGTAATCCAAATCAGAAATGTGGGCTGAATCGGGGAGAGGGGTCCGTTCCACCGGCTGATGCCACTCACAGATCACTCTGCCGTTCGCGCACCCACTATCTCACTCACCGCACTTCAGCCCTTAACGTTGCGTTAAAGTTCCCAAAATCGAGTCCACAAAACCAAGCCGAGCCGTTCACCAGATATATCCAAAATCAAAGTACGCCGAGTCGTCAAAAAAAAAACCAGAAAGATCGCCACTATCTATCGCTTACGAAATTCGCACACGTGTGATTTCGCCCGTTATCGGAAAGAGAGTGAATTCGGCGAATCTGAAGATTGTCGAACCCTTTTGTCAACGATTCGCCGAATTTTGCCGACGGAATTCTCGCCTCTCGGGAATTCCTTGCCCCTCATCCTCCCTCGTCTAGCGGGCGGTCGAAACAAAAATACCCCCCTCCCGCGGTATCTTGTCTTCCAGATCGCACGCTAGGACGATCAGGTATCGAACGGGCGGTCGGTGGCCTCATCGGCTTAGGCTTTTATGCCTCTTGCCTCGCCATCCGATCCACCCTGCTGCCACCGGTAGCCACGCCCTCTCCCGACCCGATCGCGCGACCCTTCGACGCGGATTCTTCAGATTTATTTCTTAATGTAACGCGACAAGCCCAAGCCGGGCTTATGATGCCACGTTACAACGCATACAAATATTGAAATTCGATGAGGTTGAACTTTCCACCGACATAACGCATACAAAGCCGATTTTCAATGGTGATCAAAACTGTCTGTTGAAAGAAATGCTCATCGTTCGTCAGAACCCTCGAGATTCTTGCTGATAGGAATACTGAAAAGCTATTTTCCACGTCAACCATGTGTCCTGCTCCAAATTTCGTTTGAATTTTCCTTATGCTGGTAATCTTGTATTCTTTTTCAACCTCAAGTTGTGATAACTTTTTCGTTGGCAGGAAACCCTCCAGACGCGCCACTTTGTTAATTTTTGAGATGTACATTTTTGCACAGGTTGGATTAAATCTTCTCAAATCTATTCTTACTTTCAGTTTACGTTGTTTCTTCAAACTCGACGAATTGTAACAGTAAACTAATGAAAGAGCACCAAGCTCTTCCTTATATAGGGCACTCTTCTTAAGAGTGTGAAGGAATTTTAATTATTATTAAGTAAACAATTCATGAATCTACATTTCGGCAATATACTGTTACGTTTCACTCCTTATAATTATCAATGGCAAAACACATTATATTCTTTACACATTATAATCATTTAGTCATATAATATATTATTGACGTTACACTAACAATATTAAACATCGTATTTTAATTTGTTAATATTGAACAATGATAAATAAACGGATAAGCCTGAATCTTCTCGGATAACATTCAAGGAGATTCAAATTACGGAGTACGACTTGGTATATTGATTATCGGAAAAGGGTTAGCTATCAATCGATATATTAAGAATTTTGAAGAAGGGGAGTCACATTGACCAATCAGAAGTAGTTTTACTGCTATAAAAAGGGAGCCAGAAGTAGCATTCGGGTCGGTGGTTGATGTGGTCAAAAGAGTCTAAGAGAGCAACATTAGAGTTGTCGGGTGTGTTAAATCATATTCAAAGTTCCAATTAGAGTCGCGAGTGAAATTAAAATATACCAAGTACCTCTAAATCTTATCCAAGTTACCAAAATCAGAGTATTTACAAATACTTGCAACCTTCCCGGATAGAACTGAAGCCGTCATATAGGGCCTCTATCCATCCTTACTATTTCCAAAAGGTAGAACTGAAGCCGGATTTAGGGCCTCTACCTTATCCTACCAAATCATTAATATAAATCGAAACTTCGATCAACATTCCATACATCATCAGGATTTGGATAGGACTGATTCATACCGAACGACCTAATTGAGATTCAATCGCATACTGAGGAAATTCCAAAAATACTTGTTATACAAAATCTGAGTAAGTACAGACTTATGCCTAAACGAAGTGGTAGAAAAGTTCAATTATATAAAATATTCAGACAATTAGATAAACCATACACTCAAAGACAAACAAAACCAACGAGCCAAAAGGATCTTGACGCGACAAAATATCAAGTTGACGAACAAAATAATTCTATTCAGTACTTACCGTGGAAATTGATTCCAATAGAATATTCAAGTTTACCAAAAGATCTACCTACTGAAGAATCACTTAAAAATAGAATATTCCCTGATCCGCGAAGACACATCTTGAGAAATTATCACAACTCCAAATCATAAAATTCGATAGGCCTTGTATTAACACGTGGACGTGCTGTTAAAGTAGACCGAACCAACGAATCATCCTTTATATTACAAATCTCATTTACGATTGCTTGATTTTCCGGATTTAGCAATCGTAACATTAAAAATTGGTGGCAGCGGTGGGATGGTTTGGTGAGTTCGAAGTGTTATGACGAGACCTATCACTAGAGCCTATTCACAATATTTAGAAGGAGTTCAAAGTTTAACAGAACCATAGTTAAGAAACATAACAATGTCGCAGGATCAACAAATCCCAATAGTACCATCTATATCAGATGTACCAACACCTCAGATACAACCATCAACAACTTCTATCTATTTACCACATTCTTCATTGAAAGACGCATTAGAAGGGGTACCAACTTTCGATGGCTCAAATATTTCTGTTCATACTTTTATCCGAGCTTGTAAAAATGCAAAAGAATTAGTATCACCAGCCGTAATTTCACCATTAGTTAGATTACTCAAAAATAAACTCAGAGGCGAAGCTAGAAGAATGATCATCTATGAGGAAATAAACGATTTCGAAGGTTTTATTAACGAGTTAGATTTAATGTACTCAGATACCCTCTCTGTTAGAGAATGTGAAGGAGAATTAACTAAAATATTCCAAGAAGAAAATGAAACAATCACATCATTTATCAGTCGTTATCGAGAAACAGTAGATCAGTTAAAAGAAGCGCATCGGAAAAAACTAATTTCTAAAGGAATTGTAGTAGATGAAGCAAGACTAAAAAAAAAGATAGATGAGCAAACAGCAGAAGGATTTATTCAAAACGTAAATCCAGAAATACTTGTTAGAATACCATCCAACACCCCTCTTGATACATTATCAAAAGCAATTCTAGCCTGTAAACAAGCTGATAAGAAAACTCAACATTACATACAACTCAAAAAAGGCATACAAACCCCGTCTAACACTAACAAACAAAATAAGTCAAAGGAACATAAGGTTACACCTATTCGCACTAGCATTGAGTGTACCTTTTGCAAAAAAATAGGACACAAAGCGGAAGATTGTTTCAAACGAAAACGTTCAGAAGGCTTTCAAAATAATCAAAATACAAAACCCGAATCCATTACACCATTAAATTTGAACAATGAACAAGTAGTTTGTCGATATTGCAAGAATGTTGGACATACAATACAAGAATGCCGAAAAAGAGCTTACAATAATTCTCTCAAAGAAAGAACAGTGCCTAGTACATCCGGAAATGTTTCGGGAAACGAGCAAAGTCTTCAGCCGAGGGGCGACGGTCAGAAGACCAAAACAGTACGCCCAATAGCCATTCACGAGGAGTCGCAACAATCCGATCCGGAGACTCTTCTCGAACTCCAACAATAAGATTATATTCCCCTGAAATAATTGGTTCGTCTACGATAATGATAGATACCGGAGCAGAATTAAATATCATTAAGAGAAAATGCGTTAAACCAGGAACACCAATACTAGACGGCAAACCATATTATCTTAAAGGAATTACATCAAACTACGTAGAAACTCAAGGAGAAATCATAGTTCACGTAGAAGAATTCAAGACAAGTTTCCACATCGTAGGAGACGATTTTCCAATAGTACAAGATGGAATCATCGGAGAGCCATTCTTTACTAAAAATGAAGCAACAATCAATTTCAAAAAACAACGACTCGAATTCGAAGGACGAGAAATTCTTTTCGAACCTCCGAATTCAGTAGTATTGCCAGCTAGAACTAAAATCCAGATCCCTATCAGAATAATGAATCCTGAAATTAGTACTGGATATGTACCTCGGTTAGATGGTGGTCCAGACGTTTATCTCGGGAATGCTCTGATAACAAATCATAGAGGTATCGGTTACATTTATGCCATTAACACCTCTGAAGAAGAAATAGAAATTGAAACTCCGCAAATTAGGTTATGGGACTTTGAAGAAATGACCAATTCTTACTATTCCACTGAATCCACTGAATCTACTATATCCACCGAATCCGCTGAATCTGTTAAATTACAAGAAGTCCCTAATCAAAAGAGCTTTGAAAATCAATTCAAACATCAGAGTCACAATCATTCAAAAAAGTCTAAAGCAGTCAATAAACTCACGGTTGATAATGAAGAACGAAGTTCAAAATTGTTCGAACTTCTACGCTTAGATCATTTGAACGAGGAAGAAAAGGAGTCAATACAACAAATTGTTAAACAACATAACGATAATTTCTATATCCCAGGAGAATTCTTAGGAGCGACTACTAAATCCCGTCATCCTATCCGTACTGTAGATGACATTCCAATAAACACAAAACAATATCGATATCCACCGATACATAAGGAAGAAATTCGTAAACAGGTGGACGACTTATTAAAAAATGATATCATTAAACCCTCTGATTCACCATACAATGCGCCATTATGGATCGTACCCAAAAAACCAGATTCTCACGGAAATAAAAAATGGAGAATGGTAATTGATTATCGAAATCTAAACGAAAAAACAGTAGGAGACGCTTATCCACTTCCAAACATTATAGAGATTCTAGATCAGCTTGGTAATGCTAAATATTTCTCTGTCTTCGATCTCGCTTCAGGTTTCCATCAAATAGAAATGGTTCCTGAAGATCGACATAAAACAGCATTCACTACTCCTCACGGTCATTACGAATATAATCGCATGCCTTTCGAACTTAAAAATGCACCAGCAACCTTCCAGAGATTGATGGATAGAGTCTTGATAGGACTTCAAGGAAACGAACTTTTCGTTTATCTCGATGATATCGTAATTTATGCCAAATCCTTAGAAGAACATCAAATCAAATTCAAAAAGTTGATGAATCGCTTAAAAGATGCCAATTTGAAATTACAGCCAGATAAATGTGAGTTCTTGCGAAAAGAAGTAGCATACTTAGGTCATATCATTAGTGAAGATGGTGTCAAGCCAGATCCTAAAAAGATTGAAGCGGTAAAAAAATTCCCAATCCCACGAAATCAAAAGAACATTAAACAATTTCTAGGATTAGCTGGTTATTATCGAAGATTCATCAAAGATTTTTCTAAAATCGCTAGTCCATTGACAACCTTACTGAAGAAAGACATTCCTTTCTTATGGAAAGAAGAACAACAGATGGCCTTTTGCACATTAAGAGATTTACTTTGTCAAAATCCGATACTACAATTTCCAGACTTTAGCAAACCATTCGTTTTGACAACAGACGCATCAAATTACGCGATAGGAAGTGTTCTTAGTCAAGGATCAATAGGAAATGATTTACCTATTGCTTACAGTTCACGAACTTTAAACAAAGCAGAAAAGAATTATTCAGTGATAGAAAAAGAAATGCTAGCTATCATTTACGCAGTGAAACATTTTCGACCTTATCTTTATGGAAGGAAATTTACACTAGTAACCGATCATCGTCCGCTTATTTGGCTACATAAATTCGCAGATCCTACATCAAGAATTACTAGCTGGAAATTTAAATTAGCGGAATACGACTACGATATGCATTACAAAAATGGAAAAACTAATCTTAATGCAGATGCATTATCAAGAAATCCAATAGATGGAAGTAATGAACAATCTCAAAATTTAACAAAAGATTCTGTACCATTTACGGAAAAAGAATTGTTAGAAAGATCAAAAGAAATTACAGTAATAGCCTCAGTACATGAATCAATACCAGAAGACATAGATATACCGGTTGATAATAAAAAGAGTAAAGAGACAGATGTAACAGAAGATGGTATATCGCTAGAAGGAACTATTTTTATAGGATCTATACAGTCAGCTGACGAGGAAGAGATAGAAGGACAAGAAAATTCGGTCAAGGTGATAGTCTTAAGAGATAATATTATCTCTCGGAAGGATACAATAGCATATTTTGTAGACACTGCTGGAAAGGTAATAGGAGACGTTGGAAGTTCATTGACAGAAGAAGGAAGATTACTAACAGGGCCATTAGACGCCGGCAAAATTTATAAACATGAGTTAAAAGGACGGGCTCAACTTAGTATGGTATTATCACATAAGTATCCGACACCTGAAGAAGTTTATAAAATACTCGAGCAATTGTTAAAAGAAATCGATGACAGTCAAATCCCCTCAGTCAGTATTCTTAAAGAAAAGAAAATCGGTTTCATAACATGGGAAAAAATACAGCACTATCTTGAATCATCCAAAACTAAAAACCCAGTACAGATATTTATTTGTACTAATCAAGTAAAAATCTTACACCCCAGTCAACGAATGGATGTCATTGAAGAATATCATACATCCGCAGCGGGAGGACACAAAGGTATAACTAAAACTTATAAACGAATACGACAGGAATTTTTCTGGAAAAATATGAAAGAAGATATACGAAACTATATTTTATCGTGTATTAGCTGTCAGAAGAAGAAGTTAGTACGAAACAAAACACGTCAACCTATGGTTATCACCGATACTCCGTTGAATACCTTCGATAAGGTAGCATTGGATATCGTCGGTCCTTTACCGGTCACTGCCTCAGGGAATTGCTACGTTCTAACTATGCAAGACGATTTATCAAAATATTCCATAGCAGTACCTTTACAAGAGATGGATGCTATGACGGTAGCCGAAGCTTTTATTAAACATTGCATTTGTCAATTCGGATCGCCTCGAACAGTTCTTACGGATCAAGGACGAAATTTTATTAGTTCACTTATGCGAGAATTAACTAGAAGATTTCGAATTAAAAAATTAAAAACAACAGCATTTCATCCTCAATCAAACGGATCTTTAGAAAGGTCTCATCATGTATTAGCTGAATATCTGAAACATTATGTAAGCGAAAAGGAAAATTGGGATATATGGTTGGAAATGGCTATGTTTTCTTATAATACCAGTACTCATGAGGCTACAGGTTTCACTCCATTCGAACTAATATATGGAAAATTAGCAAGAATTCCATCAAGTTTATCATCAGAACAGCTAGGAAGAACGTATGACGAGTATCTGGAAGAATTGATGGATGACCTAGACGAAGTACGGAAAATAGCTAGGGAAAATTTAGAAAAAGCTAAAAAGAGATCCAAAAGATATTACGATAGGAAAATAAATCCAAGGAAATTCACCCCTGGACAATTCGTATTTTTGTTAAGAGGAACTGTTATAAGGAAATATGATAATCAATATGTAGGACCATACGAGATTATGGAAGTATATGAAAATGGAAATGTCAAACTTAAGATATCTCAAAAGAAAACCAAAATCGTTCATTCAAATCTAATCAAGGAAGCACATTAGATAAATAAATCTTTCTCAAACTGTCACAATATAATTCTGAAATTTTATTTAATAGGAGACAATGGGATATTTTGAGCCTCAAGAAATTTCCCACTGGGATTTAATCGAACAAGAAGAAGTGTGGGAACAATTAGCCCAGGAAATGTTCGACTTAAGAGAACAGTTACAAGAGATATTGAGATTAGAAAGACAGCTACGGAGAAGAGTATATCGAGCGCGCATGAGGAAAGAGTTAGATGATCTGTGGTTGGAAGATTGTAAAAATTCACCACACGACATATTCGACTTAAGGTCATTATTCTACCTGTCAATATCAAAATAATTAAGGAGATCAATGTCGGGAATTAGGATTTATAAATAAAGAGGAAAACGAATATTTTAAATGATTATATTGATACTGTCACTACGTCTGTTACATGTCTTTTATAATAGACTGTATATCTTATGTCTACTATATCACAATAATATTTAATATAAAATTATTTAAATGTTTATAATTTTGAATTTGACCAACGTAAAATATGGAGAATCGAAATAAAATCCTAAATAAAAAAAAATCACCAATCCATCGCACTTCACAAATAACTGTCACTAACGAAGATTAGGAGGAGGGTTGTGCGGCCTTCTCAACGGAGCGGGAGGATTCCGTGGGAATAATCGCCTTCCCTCTTGGATCTCCGCTACCGGAACAGCGGGCCTTACTCGAATTCCGGCCGTGACAAACCAGTAGTGGTCCCCGATCCCCGGATAGAAAAAATATCCAGGACCCCTCACTTCGCCAATATTAATGTGGCTAAGGATCCTGGACATTTGAGGGGCAGGGAGCTGAAGCCACTCGTCTGGTAAATCAACGACCTCCTCGTGACCAGTTAGGTGGATTGGTAGCGTCTCAAAAAATTCCTGAAAATAAACGGAAATAAGCAAAACGACAATGAATAAAATAATATTGATGGTAAATTTGTAAAACTTACAAAGTCCCGAAATTCCTCTCGATTGTTCCCGTTTGCCGGAGGGCGCTCGGGTTCCCTCGTGGGAAGTTCAAGTAGAGAAGATAAAATGAATATAAGAAAATTAAACATGTTTAATTTTCAACAATTTTGTCACTTTTGAATAAGGGTTAAGAGATATACTCAATGTCAAGCAAGTAATGAGCAGGAATTGCGGGAGCACAATGTTTTATAGACAGGTAGAAGGGAAAGGAAATAAAGAGTTCAATAGTCACAAGTCGATAAGAAGATTCGCGTTTCAAAAAGAATGTGGAAATGGATATTAAAACAGTCTGGACACTATCCGGACTCAGACACTATCATATCTACACTACACTATGCGAGAATATATTATGTTAGTCTCAACAATTAAAAATAGATTTCTATTATAGGATTCAATTATTGATATGTTCATGAGGAAGATAAAATGGATCGTGATAATTATTGCAATAATATTCATACCAAAATCACAATCAATAATAGGATATGATTGTAAAGTAAATAATTTGAATATCACGACAGTCTCATTATTACAAGTTGGAACATGCGATTTACCAATTAACAAACCAATTGTGGAAAACATCGAAATACAGCTATTACAACTAACAGATTTTATGTCAACGGAAGTATTTCAATGTAAAATCGAAATTGATCGAACAATTTATTACTGCGGAATGTATTCCCATATTTCGGTCGTAAACAACGGGAGAAGAGAATATATTCAAGAAACAACTAAAGAGCAATGTCAGAAAATTCATAACACAAGAACCATGCAAATGACATTAGGAAACATAATTGTTGGATTACCAATGAATGCAACATCAAATTATCCAATAACCCTCGCAGGGAAAATAGGAAACGATGGAAGTTGTAAAGGAGTACAGTATTCAGATCCTTATGGCTCGTGGTCAGATGTAATTGTTCAAGCAAATGTAAAAATTTCAGTATATAATTTTAACGCAGTAGTTCATTTAAATGAAAATCGAATCAGCATGCCTTCAGGGTTAACATGTCACCTGAATGAAGGATCCTGTATGGATTTTGATAAAGGAAACTCATTTTGGACATCACCCCCAGATGATTGTCAATACTCGCATTATACAGTGTTATTTGAAGGAAAAGCCTCACATATACAGGAAAACAACTCAGCAATTAAAAGGTCATCACGAGAAATTTATATGTTGGACCATGGATCATTCACATTCGCTTTAGCAAAGAAAGGAGAACGAAAAATCTGTGGATATACCCTAATCGAAACAGAACATCCAAAGCTGTTCATTTTAGAAACCAGGAAGGATGGAACTTTTGCAAGGAAGGGGCCACTTGACACGAATAATCTGGATTTTGTCACGTACGTAAATTCTAAGTTCATTTTTATGGAAAAACATATGAATCAACAATTTTCTACTCTGTATCACGATATATTGGTACAACGATGTCTCTTACAACGACAAGTTTTAGAAAATGCATTAATGCTTGGAATAACTTCACCAGACGAATTTGCAAATACTATTATGAAAAAACCAGGATATATGACGGTCTCAGGAGGAGAAGTAATATTTTTGATTAAATGTATACCTGTCGAAGTAAAAATTAGACGAACTGAAAGATGTTATCAACAGTTGGCAGTTTATAAAGGAAATGATTCATATTTCATTACACCAAGAACTCATATGTTAATAAGAACAGGGACAGAGATTGACTGTAATGATATAGTAGCACCTATGTAATATATTAATAATATTTGGTATAAATTTACTCCAAATCCACAAAGAGCTATCGAACCAATGATTTTAAAACCAGATACGGAACCCACTTGGGAATATCAGAGTATTGACGTAGGTTCAAGCGGAATCTATTCAGATCAGGAAATGGAAAAATTAAGAAAACATATAATGTTTCCTGCTGAGAAACCTGCAGTCTTGAGTAATGTAGCTCGAGGAGTTACAGGACAAACTATGGAAAAACAAGGAATGTCAATATCTTATCTTTTGGACGAAGAAACAATTAATACTATTGTCAAGGATACATGGAAGAAAACTTGGGGATGGTTCACTGGGTTTGGAACATTTAGTGCAGGATTGTTAGGAATTTGGATGGTAGTGAAATTTCTAAAGTTTGTTATAGATACTATACTTCATGGAATAGCTCTACATACAATATATGGATGGAGCCTATGGTTAATTGGAGCAATTTGGGACTCTTTAACCAGCTTCCTATTACATTTGGGACAACGCAAATACACAGATGGTATGACAGGACCAACAGCAAATACCAAAATCCCAGATGGAAACGAGGAAAAGACTTTGGAAATAGGACCACCATCAGCACCCCAACTTAGTTCAACAGAACAACGATTGTCAAATCAAACACAACCACAAATACAAACACAACCAAATGTATTATATCCAAGTTTGAAAAATGAATCGGGGCAACAACCAAATGAACAACCTAAGGTCATATATGTTCATATGGACGAAAACTAAGCAAATTGCACAGTTTCCGTTCCTAAGGGGCGAGGTGTTACGTTTCACTCCTTATAATTATCAATGGCAAAACACATTATATTCTTTACACATTATAATCATTTAGTCATATAATATATTATTGACGTTACACTAACAATATTAAACATCGTATTTTAATTTGTTAATATTGAACAATGATAAATAAACGGATAAGCCTGAATCTTCTCGGATAACATTCAAGGAGATTCAAATTACGGAGTACGACTTGGTATATTGATTATCGGAAAAGGGTTAGCTATCAATCGATATATTAAGAATTTTGAAGAAGGGGAGTCACATTGACCAATCAGAAGTAGTTTTACTGCTATAAAAAGGGAGCCAGAAGTAGCATTCGGGTCGGTGGTTGATGTGGTCAAAAGAGTCTAAGAGAGCAACATTAGAGTTGTCGGGTGTGTTAAATCATATTCAAAGTTCCAATTAGAGTCGCGAGTGAAATTAAAATATACCAAGTACCTCTAAATCTTATCCAAGTTACCAAAATCAGAGTATTTACAAATACTTGCAACCTTCCCGGATAGAACTGAAGCCGTCATATAGGGCCTCTATCCATCCTTACTATTTCCAAAAGGTAGAACTGAAGCCGGATTTAGGGCCTCTACCTTATCCTACCAAATCATTAATATAAATCGAAACTTCGATCAACATTCCATACATCATCAGGATTTGGATAGGACTGATTCATACCGAACGACCTAATTGAGATTCAATCGCATACTGAGGAAATTCCAAAAATACTTGTTATACAAAATCTGAGTAAGTACAGACTTATGCCTAAACGAAGTGGTAGAAAAGTTCAATTATATAAAATATTCAGACAATTAGATAAACCATACACTCAAAGACAAACAAAACCAACGAGCCAAAAGGATCTTGACGCGACAAAATATCAAGTTGACGAACAAAATAATTCTATTCAGTACTTACCGTGGAAATTGATTCCAATAGAATATTCAAGTTTACCAAAAGATCTACCTACTGAAGAATCACTTAAAAATAGAATATTCCCTGATCCGCGAAGACACATCTTGAGAAATTATCACAACTCCAAATCATAAAATTCGATAGGCCTTGTATTAACACGTGGACGTGCTGTTAAAGTAGACCGAACCAACGAATCATCCTTTATATTACAAATCTCATTTACGATTGCTTGATTTTCCGGATTTAGCAATCGTAACAATACAAAGGTTTGCTAAATTTTTTGGCATCAAAGATCCGCCGTCTCGATGTGCCATTCCTCTTGAATAAATAGTGCACATTAAATTATTGTAAACAACTTTTTCGGTAGCGTACAAAGTGTCATTCGACACCTCTTTTGATTTCTACCGTCTTTCCAAAGCCAATGTATCGTAGCGGAACAATAGAGGTGGAGGAGGAGGAGGTGGAATAAGGGGAGGGTGATTATGATGATGAAATGTCATGAAAATTCTTCGGTGACATATAAAGGGTCATTCGTCATCTGCAACTACTCCACACGCTAGTCTGCAGGGGCGTATAAAAAGCAGAAAGGAGCTGCCACGGGATCGCAATTGTAAAATTCGGTAATGCACAAAGGGTAGCCGGTCATCTCTTTTGAAATTCACTGCTTCCACGTGCGATGTCAATGTATCATGGATGAAACTGAGGTGGCGTTGTAAGAGAAGGATTTAGAAAGTACTCGGTAAAACTGCAGTATACGACTCCGAACTGAAGTTGGCTGCTAGTGTCTTTTGTTAGATTTTGGATGTAACGAAATCTGTCGGATATAATGTGAATCGGATGGAATAGTCACGCTGCCTATTAGAAAAAAAGTTAACCATGTTTAAAATTATTAAAAAAATTTATTTTTATTGGAATACACATTGTGACGAGGCGCCAGCCTCGCCACGACCGAACGCAAGGCCCCGAGCCGCCGCGGAATCTCCCGAACCCAGCCGAGCGGTGACGGAGATGTGCGAGCGGCCGGGGACCGCACATTACGCGTGGTGCGAACAGAGAGGAAGGACGTAGACGTGAGAGACGAGTGAGAGTGCGAGACAAAGGAGAGAGAGAACGAACGAGGAGACGAGGATACAGGAGGAGAGAGAGTGAGTGAAGAGAAGAACGAGGGAGAACGAGAGTCGAGAGGAGAACGAGAGAGAACGAGGGACGACTGGACCACGAGGACGCCCACACATGCACAAGTACGTACACGCTAAATCACGGCCGCAACGAATACACAGACCGACAGACAGACAGACTTCCCTTACCCTACACACACCACACACTCCATCCCACACCCCTAGCGTAAGACGCGCGCGAATAGGTTAAGGTTTTCCTAGTTGTAATTAGTATTAGCAATAAATTTCACTTTATATTTTTCTTTAACTCTCGGTGTCCCTCTCATTTCCCCTTTACCCCTCACAACATATATGTTAATTAATGAAGATCTGAAAAAATATTTTATACATAAATTTACATAATTTACTTACAAATTTCGAAGCTGAAACCTCTTTTTTCATCTTAGGTAAAATATTGTGAATCGAGAAATTGATGCTACGTCAATAATTGGTGGCTCTGAAAAGTGCCGATTTTTGGGATTTCCTCCGTCGACGATTCCACTTCAAAATCCACTTCCGCTGCGTCAGTGTCCTCTGCAGCGTCTACGTCGTTGGATGGAGGTGGATGAACGCGAGCAATGTCTTTCAAAAACGTTTCAAAAGGATCAAGGGCATCTATTCGCAATCGTCGGTACACAATCTCCCCTAAATATGAAGAGAACATGCCTTTGCTGCGATTGCAATCCGGCAATTGCCGTTTTACCAATGCCCACAATCCTTCTATAACATTTGTGGAAGCACCAGTCTCGGGACCTTTGAAAGTCACTGAAGATTGACGGTTAGATGCTCGTAATCGTCTGCACCTAAGGATTTATTGGCTTTCCAACAATCGCTAACGATTGTGGTGCCAGGTGCAATATATTCCTTAATTAGAGGCACAAGTGTGGCCGCCATTCGATCATTGACTGTTGTCAAAAAACACCGATTACTGCCGCGTTCTATCCCACCAAATACCCACTGCCCTGTCACATGTTTACCTCGGTGGTAGTTTCGCTTGCCGAACTTCGATTCGTCGATCGCTACAACACTACCCGGACCTCCAATTTGCCCAGGTTCTTCTAGTACAACACCGACACATAATTCGCGACAGAAGTGGTACTAGTCGATCGTCGTGTGCGGGGAACATTGAAATTTCCACTGAGCCTGAATCTGGGTGTGCTTATGAATCCAAAAATATGTCAGCTGTAAAATTTCGATCATTGATAACTTCAATTTGCCGAAAAACGAGCCAGTTCTCACTGATCTCGTTGTTTTGCAACTACGACATTGCCAACGATACTTGTCCGAAAGAAATTCGGCAGTGCATAGAATCATGTCCTTATTGCACACTGGACACTTGAAAGTCCGAGCTATCAGTCCGTACCTTTGTCCAAACGTGATTACCTCAATAAGAGATTTCTCACACAATCCAATTTAAGGAAAACAAATAATAGCACAGTTGTGTTACACGTTTGCGAGCTACTAACGAAAATCATGCTTCTACATGTTTTACGCAAGCAGACGATGCATTGTAGCAAAAGAATCTCGAAGCAGTAGATCAAATTTAATGCTCAATGTACAATCACGAACTTACACTTATACGTACTTATATTTTTAAATAATATTATGCATAAATTGTAACGTGATAAATCGATCACCCTCTCGGTACTCCTGTACCGAGAGCAAAACCCGTTAAAAGTAAACAGTAAGGACGCGCGGCTAGTGTCAATACTAGCCGATAGATGAAAAACAGTTCCCGAAAGTAAATCCGCGGAAAATAATAGAAATAAAATCCGATAGAGAATTAGCGCTTCTCGCTAATAAATATCGGATTACAATTAGTTAAATACGACATTTCAGATCAATTTAATCATTGGAAAATCGGAAATTCGAAAAGACAAAGTCCAAATTCAACAAGCAGTGCCGCGTAAGTAAAGTAAAGTCAGCGTAACTTAAATCCGAAAGGATAACGCATCATAAAATCGTAAATCAGTTAGCTCGATTTATGCCCTCTGGGATAGAGCATATTATTTTCGCAAAAACCATAGTACATAATCAAGAGAATCGGTGGAGTCTCGCGCCAAGTACAGGCAACCGGCTGTACAGGGCACAGCTCACAAAGACTCTTTACTGGAGTCAACTCTTATACCTGTGTTTGGAATGAAATATCTTATTAACCGCTATACATGAAAAAAAGTTATTGATACATTCACCATAGGAATTGAGGGTTCTGAATTGATTGCCACCGCGTTCAATACGATATGTGTACGAGATCAGGGCGTATTAAGATGGCGAGCGAGATGATTTTATTTCAGTTCTGTCGTCGTCGTCGTCGTCGTCGTCGTCGTCTTCGCACGTCCATCGCATTTTTTAAACGACAGATGGCGCTGACTACTGTGCCTTCTTTACCTATTTGTACTCTGGATGGTGTTAGTAATTTACGAATACACAACACATTCAAATAAACTTTACACGTGAACCTTCCGTTCACACCGAATTTCCGAATATAAGGCTGCTTTTACAATAGTACAGAATTATTAAGGCTTTCATGTAGAGCGCGTATGTATGGGTGTATATGTATGCGTGCTTCGACATTGTTGTAAACCATAATATAGATTTGGAAACGCGCCTACGTCAGAAGCGACGGAATGGCCACGCTGCGACGCGGCACATTCCGCTCGCCAATATTATGGAAACAAAGGAGACACATCACCGACTCCATGGCGAAATATAGAAACAATCATTGGTTATTATATCTCTAAAAAATTCCATAATTAAGATATAAAAAGCAGACGGCCTGTCGGCACGTCAGACGAAGTAGAGAGCTACGAGTGAAGTGTTACCACGGTAACTTAGTCGAAGTACTAACCTCCAGCCTCGTGATTTCGTACTCACCACGTTTAGGGTTAAATTCTAATAGTGTATTCTAACGTAACTTATTTTGTTTCAAATAAATCTTTTACTTGTTATCGAGAGTTAAGTTCCAACTTTTTACTCGGGCAACGAATCCCAAAGTACCTGACTCCCGAAAACCCTTTCCGGCAGTCAAATCCGTGAACCCAGCATTTGGGCTCACAACAATTGGTGGCAGCAGTGGGATTGCCAAAGTGTTTCGGTAAAATAACCAAACGCGATCGAGACTCTCAAAACCCAAGTATAAAGTAGAACAAGATTTACGTGCGCGCTATTAAACGAAACCTAAGTGAAACAAGAAAAACGAAACCTAAGTGAAACAAGAAAAACGAAACCTAAGTGAAAAGGATAAACAAAACCTAAGTGGAACAAGAAAACCGGATCCAACTTCCCAAAGAGGAACCAGGGTTCAACGCCAAGAGGCCAGAGCAACGACTCACGACCTACGGCAAGCAGAAAGACGACATCTCCATTGGCAGCTCAGATTTCAACAAAGAATGCAGAACTACGTGTTACTGTAAGTTAAGATAATACTAACTCAGCATTAAGCAAACCATTGTAAACCGAGCCTAGCATAATTGCAAATGTCTCCTAATACCTCAGAACGATCCTAATCGCGACTCCGTGTTAGGGCAGACAGGTTCGCGATCAGTAGATTCATATTTAAACCGCCACTCAGAGCCAATAGTCGGGGAAAACCTCCAAATAAACCGAAGAGAGGGTCCCAGCAGGACACCCCTTCCTTCAGCTCAAAGAAATCTCTTACCTACTTTAGAGAGGCTAGGAAACGACAACGTCAACCTAAATAGACAGTGGGCACACGAGTCAACAAATTACTCTCTACTTGATAATATGGCTCAGCCAGAGCAGGAACAAGCGGCACCCATAAGGGAATCCCCTAGGCCGCCTATTGAATCATTCGTAGTAAACGAATCCGCAATAGATCAAGAAATAGCAAGACTGCGAGAACAGGTCGCAGATTTAGAAGCCCGTGTTCCGGCACCAATAAGGCCTAATAGGAGAAGAACTCCAACTACTTATATGACATTAAAGGAAGCCAGAGGGACACTTAAAGTATTTAACGGGTAAAAACCCGAAACATTGCCAGAATTTTTGAATGTATGCACGTATGTACTCGAACAGAGCAACCCTGCAGATCATGATAACATCGTCCTAGCAATATTAAAGACTAAATTGGAAGGCAAAGCAAATCAAGCACTTAGGCACAAGAGCATTCTCTCTTTTGAAGAATTAAAAAACGAATTAGAGTCATTGTATGGTCAATCAAGATCAGCAACCTCATTGCAACTAGAGTTTAACGCCAGTAAACAAAAACCCCATGAAGATGTAAAAACATATGGACAGAGGTTAGAAAATTTGCTTACAGAGTTAATAAAGGCTTCAACGTCTTCAAGAAATAGCCACACAGAAAATCAAGTTATTGAAAAATTATTAAGAAATCAAGCCCTAGGTATATTTGAACAGGGATTACACGATAGAATTCGAATGATAGTCAAGGCAAATCATTATGAAACACTCCAGGCGGCAATTACTGGAGCAATAGAGGAAGAAAAAAGTAGCGGAACTTGTGACTCCATTATAGCTAAACGTTATTCTGGACAGAAAAATACAAGGAGGACTATGCCCCCTACTTGCAGCAAATGCAATCGAATAGGACATTTTTCTAGAGATTGCTACTCTAAGATAGTAGCACCACGAAGAAGCCTACCCACTCCTAGCATTTCTAGGGAGATAAACAAACTACAAATAAAATGTAACTTCTGTCACAAATTCGGACATAAAGAACAAGAATGTTGGACTAACAATAAGCATTTACGTCCAGGAAACTCTAGGCCCGGAAGAAATGAATTTTTCACGCGAGGCAGAAATTCAACAAAAGAAATTAGGAACGTGAACAATAAAAATTCAGAAAACGAATCAAAACCAATAGAATCATACGGCCTAAACCATATCAAAGAAAACATGCGAAGAATAAACCTCGTCCAAATAGAAGCAGTAGAAATAGCTGACTCAAAATCCATGATGTTAGTCGACTCTGGAGCAGAAGTCAGTCTAATTAAAATAGGGAAGCTGCACAAACATTCACTGTGGTAAAACTTGACACTCCTACTGTAACCGTTCAAGAATTGCAATGTGAGTCCGTAGAGACCGATTACCAGAAGGGAACATCGATGTTTAAAATCACGCATATTCCCTTAGCCGGCAGAATGGCTAAATTACGAGAAAATATAAGGACAGAGCACCTAAATGAAGAAGAAAAGGAAAAATTGATCGAAGTATGCGAAAAATATCACGACGTTTTCTATCTAGAAGGCGACCAGTTGGGATGCACTAATGCAACAGCGCATGAAATCCAGGTCAGCCCAGGGACAGCACCCATTAATATCAGACCTTATAGGTTACCAGAAAGTCAAAAGACGGAAATAAATAAACAAGTACAGCAAATGCTGAATGATGGAATAATCCGACATAGTACCAGTCAATGGAATGCACCACTGTTAGTGGTACCAAAGAAAAGTGATGCGTCAGGCATACCAAAAATGCGCATCGTAGTAGACTTTCGAAAGGTGAATGATGTAACCATCGGCGATTCTTTTCCACTGCCTAATATCAACGAAATATTAGACCAGTTGGGTAATGCCAAATACTTTAGTACTTTAGATCTGGCATCCGGATTTCACCAGATCCCAATGAAAGAAGATGACAAATGTAAAACTGCATTTTCTACTTCCCACGGTCACTACGAATACAATCGCATGCCTTTCGGACTAAAAAACGCACCTGCAACATTTCAAAGGTTGATGAATTCCGCTCTTGCAGGAATACAAGGACTCCGATGTTTCGTATATCTAGATGACATAGTCATTCACGCTGTAAATCTGAAGGAACATAATCTACGACTGGAAGAAATATTTCAAAGACTAAGAAGAAACACTCTAAAACTACAACCAGACAAGTGCAATTTTTAAGAAAAGAGGTAAACTACCTAGGACACGTGATAACTGAAGAATGGATAAAACCGGACCCTTTAAAGATAACGGCGGTTCAAACTTTCCCTACTCCGCAAAATGTAAAGGACGTCCAATCGTTCCTAGGGTTAGCAGGTTATTATAGACGATTCATCCATGATTTTTCAAAAACTGCTAAACCTTTAACACAGTTACTAAGAAAAAAATGTCACTTTTGAATGGACAGCCCTGGAACAAGAGGCTTTCGAGAATCTAAAGAAAACATTAACTAGTGCACCATTGTTACAATATCCAGACTTTTCAAAGCCCTTTGTAGTCACCACAGACGCCTCAGATAAGGCAATAGGTGGAATATTGTCCCAAGGACTAGTAGGCAAAGATTTGCCAATAGCTTATGCTAGCCGTACACTGAATAAAGCCGAGAAAAATTACAGCACTACGGAAAAGGAATTACTCGCTGTCGTATGGTCTGTCAACCATTTCAGACCGTACCTATACGGCACCCATTTCAAAATAGTAACGGACCATAAGCCACTAATTTGGCTCTTTAGTATAAAAGATCCAGGCTCCCGTCTGATGAGATGGCGGTTGAAGCTGGAAGAATACGATTACGAGGTCGAATATAAGGCAGGAAAAGCCAATGTGAACGCAGACGCTCTAAGCAGGATATGCATCACTACCAGGAGCAAAGGGAAAATAGAAGAAACTGTTCCAAAAGAGAAAAATGACCGAGAATACTCAGAAGAAGAACGGCAACAGATTATTTACGAATACCATGATACTCCTATTGGAGGTCAATAAGGGGTATCTCGAACGATTGAGCGAATCCGACTGAGCCACGACTGGTCGGGATTACGCGAGACGTAGAAGACTTTATATTGAAATGTGAAAAATGCCAAACGAACAAATTAGGAAAGCGGATTAAAGCACCAATGGTAATTACTGACACTCCAGCACAACCTTTCGAAAAATGTGCACTGGATATCGTTGGACCATTAGTAGAAACCCATCAAAGAAACAAATATATATTAACTTTCCAAGATAGTCTCACAAAATTTAGCAAAGCCATACCAATACCAAATCAAGAAGCCAGGACTATAGCCAAAGAATTCGTCACAAAAATCATTTGCGAACATGGAATACCTGAGGAAATACTAACGGATCAAGGAACTAATTTCCTGAGTGAAATGTTCAAAAATACCTGTAAGCTTTTGAAAATAGAGAAAATACAGACTTCCGCTTACCATCCAGAATTTAACGGAGCCTTAGAACGCTCTCATCGGACACTGGCGGAATATTTACGGAATTTCATCAGTCCAGACCAAGAAGACTGGGATGAATGGCTCCCTTACGCCATGTTTACTTATAATACCACTCCGCATACTGCTACAGGATTTACTCCATTCGAATTAATCTATGGCAGGCAAGCCTTACTGCCTAGCACCTTCAAAAGGGAACCAAAACCCACATACAATTACGATGACTTCGCATTTGAATTACAAGAACGACTCAGAGCCGCAAACCAAGTCGCTAGAGATAATCTCATTGTTGCTAAAGAAAAATCAAAAGACTACTACGACAAGAAGACCGAAATGAACGAATTCGAAATCGGCGATAAAGTCCTCCTATTCGATGAGGCATTACGAAGAGGACGTTCCAAGAAGCTCTCTGCTAAATGGACGGGACCTTATGAAATACTAGAAAAGAACTCTAAAGTAAACTACACTATAAAAGTGAATAAGAAATTACTAAAGGTTCATGTGAACCGCCTTAAGCATTTCCTCGCTTAAGTTAAAAGGAAGGAGGTGTGCAGAGGATTGGAGTGAGGACAAAACAAACTTAGATAAATTAAAGCGATATAGTTTATTCAAAACAAAATTTTGATTTTACAAAATTTGGTTAAAACCAACTCTCGGGCTCATACTCCTCCCCGAACAGCTTTCGGAGGCAGAAGAGGTCCGGTTCCGTAACGCTTCCCTCTCCCCAGTGCCAGTCCACCAGGGAACGGAGATCCGCCCGGACTCGCCTTTTCATTCGCATTTCACGAATATTGATGAAATCGAGCTAGAAAAAGAAAAAAGGGGGAAACAGACAATAAATAAATGCAAAGGACAAGCAAATTCCAAAAAAAAAAAATGATGATGAAAGTGCAAATACTCACTCCGGCCAACGAAATAGTTAGCGCCCTCTCAATCCTATTTCGGAGAGCCACCTCGGCCCTCCGCAAAAGAATGGCGGTCCTTTCCGCCTCTGAAAGAACCCTTACCCCAGTGGGGAAAGGAGCCTCTTCCGACACCCGTGAAATTATTGGAGTGTTTGGACACATATTTTAATGTTTAATGCGTAGCCACAGCAAATTCACGCTTTATATAGCTACAAAACTAATACGTCACAAAAAGCTGAATGGCAATTCTCTAGTTACCTTTCGTACAATGCCAAACTGCACATGTTGCAGGTTCACCGCGCTATGGTTCGGGACGACCCAAATCCAAAACGCACCAGCTCAGCAATTGACGATAAGAGAATTCGATACTACTCCAGGGATATACTTCGAAAAAATGGGAAACCTCGTGAACTATAAGGATACTTGGAAGTTGGTCATTCACACTGACCTAAGCCCCATATTCGAAAGAGAGGCTAACATCAAACATTACTTATCGAAAACAAAAAAAAATGTGTGGAACTACCACTTTAGAATTACAAAGAATATGCAAGGCCTTCAGCACTTCTTCTAAGGTTCGTCTTCAGGAAATAGAAGCCAAATTAGAATACGTTAAAGAAACCACACTCGATCCACCATCAAAAAGGAAAAGAGGACTTATTGACGGACTAGGATCTTTAGCCAAATCTTTGTTCGGTACAATGGATGCCGAGGATGCCAAACTAATAAATGAGCAGATAATGGCTCTTAATAAAGAAGGAAGCACATTAAAAACCGCTCTAAAAAACCAAGTGCAAATCACCAAAGCAAATTTGCGGATGATAAACGAAACCGCAGCTAACGCTGAACACAACGAGATGATGCTGTTCAACCTCACATCTCATATTAAACAACAAATGGACGAAGGATTCAGACTGGAATCTTTCCGAGAAGAACTCGATGAGCATTTTATTATCCTTTCGTTATACATCGAAATGTTCCATGGATGTGATCAGGATCTTGTAGAATATCTGGTGGAAATCCAAAAGGGAGTCTTATACCCAGGGATAGTATTATATCCAAAAATAATTAAACTAGTGAAAGAAACCCTAGAACATTTACCTCAAGGGTTAAACTATCCAATAGCCTTGATACCCGAAAACGCAAGATACCTCAAAGAGATTTCAGAAATAGAGGCCTATAGTGAAGGTAGCTCCATCGTTACAATAATCAAAATACCGCTGATATCATCCCAAGAGTACCACGTAAACCGAATACACTCTCTGCCTGTCCACATGAAAAATGGCACGTACGCTTATATAAAGGCGGAAGAGAACTACGCAATAGTGGGACACGAAATGCAAACGTTCATCAGGATGACGCGAACCGAATTGGACAACTGTAAGAAAATTATGGGTCAATACCTGTGTGAAGCAAGAGACCCAGTATTCAAAATTAGACCATACGGTTCCTGCGAAACCCAACTTTTTACAAATCCATCGTCGTACCCCCTATCATGCGAAACAAGGCAAATCAAAATTGAAAACACACTCCTAATCGAAATGGAGAACCCCAACTCTTGGCTATATGTAGCGGACAAACCAGAACAAATGATGGTATCATGTAATAATGAAAATCCAAAAAGGGTAGCTATGCAAGGCTCTGGTATAATCGAAATAAAAGGAAAATGTAAACTAACAGCCGAAGGTTTCACTCTAGAAACCGAAGGAAAATATAAGTTAGACGTAACTTTAAACTATTTACCTCCTCTAAACCTAACACTTATTACTGACAACTTTGTACCCAATGTCGTATCTAATAACAATAATATACAACCTAAGCTAAGAAGTCTCATAAAGGATCCTAGCGAACTAAATGCACTAAGCAAAAAAATATCGGAAATAGAAAATAACTTAAAAGGGGATAATATCGATACCTTCATAGATATCATATCATCACCTATCTCCTATTCAATAGGGACAATTTGTTGTATCACTATTTTTATACTAATTATAGTAATTTATTTCCTAAGAAAAAGGGGAAACTTAACTACTTCCGGAGAAACTACTCCACCTAGTGTAATAGTTATAGGAAACTCTTCCCCAAATACAAATCAAGTCACACCGTAATTTAAGACTCGATTGTAATAAAACCGACGTACACGGGTAATAAAACAAATGTACAATTTATAAAACACTCGGGTGACTGAACTCGCTGTCAGCAAAAATTTGTGTAAGCAAAATTACGAGGCAGGAAAACAGTACAACGACCTACAAAACAATTGAAAGACTAAAAAAAAAGTCCATGAGAATGGATCTTTCCTTTTTCTATGGGGGTAGGCATGTTGTAAACCATAATATAGATTTGGAAACGCGCCTACGTCAGAAGCGACGGAATGGCCACGCTGCGACGCGACACATTCCGCTCGCCAATATTATGGAAACAAAGGAGACACATCACCGACTCCATGGCGAAATATAGAAACAATCATTGGTTATTATATCTGTTGAGAATAAGCAAATGTATGTCTGCTGTCTGTCTCTCTATCTTACTTATAACCATGTGTATGATCTAGTACGCATGTTATTGATATATGTATGTATGCGTGCTAGTGCGTGAGAGAGGAGAGGTAAGCTAGGCACTAGGCTCGTTGAAAGTCAATGTCTATCGAATCGGTCGATAGCTGCGTCGTGCGTCGGATAGAAGCGAATTTTGTAATAGAGTTGAGCTGTTTACATATAGCAGAGTTGAGCTGCTAACTGTTCTTTCTTTTGTTAAACCACGTATGCGCGCTCAGGCTATTATTAATATATTGTTAGATTGCTTGGCAATATATGTTAGAACTAAATAAATTAAATATATACATCTTTAATTTGAGTAAAGTGTGTACCAGTTATTAATAATAATAAAGCATTTAGTGTATTATTACAGTGCTGATGAATAGCTGAGCTGAGAGCATCACAAGGACACAACTATTAACCACAACCACGAACATTATTAATATTTATGGGTCCAGTTTTTGTCTTTCTTAACAATATCTCTAAAAAATTCCATAATTAAGATATAAAAAGCAGACGGCCTGTCGGCACGTCAGACGAAGTAGAGAGCTACGAGTGAAGTGTTACCACGGTAACTTAGTCGAAGTACTAACCTCCAGCCTCGTGATTTCGTACTCACCACGTTTAGGGTTAAATTCTAAAGCCCGTATTCAGAACTCGCTTTTAGTGCTAATAGTGCGCTTTTAAGTTTTTTCTTAGTGAGTTTTAACTACAAGCGACTCTGTTAGTGACCTTAAGAGCGAGTTGTGAATACGGACTTAATAGTGTATTCTAACGTAACTTATTTTGTTTCAAATAAATCTTTTACTTGTTATCGAGAGTTAAGTTCCAACTTCTTACTCGGGCAACGAATCCCAAAGTACCTGACTCCCGAAAACCCTTTCCGGCAGTCAAATCCGTGAACCCAGCATTTGGGCTCACAACAACATAGTTCTTCGTATTTTAGGTGACAGTTTTTAGAGATACAGAATGTCCAGGTGTTCCGCTCCGTAATTTCTTGTATCTGGGTACTGAATGTGGAAGATCCGATCCGTAGTTTACCGTGTCCACGTGTTGGATGTGGAAGTCCGGGGTGTCCAGGTGTTCCACTCTGTAGTTCCTTGTATCTAGGTGTCGGACGTAGAAGTCCAGAGTATTCAGAAAAGTGTGCAACGAGCGCCGCTTTGGCGTTTCTCTCAAACTATAGTATCCTCTTTGTTGTTCGCACGGCCTGATTTACGTAAATAATCCAGCACACTCTGCTCTCTTACGTTTATCAAACGACTTCAACAAGCTCGACACCATTAACGACGCTTATATGGACTGAAGATTACATTTTCTTTAAAAATTTGTATATATCTTGTAACGACGAATCGCACAAATGAAGGCATCTGAAGAAATAATGAATAAATTCTTCTATTACTGGGCGCCAGGTGTACCGAGAGATACACCGCTGTCTCCAGAGATGTCGAAAAACCTAGGGCGACCACATAGGAATTTCAACATATAACCTATGCCATAATTAAAGGCTAATTAAAGGCTATTTTAGTGCTCCAAAAAAAATTTTTCCGCTCCACCCCTAATGCCAAAAATGCATGGACTTCCTGAATGTAGATTAAGCTGGGAGGACCACAGTCAAAACAACGTTAAAGGTAAGTGTTATAGAATTCTAGTTTACATATTATTTAACCGCTTTTTAAAGGCTGTCGAATGAGACCAAATTCGATCGAATCGGACCACCCTATCCCGAGATATACACCCCCTGGGATCCCGAACTGGATTTTTTAAATCTCTGAATACACATTAGCGATGTAGTCGTATCCAATCTAAAGAATCACTCATTTATGCGCACGCAATTAATCTTAAAATTTTATTTGAATTAACGGCTCGACATTTCTGCAACGACCGATTTCACCGCTTCATCCCCTAGGTCAGAACTCACCCCCTCTTTACCTATTTCCTTGTATCTCGGCGTACGAGAAAGGTAGGACGTTGCAATTGGTCTCAAAAATCGTCTTGAATTAACGGCTCGACATTTCTGCAACGACCGATTTTACCGCTTCATCCCCTAGGTCAGAACTCACCCCCTCTTTACCTATTTCCTTGTATCTCGGCTTTATTTCTAGTATAAAAATGGTATTCTGGATTTTTCTAAATATGCAACTAATTTTGAAAAATTATTCTGTTTTTAAATCTTCGCTCCTCCGTGTATACTGTTATATTTGATACTTTGTTTATCTCGCCGCCGTTGCGCTGTACGCATTCGGTGTGGGACTATACTAAGTCTCTATCCCCCAAAAAACACTTACGTGTAAAAAACTACGCCAAGTACAGGTGTGCTGTGTATTCCTCTAATAAAAAGTATTGATATCAGATTATTGAGGCCAAGTACATAAGTCACTACATGTTTGCCTATTATATGATCTAGCACTGGCCCATCATTTTAATTGTATTCTCAAAATTTCCTATAACAATTTCACTACTCTTTTACATTACTACTGTTTCTCGTAGTTGATTATGAATTAATGATTATTTAATAATTAATGAAACTTTAGCTGATTCCTTATCGAGTACTACTTGGCGGGTCCGTACCAGAAATTCCAAAGTACTTACTTTGAACGTACTAATAGTATCCTATAATTATATGTTTGTTATTAAGATTTTACCCTGATTATTATTAACGAGTTATCGTTAATAAGCTCTATATAGAAAGTTGACATTGGTTTTGAGTTTAATGACTGGCATTATGAATGCAAATTTATATCAAGAATTGCACGGACCCGCCAAGTAGTACTCGATAAGGAATCAGCTAAAGTTTTATTAATTATTAAATAATCATTAATTCATAATCAACTACGAGAAACAGTAGTAATGTAAAAGAGTAGTGAAAACGTTATAGGAAATTTTGAAAATACAATTAAAATGATGGGATGATTTAAAAACAGAATAATTTTTCAAAATTAGTTGCATATTTAGAAAAATCCAGAATACCATTTTTATACTAGAAATAAAGCCGAGATACAAGGAAATAGGTAAAGAGGGGGTGAGTTCTGACCTAGGGGATGAAGCGGTGAAATCGGTCGTTGCAGAAATGTCGAGCCGTTAATTCAAATAAAATTTTAAGATTAATTGCGTGCGCATAAATGAGTGATTCTTTAGATTGGATACGACTACATCGCTAATGTGTATTCAGAGATTTAAAAAATCCAGTTCGGGATCCCAGGGGGTGTATATCTCGGGATAGGGTGGTCCGATTCGATCGAATTTGGTCTCATTCGACAGCCTTTAAAAAGCGGTTAAATAATATGTAAACTAGAATTCTATAACACTTACCTTTAACGTTGTTTTGACTGTGGTCCTCCCAGCTTAATCTACATTCAGGAAGTCCATGCATTTTTGGCATTAGGGGTGGAGCTGACAAATTTTTTTTGGAGCACTAAAATAGCCTTTAATTAGCCTTTAATTATGGCATAGGTTATATGTTGAAATTCCTATGTGGTCGCCCTAGGTTTTTCGACATTCTCCAGAGGATACCCCGGCCAGCTCTTGTGCGGTGGGGTCCTGGGTCTGGGAGACAATAACTAAACCTGCAAGTTAATAACAACAACACAACACAAAAAGGGCTCTGCCAAATCAAACGGATCTGAGGTTTCGTTTAAAAGCACGGAACCCACAAACGGGCCCGATTTATTGAACACAAGAAAAATCAGATGAAATATAACAAAAAGTAGATAAAATATAAAATATAAAAATTAGATAATGACAAGGTGTAATATCGAAACACGGTATAGAACAACAGCTCCAAAATAATAAACGCGACTAGGAACAACGGTCCCTTTTAACAAACAATAGATGCAACAACACAAATACTCAATCCCCGAAGGATTAGGTGAGCTAGAATTCCTCGCCGGGAATTATTTCCTAGAAGGCCGGACGCTTCTGGCAACAATGCGCGCGTTAGCTAATACTCGCGCAACGAGTATAAGCAGTAATATTTACAAAGTCAGCTGACGAGTGGACTAGTGCCCTACTCGTCGGCTCCTCAATATTTACAAGTTTGAGCGCGGTAATCCTAACGGTCCCTGACCTTATACCGAATCCGTAGATTCCTTGTTAGGAATCTCGATCTTTCGCTGGCCGTCAAGCGCGTGTCTTCTATCCCGTCACGAATACTTCCGCGGTCGAAATCAGCTCCGGAGACCTATTTGTCTACTGAAACTATCAGTCAGAAAATACGCAATCCCCTTTCTGTCTTCCTAGCACCCACGAATATCACCGGGAGAAAAACGTACCACTGCACGGTACTTGCGATACACGACGACAGGCCGAAACGATTACGCGTCGCGTGGACTGGATATTAACAATTTGCATGCAGGTTCTTCCAACATGCTCTACGAATAATCAAACACACAAAACTAGAAACTACACTTTGATGCGAGATAACGGATCCTCAAGATCGCCACCGAATTGGCAAACATTAGATCTCAACGATCGTATAAGCGGAAGGTGATGCGGAATTTCTGGATCAAAGATCCAGCAGCTAACTCTATGGTCCGGTTAATCTCGATCAATTACAAAATCTGGAAGCTCGGTAGCGTCACTCACCCAGAATCGCTCTCGCCAGGTCGTCTAGCTCGCCTATATCCATTCTTTCTTCCTGGTTGTTCCCACTCACTTTCGCTCTCTCACTCTCACTCACTCTTTCCCTACTTTCTCTGACTCTCTCTACCCTTTTTTATATACTTTTGGCACACGCACTGTACTCTACCTTGGCTACACCGCAAGTGACGCTAGCCGCTCGCTCGCCCGCTAACGTGCCCTAGTGGCGCGGAGGAACATTACCCTTGGGCTCAATCAAATTTGCGCTAGCCTCTACGCGGCCCAATTCGCCCGCGTTCTTCAATTGTCTCCGGGATCCTGGAAAAATAGATCCGCGCATCTTCTGCTCTTCTGAGCGATTGCAGGTTCTTTTCTCGGGGCAGGAATCTCATCCGCACCCTACCCCTTGATGTACGGCTCCAGGCCGCCACTGCAACCCTCGAATGCTGCCCGAATCTTCAATCTTCTCGCGGCGTCCTATTGTGTAGGTGGTCTTGCTCAGTGGTGCTCTGCGGTCGCGCTGGCCCTCCTCCTGCTGGCTACGTCACGCCAGTGCTGCGGATTGCACTGGTCGGGCCCCTTAGCTGTAGTCAGGGTCGTTGCTGCTTCCCATTTCTCTCCGATCGGTTCCCTTACGGGACCGACCACCGCTAGTAACATTCGAAATACAGACCCCGAAGGGAATTAATAAACATTCTACATGCTGAATCCAATTCACGCTCGACGCAAATGTTAGGTTGCCTTGCGGGCCTCACGGTGTAGTTCCTATTTCGCCTTCTTCCTCTCTCTTTTGTGACGTGCACAAAGTGCCACGTCACAACTCCTCCCCCCTTAGATGTTGCTACCGGGGTTGAGCGAAGCACCGAGTCAAAATATTTACAGGACTTGTATGACAACGACGCGAGGTGTTCGATTTGAAGGATTTTAGAATTCGGATTTCATCCTCGTGGATATCCCGTCGGATAGGAAACGCTAAAATACTACACCGCTACGGAATCGCTTCGGCTTAGGCTAAACAACAATTGTTCAGATACTAAACCTATGGTTTGACTCCAAACTTCCTCTAATGAGCTAACCATACACAGACCGTGGACGGTCGTACCGACTGCTGACTAATACAGGCGGTACCAAGAGATATCATAAACTAGGTCTTAATAATAACGCTCCTTATGGCTACACCTTAATTGTCGGCTATCTTATTTTACACGTACAAGCTAACCCCTTCCCTTAAATTTTAAAATTTTGATTCCCCCCCCCCCCAGCAAAAAGAAAACCCCAGACTCTACAGCCGACGCGATACCCTTACTAATCTACTTCCCCGATTCCCCTACAACAACAAAAAACACAAGCAACCCCCCTTACCGGAAACCCTACCCAACAAAGAAAGATGAAAAGCCCACCCCTTCCTTTAAACCGTTCCATTCCTAATCCTTTGTGGCCTTTGGCCCGCGGAAGGTGCCCTTCCGCCTGTCGTGTTCACACACGGAGCACTCCTCCGCGAGCACCCCGTGCGTGCCACAACTGGGTGCCCCACTTCTGGGTGCATTCTGTGTTGCGGTGCCTCAGCCGCTCACAGTTCCAGCAGGGTCGACGTGCCCTGCTGGCCTCCTCCTTCCGGCGCCGTATTTCCTCCGACATAGATTCTTTTTTCTGACCCGCTGAAGGCCTGCCGGGCCCGCTGCTTGGGCCTGGCGTCGGTCTTATCCCCAAGGTCTCCCTCACCGACACCAGGAGCTCCCCTTGGGGCGGTGGAGGATAAAACCATTCCCTTGGGCTCTCCAACCCGCGAGCTGCAGATTCCTCTCTAGGCTCCCCATAAGGCTGAGAGTGGCCTGCTCTCCGGCCTGACCATCAGGACCGCCGGTCCACGGCTCCTCTTCCGCTTCGACGGGCCCGCTGATTGGGGCCTCCCCTTCGCCGGCGGCTCTAGCCCTTGCTGCCAAGGGGTCTTCTTCTCCAGCCGCCGTGGTCCAGCTTACTTCGGAACCGTCCTCCGATCCCGTGTCTGACCCGTCGCCGGTCCCGACGCGTCTCGTAATTGGCGCCTTCAACTCTATTAAGAGAATCCAACGGTTCTCGCTCTTAGTTGAGTTCCCTCGGTGGACTTCACAAGGCAAATAGTTCCCCATTATCCAGAATACTTCTCCTATATGCAGCCAGGTCTTCGTACTACGGGTCCACGCAGGGTATTCGACGGATACAGGAGTCGGAAGGAATATCGGAAATTATCTACAGGTAACTAAAACTACTTAACGGCTAGGCTTAACAAAAACACACTATTTTACAGGTCTTTTGGGGATTTAGGTTCTACAGGAATCACGCTGTCGCGCCATCGTTAGAAGTAGACGGACCCTCCTCTATATTCTCGTCGTCGGATCCGGGATCCTCGCCTCCTTCGACGATGTACGGTTTTAAATCGGTAACATGGTGTCGACCTACCTGTTTACCGCTCGCATCCACTAGTTCTACCACGATAGGAAAAACTACCCGTTTTACTTTAAGTGGACCTGCGTACTTTGGCGCTAATTTGGCTGCAATATTATGTTGTCCCTATGATAAAATACGATTGCGCTTCCAGACCTGATCCCCTACCTCGTACTCTATATTCCGATGACGCTTGTCGTAATATTTGGCTTGACGATCGAAAGCCTGATCTATATTATTTTTTACTAAGTCTCGGATTTCGTCCAATTGTCTCATCCGGTCCTTCCAATTCTCTGTATTTGGCGCGGCTATATCGGCGGGCCCTTCTGTGTCTCGCCGTAACGAATGTCTAGCCTTCGGATCTCGACCTAGGATAAGGAACACTGGGGACACTTGAGTAGAACTGTGGCATGCCGAATTAAACGCAAATCTAAAATCATTTAAATGTACGTCCCATTCCCGATGATCTTTCTCGATGTAGGCTACTATCATTGTTTTCAATACTCGGTTGACCCTCTCCACCGGATTGGATTGCGCATGATAAGGTGGAATGTGCGAATGTACTATACCGTACGCGTTTGTGAATTCTTTAACGGCCCTATTTGCAAATTCGGTACTATTATCTGTCAGGAGAACCTCCGGAGTACCCCATCTAGAAAGAATTACGTCCTCAAACGGCGTTAAGATATTTTTAGCATTGGATTTCCTCAATGCGACGCACTCGATCCACCTGGTGAAAAGGTCCTAAAACACTAAGATATATTCGAAGCCAGCCTTACTTCGGGGAAACGGATCCATTACGTCGGCCGCTACCACAGCCCACGGCTGATCTACTACCCTCCTTCCCATTAAACCTGTTGGTAAGGCTTGCTCTACCTTGCTAGATTGGCATATTTGACATTCGCGTACCATCTTTGTCAAATCCCTATACATTCCTGGCCAGTAATACAATACTGCCGCTCTGGAATAGGTCTTCTCGATTCCTAAATGTCCCGCTTATGGTTCCGCATGAACCTCCTCAAAGACTTTCCTATGTTGTTCCTTAGGAATCACGAGCTTCCAACCGTCTAAGTCAGATAAGACGTCATCTGTCTTTTTATTTGGGCAGTAATAGTACAATCTATTATCGACCCCCTTCCATCCCAAGAACTTGCGTGGGTATTTTTCTATATCGCGGAGGCGTTTTCGATACCACGTATCCTCTACCTTGTCGATTATGGCTAAGTCATCTGAAGTTTCCTCCTCAAATATTCGCGATAGTGCGTCCGGCACATGATGCATCGCACCCTTGCGATGTATAATTTCGAAGTCGTATTCGAGGAGGTCTAAGGCCCATCGTGCTAAACGGCCAGTTGGATTGTGCAAATTATGCAGCTACCGCAGGCTACTATGATCGGTTATCATGGTACAATGGAATCCTTCGGAGTACTCGCGATATTTCCTAACCGACCAGATCACCGCTAAACACTCCTTTTCTGTAACGGAATATTTTCTTTCGGCATCTGTCATGGTACGACTAGCATACGCGATCACGCGTTCCATCCCGTCGATCGTCTGCGTTAATACTGCCCCAATCCCGAAACTACTCGCGTCCGTTTGTAGCACGAATGGCACGGTAAAATCTGGACACGATAAAATAGGTGCAGACACCAAGGCTTTCTTAAGCCCCTGAAAGGCATCCTCCTGCTCTTGGGCCCACTCCCATATTTTCTCTTTTCGTAAAAGTCTAGTCAGTGGTTCGCTTACGGTAGCGAAATTATCTATGAATCTGCGGTACCAAGAGGCCATACCAAGAAACCGGCGCAATTGACGAATATTTTTGGGAGCCGTATATTCTATAATCGGTTTTATTTTCCCCGCATCTACCTTAAGGCCCTCTTGATTGACCAAAAATCCCAAGTATTTTACTTCGGTGCAGCAAAAGTCACATTAGTAGTTACAGGCCACTCTGGAGAGTCATAACAAATCCCCCACCACTGTCCCCTATGAGTCATGGAGCGCGCCGCGCTGTGCCCCCCGCACCGCACTACGGCGCCACCCCCTCGCCCGTGTAGTCTGTTCTCCCCACCACCGCCCTATGCCGAGCTCCCCCACCACGCAGCCCTGGTCCTAAGGCCCAAAACTCAATAGCAGCGGTGTTGTATGTCCCCATGGGCATATCGCGGTCGGTAACTATGCACTGACCACCGGTCGGTAACTTTTTTTAATTACCCTAAGGAGATAAGTGTACCCGCGGTAAAATAGAACACCGTATATTGTAAGGCCCCTTATGTATATTATAAAGCTGTAGCGCGTGATACATTTTCGATGAACCGGAGCCCTGTGTAGAGGAATACGCTTAATATTTTGATTTCCTACCGACCGTTACCATTATTGACAAAATATGGGGAAATGGTGTTGAAGGAAACAGAAAAGAAGAAAAATAGATATTTTAAATATATATTGTATATTGTAAGAAACAGTAGCTGTACATATTTATTAAGAGAATAAAGGTGCCTGTCCACGTGAGAGTAAAACTCTCGAAAGTCGCTCTCGAGAGCAATACTCGCCAATGGACACGCTCCTGAGAGTAACTCGCAGGCAGTAGCGTCAAACTCGCCGAGAGCAGACTCGCGAGAGCTTCCTCTCAAGTGAACAAGTTCAAATAAGCTATCTGATAGTTACTCGCAGAGGTTCGAACCAAGTTCGAATTGTGACAGTACTCTCAGAGGTATGACCATGGCTAGACACACTTGGTCGCAAGAAGATACGCGTGCATTAATCGCAGTATACAAACAAAATCCCATGCTTTGGAATATCAAATGTGATGAATATCACAACAGAGATTTAAAAAATGAGGTGGTTTCTAATCGAGCTGTGGTCATTCCGATGAAATTCCGAAACTGGGACGTGTCCTGTAGTACCAATTCACGTACAAGATTATTAGTAACGCCGAGTTGTGATGTCCGTGTTACCCAGGGTAACCGTCAGAACGATCGGACTGAAATTTGGCACGCAAGTAAAGTAGATATCCCTCTTTAACTGTTGCGACTTTTATTGAAATATATGCAGCCATTCAGATTTTATGTCATTTAAAATTTTTTGAAAAAAGGGCGGGGTCGCTCTAACTTTCGTAAAGGTTCGACGATTTAGCTAAATAGTCCTTCATAACGGAAGATACGTTCAATGTTGTTTGGTATTGAATTTCGACAAGATCGCTAAAGCGGTTCAGATTTTACGTGGTTTTGAAATTTTCAAAAAATTATCGTTATTTTTTTATTTTTTTTTTACCTCATTTTAACTGTATTATCAATAAAAAAAAGTTACAACATTCGGACAAAAGCTGAACTAAAAGACGGTAATATATGTATATAAATAGCCAAAATAAATCAAAGAACTTCCTCATAGTGGAGGCTTTCTGAACGAAGGAAATGAATCAAGCAAAAAAAATGTTCACACATATTTCATAACATATAAGCACGTTTGTTATAGCCATGTGATTACTATTCAATAAGGGATTTAATCGCTTCGACGGATTGTTATGTTCTGCTACACCCTGTACAGTCTAGTGAAGAGAATCGAAATTCACGTGTTCTTTTATTTTTGTTTTCGTGGTTTGATACTACTACTACTGAAAAAAATCGATTTGAGAGAGACGAAGGGACTCACATTTAAAAAAGCATGCTGTTTCATCAGAAGCAAAGTGTAAGATTCTACTTTGCATCATTGTGATAGAAAAAACCAAGTAAAATAATGAGGAAGCAATTTGCAAAGTTCTTTGCAGCCTTGTTTTAATATGCAACGCAACTATTATTGCTGCGGCGGCTTGTTGTTTACGAGAAGCCATCTCGGACACTACTGATGGGGCGCGACGTTCGCGAGTGCTCTCGAGTGGACGTGGTCCTGAGAGTAATTCGTGACAGTAACTCTCCGGCTACTGTCTGATCTGCTCGCGAGAGTGAAACTCACGAAAAAATACTCTCACGTGGAAACAGTCCTGAGAGTACTCTCGAGAGCAACTCTCAGAATTTACTCTCACGTGGACAGGCACCTTAAGTCCTTAAGCACGACCATTCTGGGCAGCCGTGACGCTACGCACGAAGGAGAGGTACACTTAATTAATATAAAATATTAAAACACAAAATATAAAAATTTTAAAATAGTGTATATTATTAAAAAATATAAAAAATATAAAAAAAGATAAAAATATATAAAAATTAAAAAAACTTATTAATATGAAATATAAAAAAAAAATCAATATTCATCGCCCGTATCATAGTCCGAGTCCCTACAAAAAATAAATAATAATATTACTACTCATGTGTGCCACACACAAACACACACACACACACACACACACACACATACGTGGTGGTCCATATATAGCATAAATTAATACGCACCTATTATAATCTGTAATAGGCGCCAGCCTAAACAGTGACCTTAATCCGAATATATCCTCCTCACCCCAGTCCAGGTCTTCGAAGAGGAGCCAGCCGTTGAGGGCGCCCCTCCGAGCACAACGCTGGCTCCTCTTCTCCAGCATGTGCCTAATGCATATGTAGCCTCGGAGCTTTAATAAATAAACAACACGTTATATAATAAAACTTCTTTTAAATATTAAGCTTGTGTATTAATAGAAGCTTAGAGGACACAACACTCACTATTACGTGTACCACACTTTGTCCTCTCACCATCGTTACTTTTTATGTTCTAACTCTGAGTCGACAGGATGAGTCGAGTCGAGGCGGCTGAATCGCTCCAGCTTACCCCCACTTGTAGTTCGTAGAAACGAATTTCTTGTAAATGATTACCTTATAATATAGAGGTACCGTATGCATTGCCGTTCATTTTTCGATACTTTTAACTATCGATGGGCTGATACCCAACCCCTAACATTTTGCTTGGGGTGAATCCTGTACATACCACGCAACTGTTGGAATGATGGTACCCTTCTTTTGGATCATCTAGCGAACGATGCGCCAAATACATCAGGCGTGGGGGGTACCATTGTCTTAGCAGCGTAAACTGCTACATGTATCTCTTGTTTGCAACCATGCAAAAAATTAAGGGCAATGGTGGGGAAAAAGATGGTTACCTGTGAGCCGTCCTCGCAGCATCCTGTCATTACCTTGGGGACAAGCGAAAAGGGTTGATAGTGAGGATAATAAAGAAAAGAAGTGATAGTGCGGTGAAAAGAGGTGACATACGCAGAGTGTATTTTTTTTAAAAAGTGGTATGTATAATAGCGTATATATTTAGTTAGTATGATATTTGATTTAAAAAGTTTTTGCATATCTGTTATCTTTTCCTTTATTTCTAGACGATCCGTCAGCCTGTCGGTTATCTAGCGCCACACAGCATAAAAAAAGAAATATTAATAAAGTGGTATGTATATCGGTGTTGAATTTGTATACATTTTTTATTAGTTTTAAAAAAATTTATTTTGTATGTGACATCTTTCACCTTTATTTCAAGATATTACATAAAAGAACGAGCAGCACCAGTCCCCTTCGGGTTACAGCCACCTGTTACCAGAGCTGTAAGTGTAATAATTTTAAACCTGCACAGGTTTTTATTTGATTTTTAAAAAGTTTTTGTACATCTGTCGCTTTTTACCCTTATTTCTAGACGCTGCAAGGACGCATAGAGCCAGCAGACGCAATCGTCAGCTGTATATTACTAGACCGGTAAGTGTAATAATTTTAAGTCTACAGGGTTTGCTTTAAACATATTTTATTATTAAAAACTTAAATATTACAGATTATGGCACCAAGGCGCCCGGATACGCCGCCCGAGGGGGCAGAAGGACCGTTTGAGGGGCCGCTCCTTGATGGGATACCGCCACCCCTAAATGCGTTCTTCGCCCCCTTCCACGAAGGGCAGTGCTTGTTCGGGTGCGTTTACGTACGGGGTGTGGGGGAGCGGTTATGCTACGGGTGCATGAGCGAGCAGCCCGCCGAGTACAGGACACAGTTTACGGTACACATAATCCACTACCTAAAGATTGACCCCGCAATACATCTGCGTGCGGGTATCTGTGCGCGCTGTGCTCGGTGTGTGCTGCACGCGTATGCACCCGGTGACTGTATAGCTTGTATAAGCTACTTTTGCGATAACCGGGAGGATCTATTAAGGCAGGGGGCTGCAGAAGTTCCTCCCCCACCCCAAATATAAATTGTGAGCTATATATATATATATATATATATATATATATGTATATATGTACTTTTTGTAATCCTTAGTCTTACGCTCGTTTTTTTTTTTTCACACCTGTTTCTAGAAATGGCGCCGCGAATGGTACTTGAAAGGGGTGGCGACGGTGTGGGTGACGATAGGGACACCCCGTCGCCCAGGCAGGACGACGCATTCTTCGAGGCCCTACATAACGGCCTCTGCCTTTACGGTTACATCTATACATACCGCTGGGATGAGCTATGCGCCGGGTGCGTGAGTGAGCTACCACCGGACATGCAAGCGTTATACACTCCCCACAGCTTGCACTATTTGTTGCTTGACACTACAATGGTCTTCAACTTGGCGCGGTGCACAACCTGTGCGCGGAGTGTGTTGCTCGAGCACGCACCCGGCGCATGCCCAGGGTGTGTCCTGCTCTATGAGGCCACTAGAGACACCCTGGTGCGGTTTGGGTATGGCCAGGTTAACCTAATTTCTTGAATAATAGTAGTATAGGTTTATATTATATATATATATTTTCCTACATACACATTATTATTATTAATTGCTTACATTACTTATATATCTAACCTAGCTTAGCATTATTTACGCTACATATATATCGTTGTTGTTATTATTACTCCCATTTTTTTTTTTAAATTTTATCATTATACTTACTATTATTATGAATTGCTTACATATACAGGGTGTTCGTTATGAAACGCACTGTAGTAACATCGTTGCATTCCTTGTCATATTCTAAAGAATACGTGTATTTTCATTTTTTATTTCATATATCAAAATTTCGAGATAATCAAGTTTGAAGTTGCAGTAATACGACCAATCAGAACGTGTTTAAACGGAGCGTAGATGACGTCGCGAGCCAGCCCGCAAGGCCTGCTTACAGTAGGCCAATAACACTAAGAGTATCGTCTCTTATATCTTACTCAATTACATGTAGATAAATAGGGACACTACAACGGTACTCTTAGTGTTATTGGCCTAGTGGAAGCAGGCCTTGCGGACTGGCTCGCGACGTCATCTACGCTCCGTTTAAACGTGTTGTGATTGGTCGCATTACTGAAACTTCAACCTTGATTATCTCGAAATTTTGATATATGAAATAAAAAATGAAAATACACGTATTCATTAGAATTTGAAAAGGAATGTAACGGTGTTACTACAGTGCGTTTCATAACGAACACCCTGTATATATACTCTACGCCTATTACTATTATTATTATTATTATTATTTACGATATATATTGTGACGTGAATTTCGGAAATTCAGTCACAAAGTTTGCTAGGAGTAGGGAAAAGACACCATCCACCTGCAACGATCCTCCAAACGTCGGTCACCCGACATTCCAAAGACAGCTTTGCTTGTCGCGCTTACCGTTGAGGCACTCCGTTTCCGTCTATCGTCCTTTCTGCTTATTTCTGTTTCGCTTTTCTGCTTTTTTTGTTTTTATTTTTATTTTCGAGCTTTCCTATTCGCACTCGCCTACCTTCTTTACCGTCCTGGGCAAATCTACGTCTACACTACGAGCACGAAGCTGACCGCCAACGAGAGTTCCTGAGCTACCGGACGAGCGCTCGACAGAGGCTGGACCAAACTGCTGTTCGCTCCGGAGGACTTCCGTGGAGCCCGGGATACCCGGGATGGGATCCCTCTACTACTTCTGCCGGCCGCCCATACGGACCGCAAAAAGGGCCCTCGCCACTCGTGCCGCCGATAGGAGGAAAGGATGGTCCCCTATCGTGCCGCCAGTCGCCGAACGTTCCCTAGCGTTCCCGTTATCAGTGGCCCCCGGAGAAGAAACCAGAGCATACTCCTCGCCGGATCCTGCTGCTCGCACCGAGGACTCACGATCGGCCGCACCAAGGATTCCCGCGCTCAGCTCGGCCCTCTCCGCCTATCTTCGGACTCGAGCCGCCTAATGCTTCGTCTCTAGCTACCGTCAAGCGTTAGATTACCTATTTAGTATTATTATAGTGTGTTATCGCTCTACCGTGCGAATAAGGAATTATTAATTTAGGAGGGGGGCCCCTAGGGCTCTTCCTCTAGCGACGAATTCCGGCTCGTTCACTTACGTTTGGAGCATCTTAGCCTGTGGTCGATTTTTCAAAGTATAAAAGAGTGAATAACGTCGAGCTGGATTTGACCGTTTGAAATTGCCGATTTATTGAGCCTCTCTTATCTTGAAAGAAGGAATATAATATATTGACAGAAGGAAGGAAGGAAGGAAGGAAGTCTGAGGACCGATTTCCTCGATTCTGGATTTGATAAATTTGGTGAGCTCCTTTCGTTACCGTTCTTTTGGAGATTTTGTGCATTGAATTGAAGTGATACCGTCTAGGCCTTTTGTCTCGACGGCGCATTTTCTCGCTTATCGGGACTGAATGTCGTTCCAGTCCCTCTAAGTAAAAGGACGATAGTGCCGGATACCGTTATCTTATTCAGCTTTTTCTTTTATTATCGTAGAATATCTTTCATATCGAATCTATTGTAATTAATTTCGTTTTCTCGTAATTCAGTGCTTTGGAATTGTCGAATATTTTATAAGTTATCGATTATTTTCTCGACCACGTGGAAACACTTCGGGCCCCGGCGTCCCCGGCTTGGCCGTTTCCCGTTGAGTCTACTTAGTTCTTTTAATTAAATATCTTTTGGCTTTTCTATCGTTTCCGGCGTTATATGTGGCTTTATTATATGGAATTTTGACTCTAAATAATCCTATTATCGACCGTATATTTTCCTGTATCTTTCGCTGTCGTTATAAGGAATGGCTTCCTCCTCTTGATTTACCTAATATTTCAATTTTGGAGAAATTCGTAATTAACCTCTTATTGTAATATTTTTCTGATACCTTACGCTGTTGTTCGAGCGTCGAGTCACCTTTTTTTTTGGACGTACTCGCCTAATGCGAGACTAAAGGACGTACTGACTATCAGTGGCGTACCTACTATTATTTTAACTTTTCCGCGTGTAATATCCTTGTGCTAATTTTCTGAGAGCTTGCCATTTCTTGTGACCATTGTATATTGCCTGTACTATTTATGTTAATTTATTTGCGTGCGTTTAATACCTATGTTCCTCGCTACCATTATATCGCTTATTATCTGACTCTTTCCGATTGTCGGGAAATTTCGCGAGTGAATTTATTCTGTGTTTTCGTACCGCTACGAAGCTAAAGTTTTATTCTCGCGTGTATTTTGTATTCGCGGATTTATTGAAACAATTGTAGAAAACATCTTTCTCGTCGGCGTGGATTCGTCCCGCTGCCGTATCGTTTCGCCAAAGGGCCGTAGTCCCTCGTAGTTCCGCGTCTCGTATTTAAGAATTTTAGTTTATATAGAATCCCTCAAGAATCTATTGCTTTGTATTAGTCTTTTAAGGATTTTGCTATCTGATTTCGCTCTCGCACCTTAGTGTTTCTAACTGACAATTTACTTTCGCTTTTCTGCTTGTCTCACACTGTAGCTTTCTGTATGGCTTGCATGCCGCTTTCTTGCTTTTCGCTTTTATTTAATATAGCTTCGGTGCGTTAAACTTACCTATTTTTCTCTGATATCTTTCTTTTACCTATTCCCTATTTTGCATGCCGATTCCTTCTCTAGTCTAGCCTCTTGAACGCCACGATGCTCTCCCAGGTGAGCTAGCCTCCGAACCGGGTATATTTTTGGAGTTTTCGTCGATCGCTTGATTCTCTCTCTCTCTCTCTCGCGTCTGTTTCTATTTTTCTTCGCGCTTCCCTCTCGTATCTTGGCGGTGTCGCCGTTTTCGTGTCTCGTTCGTTTTCCCTATTTGGCGGTGTCGCCGTTTGTGAATCTGTCTTTTCCCGTTATTGGCGGAGTCGCCGTTTACTTATATTTCTCTTTTCTATCTTGGCGGAGTCGCCGTTTCTCGATCTTTCTCTTTTCTATCTTGGCGGAGTCGCCGTTTCTCGATCTTTCTCTTTTCTATCTTGGCGGAGTCGCCGTTTACCTATCACTCTCTTTCTATCCTGGCGGTGTCGCCGTTTATCGATCTTTCTCTTTTCTATCTTGGCGGAGTCGCCGTTCCTATCGTTTCACTCCTCTTCCCTTGGCGGTGTCGCCTTCCTGGTTTCCTGTTCCCTTTCATTGTTCCGAGTTTTCCCGCGTCTTCCGAAAGATTTCTACGATCTCGAGTGCCCTGCACTCGCGGTGTTCTCCCCGGAGATCACCTGGCGCCCAACTCTATCTAGCCTATCGCGTATCGGGTCTTTTGAATATCGGAATTTATAGCGAGAGGATCATACGGCGTTTTGTGTACGGTTCCCTATTTCCTGACTACCGGTTTATCGTCTATCTACTTTCGGATTGAGATTTTGTTTTGGGGAATAACGTCGCAATATATATATATATATTGTGACGTGATTTTTCGAATCACGGTCCCAAGGCGGCTCCGGTTACCGATACGGATAACGTTCTCGATTTCTGGTTCTCTTCGGATCGCCACCCTGCTCAGAAGCTACGTTCTCGGATTGATTCGCATAGATATGTCAAGGCTCTCGGAAGATTTCGTTGTTGGTTAGTTGTGGTCGAGGTGCTCGAACCTGCCGTGGGGAGATAGTCTCGACGTACCGAGTTGCCCGGCAGAGGAGAGTACCCGACGGAGACGTCTCCATGGACCGGCAGAAGCCCGGGTGAAATACCGGCGCCCCGCTGGAGATGGGCAAAGGGCTGTAGAGCGGGCGGAGATATAGTTTTGATACAGTTAAGGGCAGGAGAGGAACCTCCTGCCCAAGTTAAGGATGTGGTGCCCAGCTGTCGCCCGATGCCCTGGGGAAGCGGCCGTGGAGGATCTCCAGAATTACGTACCGATCCGTTAAGGAACGCTCTCGATTTGGTTTAAAGGGACGATTCGAAGGAGATAGAAGTGTTATCGGTTAAAAGGCTCTCGACCAATCAGAAGGATTAGTTCTCGGATTTGGCTATTGTCAAAGCAGTCTGTCTCGGGGCACCGACCGAGGTGTCACGGGCTGGCTCGTGCTCCCGTGCTATCTGTTGATAGTTTTTCTTGCCGTGTTTCGCTCCGGTATAGCAAGTTCTCGAATCGTACAGTTCTCGCGTTGTTCTCGCGATATCCAGGGATTCTATGAATTCCTGTGAGTGTCACGGAGGTGTAGTGCTGTGCCTTAGTGCAGTGCTCACCAGAGTGTCCTTTGGATACGGTTCTCGGCCTGCCCGGATTAGCTGTACCAGCTCCGGTGAGTCTTCCAATTTATTAATTGGGGACGGGATCTCGATGGATAGTTTAGATTCGTTCTGATACGCTCTCGGTTCGTCGCTCTCTATCACTCGCACTATTTGCCGGACTCGTACTCCGACCCTCTCTACCTCAAACCTAGCAGCCTGAGCGGCCGTGCATTTCCGTAACCGTCCGCTCCCGTTCGTGTATCCAGTTGCGTTTGCTGATTTTACGCGACCCCAAAGATCAGCACCTACGGTTGCGTTTCTCGATTTCACGCGTCAACAAAAATCGAAAGGATCCGTTAAGCTATCGCCTCGTCTGATAGGTTCCGTCAGAGCTCTCGTTCTTAGTGGAGTTGGGCCTGTTCCACCCCAACTCCCAGTTTATACCGGCTCGTCAGTTCCCGGTGAAATAAGAATTGACTGGCGCCCGCCTGGCTTGCGGATGCACGAACGACGGGTGGACGGCCGAAGGTAACGTAGGTTGGTTCTCGAAGATAGTTCGTTCTCTTGAGTTTTGCTATCGGTGTCGGGTCATGAAAAGAAATACGTTACAAATGGCGCCCAACGTGGGGCCAGCCAGCAAATAGTGTGTTACCGTATGCTCTCGACTACTTTTGCTCGCGAAAAGACGCTCCCGAGCACGTCTCGTTCTCGACCTATGCTCCCGGTTACGATGATTCTTCGTAGATCCCGAAGCGGTCACGCTCGTTCGGCGATCGGTCCCCGATCTGCTGTAGTTCTCGAACCCTAGAAAAATTCCGATGCACTTTCTTGCATCAGGCTATCGCCTTGCGAAAACAAAAATCGCCAGTTATCGAAAAGTTCTCGGTGAGGAAATTTCAAATTTCCTCCTCTCGCGATCCCCACCCATCGGTGACGTTCTCGACGCGGTTACCCCTAGGTGACAGCAAGGTTACCGCTTTATTGTGAAGCTTAGGCTAACACGGTAAACGGTCGCGAATATTCCCCTCCGGGAATCTTCGACTTTGAAAAGTCGCGTTCTCGTTCCCCGCTTATGACGCTCCTTGAGTTGTCATACCCGGGTGACCCTATCGGTCACCGAGGTATTGTTCCTATGAAGACGGTTATCGAAACGGTTCCCGAATTCTGAAAACAAGTTTTTCAGAAGATTTCGAAGGACCCCCTACCCTAGAGTCCTGGTTAGCGACAGCCGAAGTCGGCAAGCTCTCGGTCACTTCGTTTCGAAACATCGCCGAATACAGTCGAGCTGAAGAGCGAAGATGACTTCTCCCGTGAGCTCTTGCCCCGAGGAGGAGATGGAGTTGGAGTTACTGGAGGGCAGGGACCAGCAGGGATCGTGGTTCGACGAGATGCTGGAGGCCACGGCGGCCCTCAAGGACACGGCGGAAAGGCCTTCCGAGGACAGCCTCGCCATGATCCGGGCGTGTGCCGCATCGCTCTCGACCAGCGGACACGGGGATGCCGCGTCCGCCCCGGTTCTCATCCGGACTATCCAGGAGCTGGCGCAGGAGACCCTGAGGCCACCCCTGGAGGAGGTGAGGTCGACACCGCCAAGCGAGACGGTCCGCAACGTCACTGCACCCGAACGGTCGGAACCAGCGAAGGCTCCGGAGGAGGTGGGCCCGCGACCAACAAGGGAAGCGGCCCCCAGAGTCGCCGAGCCCGAACGGTCGGCCCCGCAGCAGGCCCCGGAGTGGACCGTCGCCCGAAGGAAGAAGGCCAGCGCCTCAAGCACCGCTGCGCCAAGTGCCACCGGCTCCCGGCCAGGGACAACGCCCCAACCGGCGCGAAGGAAGGCCCTCGAACGGGCATGTTATAGCTGTGGCAAGACAGGACACCGGTACTCCGACTGCCCGCACGGCCCACCAACGACCACCTTCTGTCGCCGCTGCGGACGCAAGGGGAAGACGCTAGCTACCTGTCCGTCGTGCAGCCAGAGCTGGCGGCAGCGCGGGCCTTACGTTCCGCGGGCCGGCCGAAACGTGCCCCGAGAGGAGCTGAAGGCTCTGCGGTCGGAGGGACCTCGGTCTCGAAGACCAAGGGGACCGAAGGCGTCCCTCGGTGGTCCGCCAAAGCCACCGGTTATCGGTTCTGTCAGGGGAACCAACGGGGATAGGGCTTGCCCGAAACCCTGAGGAGACCCGGATGTAGTTCTCGGAGTGGACTCCCTAGTCCAGGATCTCGTACTTGGCCTTCGGGCCAGTTGCTCTCGTTATGTGTGTCGAAAGACCGCTCTGCTCTCGTTCAAGGAAGGGACCCTAGGTCCCAACCTTTGATATGTGCGTCGAAAGACCGCTCAGCTCTCGTTCAAGGAAGGGACCCTAGGTCCCAACCTTTAGGGTCTAGATCGCAAGGTCTACGGCTCTCGCTAACGGAAGGGACCTTCAGTCCCAGCTTTCGGTACGGGAACTCTATGATTGCACAGCTCACGCTACAGAGAAGGACGTCAAGCCTCCTCTCATGAACCGTGGAACGCGAATCCGCGCAGCCCGCGTTGACAGGGCAGACCACGGGCCCTAGTTCTCGATCCGCGAAACGCGAAACCGCGCAGCTCTCGAAGAAACAGAAGGATCTGAGGTCCTAGCTCCCGGTGTGTTCGCATGCTGACAGTTCTCGGAGAAGCGAAGGGACCCGCGAGGACCCTTAGTTCGCGATACGCGTGCCAAAGGACAGCCGCTCTCGAAACACAGGTCTCCGGCCTCAGTTCGCGACGTGCGAGTCACGGGACTCGAGTTTCGGAAAGTGGTTCCTCAAGCCCTGCTCGCGAAGATGGACAGCCATTAAGCTCGCGGAATACAGCTCTCGGAGATAATACGAAGATCCTTAAAGGGTAACGTACGCTCCCGACTTTCGTGTTTGTCCGCGTCCTGTCATCATCGTTTAGTGTCCGTTTGTCGATCTGTGTTGAATACTTTCTCGGGGCGAGAGAGGATCAACCTCTCACGCGTTCTCGGTTCGCCTGCGAAACATATTAAATCAGTTCTCGGCAGTAAACAGCAGGTGAACAAGGCTCGCTATCGTTATGGCTCCCGAAATAAGCTATGCTTTATACTTTCTCGAAGCGAGGGATGACACATCTCTTGCGGGATCTCGACCTACCCGCGCAAAATAAGAACTTAGCTATCGACAGTAACCAGCGGGTAGAACCTCGTGCTATCGAAGAAGAATAAATTCAGTTCTGGGTCTCTAGACTTAGCTCACGACAGCAAGGATAACCGACTTCAGCTCTCGTTACAGAAAAAAAAAGGAATTGTTAGATCTCGCTTCGCACGTGGATAGGGAGCCACCGAGAATAATCGGTGGAGAAAGCAAAAATTCCCCGCGTGAAGATACCGAAATTATTCCTGTCTGGAAACGGATCGTAGCTCTCGATATTATGGTTCTCGAATATTATTGTCACGCCGAGGAAAACAAAATCTCTCGTGCGGCTCTCGGTTTACCCGTGACAAGGTAAAAGGCTCTTGCGTGTAAACACGCGTAAGAAGGCAAACGATCTCGGAAAGGAATTAAGTCGATTCCCCGCTCTCGAATTAATTCGCCACTTGGTCTGAGGACCATGCGAAGAGATATCGCTACAAAAAAAAAATAATAGTTCATTTCTCGAGCCGAGAGAGTAAACATCTCTCGCGCGATCCCGGCTTACCCGCAAAATATTAATTGAATCGCTCTCGACAGTAACCAGTGGGTAAGACATCGTTCGCTCTCGGATTATCGTATTTTGCTTTCTCGTTCCAGGAGACCTCGGTCCCTGAAACAGTTCTCGATTTCAGTTCACGACTTAAGTACGGCCTAAGGGCCAGAACTAGCTCACGATCGGAAGTAGGACAGAAGGGTCTAGTTGCCGAGTTCTCGAATAGTGATCTTTAAACATCTTCTCAAGCCTACGAAGTATCAGGCAGCTCTCGCCTTACCTACCTCAATGTTATTGTTTTCACTCTGTCTCGCTCTCGCTCATAACGGTGGGTAAGAATACCGGCTATCGAAACTGGTTTTGACTGACCACAGCTCACGAAGTAAATTAGTAAATGTCGTAATTGACAAGCTCTCGGCCGAAATATTAAACTCGGAAAAGTAAAATTTTCTCGAGCTGGAGAAATTTCTCCGGCTGGTTTTCGATCTTCCCCGCCATCATCTAGCTCTCGACAGTAAACAGGGGAATGAATAATAAGCTATCGAAAGAAATCAAATTATATAATCAAGTTCTCGAATATGTCGGAATACCGACGAGAGTACTCTAATCAGAAAGTTAGCTCTCGGTCAGATCTGCTTGCACTAGCTCTCGTTTCGATCTCTAAGCCTCAACCACCCTTAAGAGGTGGGGAGTTGTGACGTGATTTTTCGAATCACGGTCCCAAGGCGGCTCCGGTTACCGATACGGATAACGTTCTCGATTTCTGGTTCTCTTCGGATCGCCACCCTGCTCAGAAGCTACGTTCTCGGATTGATTCGCATAGATATGTCAAGGCTCTCGGAAGATTTCGTTGTTGGTTAGTTGAGGTCGAGGTGCTCGAACCTGCCGTGGGGAGATAGTCTCGACGTACCGAGTTGCCCGGCAGAGGAGAGTACCCGACGGAGACGTCTCCATGGACCGGCAGAAGCCCGGGTGAAATACCGGCGCCCCGCTGGAGATGGGCAAAGGGCTGTAGAGCGGGCGGAGATATAGTTTTGATACAGTTAAGGGCAGGAGAGGAACCTCCTGCCCAAGTTAAGGATGTGGTGCCCAGCTGTCGCCCGATGCCCTGGGGAAGCGGCCGTGGAGGATCTCCAGAATTACGTACCGATCCGTTAAGGAACGCTCTCGATTTGGTTTAAAGGGACGATTCGAAGGAGATAGAAGTGTTATCGGTTAAAAGGCTCTCGACCAATCAGAAGGATTAGTTCTCGGATTTGGCTATTGTCAAAGCAGTCTGTCTCGGGGCACTGACCGAGGTGTCACGGGCTGGCTCGTGCTCCCGTGCTATCTGTTGATAGTTTTTCTTGCCGTGTTTCGCTCCGGTATAGCAAGTTCTCGAATCGTACAGTTCTCGCGTTGTTCTCGCGATATCCAGGGATTCTATGAATTCCTGTGAGTGTCACGGAGGTGTAGTGCTGTGCCTTAGTGCAGTGCTCACCAGAGTGTCCTTTGGATACGGTTCTCGGCCTGCCCGGATTAGCTGTACCAGCTCCGGTGAGTCTTCCAATTTATTAATTGGGGACGGGATCTCGATGGATAGTTTAGATTCGTTCTGATACGCTCTCGGTTCGTCGCTCTCTATCACTCGCACTATTTGCCGGACTCGTACTCCGACCCTCTCTACCTCAAACCTAGCAGCCTGAGCGGCCGTGCATTTCCGTAACCGTCCGCTCCCGTTCGTGTATCCAGTTGCGTTTGCTGATTTTACGCGACCCCAAAGATCAGCACCTACGGTTGCGTTTCTCGATTTCACGCGTCAACAAAAATCGAAAGGATCCGTTAAGCTATCGCCTCGTCTGATAGGTTCCGTCAGAGCTCTCGTTCTTAGTGGAGTTGGGCCTGTTCCACCCCAACTCCCAGTTTATACCGGCTCGTCAGTTCCCGGTGAAATAAGAATTGACTGGCGCCCGCCTGGCTTGCGGATGCACGAACGACGGGTGGACGGCCGAAGGTAACGTAGGTTGGTTCTCGAAGATAGTTCGTTCTCTTGAGTTTTGCTATCGGTGTCGGGTCATGAAAAGAAATACGTTACAATATATATATATATTATCGTTATTATATTAATATACAGTCCATAATAAAAAAAATTAGCAAAATTATATCTTTAATTTATATAATTAAATGCCCAGACCACGCACCTTTTTTCATGAAACAGATCTTAACACGTGTATCCCGATTTACACCGGGAATATTGTATCCGACCACCGCCACCGCCGCCATAGATCTTATTATCGTGCGCATACTGGCGATCAGCCAAACGCTTCTTTCGCACAAAAGCGTCGTAGTACTCTCGGGCAATTCTATCGTTTTTCCGCAAATCAGTACTAAATACATTCTGGAATGCATGCATCCCGAAGCCTGAAGAGAGGTAGTGTAGAAACATCATACAGAATTGGCCGCACACCGTTGACGTCTCGCTCTGAAGCTGCTGGGTGTTCCATCGGAAGGATCGACAGTTCCGTCGGAGTCTCGATGCGTGGTGATGATTCAGCGGTGGTAATCCGTAGCTGTCAAAGTAGTAGCCGTCTCCGTCAGCGTCCACGTACATGGCAATCCAATGTGCTCCTGGCTTCGTATGGTCGTCCGTGTTGGCGATAATCGCAGCGGGTTTCGACCAGCTTCGGGGTATTCTATCAGCTGCGTAGACACCCGTCGTATGCTCCGATATACCGCGAAGGCCAAGGTAAAGGTCTAGCGTGTTCATATATGTGGTCCGTTATTTCGAAGCCAGAATTCAAGACGCAATGCGTTGTTCAGAGCGCAGGTGAACGATCCTCGGCTCTCCTTACAGGCGTGAACGATGCACTCGTAATGGTCACGATTCGGTGGGAAGTCCTCGTATGGCGAGTTATCGGGGGTTTCATCCAAATTTATAACTTCCCTTGCCATAACGGTCTGCAGAAAAAGTACGCTCTCCGGGCCTCGCGTGTATATGCTCCGCGAAATACCGGCAATATTTCGGAGATTGGTGTATAACTGTCTGTACGTCACACCACCGTCGAACCACTCTAGACCGTGTCGATAGCGGGTCATGGTGTTGTTCTCACTTCTGATCGCCGGTGGTAATTCGTTGAAATCGCAGGGCGGTGAAACGATCCAGTGGCCTATGTATTTTCTTTCCACAGCCACGACGCCAATCTCCTTCGGCGCCAGACGTCCCTCGAAGTCTTTGAAGTACTCAATCTCGATCACGAAATCCATCGCTGCGGTGCTAACTCGAAGGCGTTCAACGAGAAACTAACGGCGATGCTGCCGATCACAGGCGATACCGAGTGCACAAAAAGACGATGACGCATACCCCAAATTGCTGACCTATGTATTTTCTTCGATTGTTTAGCCGCCGTAATCTACGACGATCTGACGCGAGGCGTCGATCTCCAGAACGTTATCGTACTCGGCGTATACGATACAGTTCACGGTGGTGGCCAGCGGATCGTCGAAGCGTACCTCAATTCGTACACTACCGTGCTTGATCAGGTTCCAGTGGGTGTTGCTATTTGCCGAGAGATCGGGTGTAAGATCGAAAACGAACAGGCAGTAACCGTCTGCGTAAGCACTCCTTGATATCGAATTACCCTCGTTGAGGAAGTGTATACCCGTGCCACTGAAGAGGGTATGATACGCGTCCACGTAAAGACCGGCTTTGCCGAAATCTGTCTGCCGTGCTTTCGAGGGTACTTGAACACCGTCGACGTACAGCGATAGGAAAGTAATACGATTGTTTTTAAAATTGAACGGGTTGAGTTGATAGTTGCCATTAAATGCCTTGTTATCGACGAAGCCTATTATAATACGCTTAGGTAATTGGCCGAGAATCACGTTATCTATAGTACCACCGTGCAAGCCGGCATGCATCGTCAGCGCCTTGACCTCTACACGCGTAAGCGGATACTTTGCAGTTGTCTTTGATAGCATTTTAGAATGAGCAATTAGAATACCGGGGCTTATTTTAGCGCGTCTAACGAGGAGCGTGGCCTCCGTTATATGTAAAGAACACTCGCTCTTTGGATCCATGAGGGAGAAACCGTCTCTCGTGCGTACGAGGCGTAAACGGAGCTCAACACCATTTAATAAAAATTTTTCCTGGTTAAACACATCGCAATACAAATGACCGATCAGATCGACCGTCTTGTCTTTACCGACGAACGCCTGCCTATTCACGAGACCCATATTCTTGCCCGCTGTATCGTCCATATGACCGGGCGTGTCGTCGTACCAGAGCACGCTCGAGAGGTGGGACCCCTTAGCGGCTGGCCCATAATTTAATAGCGTCTCTATGTAGGCCCTGTAAGCGTACGCGTTATTAGGCGGTGATACGAGTTTCTGATTAAGAAACACGTCCACCTGATTGAACAGCGAGTGTAGCAGATTGTTAACAGGGGCTGCTTTGCTCAGAGCGTCAGGGGCTAACGCATCCTTGGATCGTAGCTGTACGCCTCCGCCTTACGTTTAAGATTCATACCCGATTCGGTGGCCCTGGTGCGAAACTCCTGTTTCAGCGGAGCGCCGCGTTCGCTGACGTCCGTCAAGATACTCATGCCCGCGCGCACCGCCTCCTTACCGACGGCTCGGGCTCCTCTCGATAGCAAAGGTAACACACGCCGAAACAGACCACCGAGAAAGCTACCAATACGATGTCCTCGCTGATAAGGCGACCCCGCGAATACCCGAAATTTCGTGGAATATCCCCCACCGATCTCCGACTCGTAGTAGTCGGTGTAATGAGCCATCAGTCTAGCCGTTTAAAGTGTAGTGTTACGGAGAGCGTCCCTGATTCGAATGGTATAGGGTCGCCTAGTTGATCTCTTATATCGATGTCGATCGTTTGAAAAGTCGTGCGGAGCAGCGGTATATACTTTAACGGTGAAAACGAGAGTACTTTCATGGCTGCGTACGCGTATTTGTTATCCGTTTGCAGGGGAACCACACGAAGCAAGGGTGTTTGGACGACTCCGGTGATATACGGCTCGCAGACATCGGTGTAAACAAAAAGCATCTTAGGTAGGGCGTTGATCAGGCTAATCGTCTGATCGGCCATCACAACGGGCTGTGCTTTCGATACCACGACCGATTCGGGAAAACCTAGGATGCGCGCCAGAGATCGGCAGAGTCTCAGTTCGTGTGGGTCGTCTAGATCGTTATCGGTAGAGACGAGCGATACGCTAGCGTAACCGCCTCAACAGAGCTCTAATTGCAGACGGCCCTTCATAGCCCTGGTAGCGTTTATTTCGTCAACGAGTGTCTTTACGTCGTCATAAACACCGTGCGCCACGTTAGAACCCGTTATCATAAGACCCACTATCGGTTCTTTGTGGTTCTTCCGCGGTTTGGTGCGGATGGTGACAATGCCCACGTGATCCCAGTCTTTTAGCGCTGCGGGCACGTGAAGAAAGGTCATAGGGATCTGTATTTCGACCAGAGCAACAGCCCATGCCCCGTGTAAATCGATCTGATGCGGTAGATGCGTGGTAAAACTGGTAGTTTTATTTTCGGGATAGTACGACATACTGCTGTTACTGGGCAGAACGAGATAAAATTGGTCCTTCATTGTTCTTTAAGCGGGCAGCCGGTATCCACGAATTAAATTTCTCGGGGTAACCGACCCAGCTGACCAGTACTTTTTGGGCTTTCCCACGGCCGCTTCGTTTTATCACACGATCAACGAGAAACGTGTCCTTTGCGAGGTCCTTGCGGACTCGAACGAGCTCCTCCTCGTAAAAAATACCGTCAATCTCCTCGCCGGCGAGATCTTCTAAGATGTAGACGGGTGGTTCTCTCGTTGTACCTAGGCGTACGATTTTAAAAATCTCTCGAGTCCAGCCCCCCTCGTAACCTTTCGCAAAAGGGTTCCTAGCGCTACTGATGCGTACCAGGTCACCGACACCGTATTTAGGGGTACGCGGGCTCGCTGTGACGTATCGCATGGACAGGTTCATACGGGCCGTAGCGGCATTATACATGGTTACGTCGACTGGACGCATTCTTATCGCAGAGTGACGTGTCCTGTTGTACGATTCTACGAGGCTCTGAAGAATATCTATGTACCGCCGCGTGTTTCTATGTGTAAAGTAACGCCACATACGCTCCTTCAGAGTACGGTTGTACGTTCGACGACAGCTGCCTTTACGTCAGGGCTGCGCGCTACGCGGAATCCTATGCCGAGCTCCTCGAGCAGACGCTGCAGTACGCCATTGGTAAACTCTTTACCTTTGTCTGTCTGTAGGTACACGGGTATCCTATTCTTACTACGTGTCAAAACCCTCCGGAATGCCGCTGCTACCGTTGCACCGGACTTATCGCGTAAAGGCTCGACCCAAGCGTATTTGCTGAGTATATCGATTATTACAAGTATATACGTGTAACCATCGTTGTACCCCTTCAACGAGCGAAGGTCCACGAGATCGGCCTCCCAAACATCGTCGATATTGCTGACGGCGTAAGAGCGGCGCTGAAACGTACGACGTACGGGCTTATGCAGCGTATACGCGTCCTGCGCCTCTAACCAATGTACGACGGAATCTCGCTTTACCCTACCCTTAACCGATCGCTCGAGGTTACCGATACCGGCGTACGAAGGCGGCTCTGCTGGTGTGTAATAAAGACGCCTCAGAAGCCTGTCATCACCCGCCTTCTTCTTCTTCTGTTTCACGGCAGCCTTAACCATTCTAATCTTTTCTTTTTCTCGGTATCGTTGGCTGTACTAGCCGACACGGATCGTGTATGTCTTTTCCCCACGACCTCTTCTGCTTCCCCTGAGTCTCTAAACACTTCCTGAAACGCCTCGCCAAATTCCTCCTCCGTGGACGAGCTCTGAGTCGTGTCGATTGGGCGCGGTACGATTGTTACACGACGCCGTGGCTGATTACTGAGAGGCGTCGTGTTGCTCCCCTCCGTCCATAGACGCTGATTGCCAATAAATTCGCGCGGTATACCAGCAGTACGGAGGAACCGCGCAAACTGCCGACTCCCCGCCGGTCTCGCCGTTTTTCTCTCACGCATAGCGTCATTGATTAAATCAACGATGTTGGCGTCCTGCACGACGGTTCCACCGATACGCGTAACGCCCTGCTTACTCCACGAAATGTGTGGTGAGCCAGCGCCACGCAGTCTACCTAGTAAGAGCCGCGCCTTAATCCTGTACTTTTGGGGTACACTGGCAATGATGTCGTCGTCGTCAGCATCGGTGGTCTGGTTCCGGGCGTTATCCTCCGCAGAATTGTTAGTTTTTTTCTTGTTATCGCTATCGGTGCACCTATCCTCGTCGACGTTATTGCGCAGGTCCTCGATAAAGTGTAGATAACGCTGCAGCACCTGATTGTACATCTTCCACTTTTCGCGCTCGTCAATGAAATTCGGCGAGTGTAGGATCTCCTTCATCGACGCGTCTAATCTGCTTAAGGGGGTCCCAGGGGTTTGTACGGTGTTAACGGTGTCAATGCCCTCCTGACTGTACTGATGCGTATGAGGCGCTGCACGGTGGTACTGCTGGTGCACGGTATTCACGCTCTCATGAGGGATGAGAACCATCTCTTTTGCATGCTCCATCTCGCTCTGCGCGGTGTATATCCTATCCGCTTTCCCCTATGAGTTTTGATATGACGGTGCCCAGTATGGGTGCTAACAAAAGAGGTAGAAAACCGCCGCTCTGAACGATAAGACGTTTTCTAGTTTTGACTGCTGAACCCGGTCTGGATAAACGTCTCAGCAGCGGTGCGTGTTTCCGTAAGCGACGTTTCTGAGTCGGCTTGAGAGGTACGTTACCGCGAAGGATATTCAGAGCGCATTCGCATATACAGTTAACGAGACGTGGGTCGGCCTCTCGTAACAAGGCGCTGCGTTGTTTGCTGTCCAGGTGGCAGATAGCCTTTAACACTGTGGCGTGCTTCCGCCCTATAGAGCAGCGTGCGCTGGATACCATTACAACCGAATGACTGGTACGTCTCGATCGGCGTACCCACCCTTTATACCCTTTCGCGGTACGTACACGTAGTGGAACGGGTCCGAAGGAAACACGCACGTGCGAAAGCGGCAGTTATCGGGGGTCGACTGCTTCAAATCGAGTAGCAAATAATCGTGCGGTTCGGCGGTGGCATCGCGGTAGACTTCCTGCACGAAGCGCGGATTTTCAGGAAACACCTGTCTCGCCAGATGCTGTATCTGCGCTCTGTCGCGCGGATTTTTAAACACAACGATGTAGTTGGCGTTCAACGAGATATCGCGCTGCCCGGGCCCCTGATGAAAGAGATTCTGCGTAATGAAGATAACGCTGATGTTCTTATGATGGCTGCCTTTGGTAAAAAGGTCGACCACCGTGTTATTGGACGATTCCCTCATGAGATCGTCGATGATGACGAGTTTCGGGCGTGGATCGTTGCCGTAATCGGTGTTTTGCGGCAGTGCCTCGTGAAACTCTATAGAGCTCCCGTACTCCCTATACCCCTCCTGCCACTCTGCATAGTGAAAGAGAACGCGCGCGAATCGCACGTCGCTCATGTCCTCGATGAACCGTAGGAATTTCTTTACGAAGAACGTCTTCCCGCAACCCGTTGGCCCACAGAACATCGACGTCCACGGGTGCTTCCACCGTGTGTCCATTATGTCAAATGAGGCTATTTGGCGGTGTTCTTTACGAATATACTGTTAAAGAGTCTGCTAGATTTTACACACTCCCCCTTCCATCGCGGGACCCGGGCGCGGCGGGCGCGCGACACGCGTGAGGCTCGTGACGTCGCGCGCGCTTGCTAGCTCTTATCGGTGACGTTGCTAGCCCCTCGTCCGGGTGAGCTCATCGTGCACCTGTGAGCTAATAGTCGGCATGTATGTGTGTCAACCGCATAGCTAGCCATAATGCACGGCTAGCATGTCCGAAGAGTCGCTGAAAAAATAAATAACATGGTCGGGTTGATGGAGTCTTCGGGAATAGATCGATAAAGGCCATTCTACAATGCAATATAATAAGAAATAAGCAATAAGAAATAAGCAATAAGATCTTCAATTGATATTTACGTACATTGGATCTTCCAATCAAGAAGGAGAAAATCGTTTTTAAAACCGAGCGTTTACTAAGTCTCTACGATTTTTGTGACGTCTTGGACATAGCAACGATACGGAAGCGGTTGCTGGGGTCGCTAAGGATTTGACGATCACCCGTTAATTCACGACAGTCATCGCCCACGTACACTGTAGGGTGACCTACAGGGAATTTCCCCGTTTTCGAAATGAAGGGGTAGAGCGAGCACACATCTACGTAATGTATCCTCTCAGACCCCTCGACTTCGTAAAAACTGACGGTATTCCCTGTACGGCCACCGAAGAAAGCATCGCGGGGTTCGAGCGGTGCTTGCGATACCAGCGGGTTCTCATTCAGCGATCTATATAAAGCGGCCTGTTCAGAATCTTTTATCCAGCGGTCGAATTCGCACTCCCAAATTTCCGTCAGCTCGTAACCTAAATACCGAATCTTATCGCTCGTAGCCTGCGTTCTCTCGAAGCGCGCGTCCATGGATCCACCCGTGTGTAAATGACTATCTCTGTTTATACGATAGCATTTTGGGCAACCGTGCCAGAAACAACCCTGAAACTGGAATACGTGTCGCGAACCTGTGGTGGTGTCCAGGTAGTAACCGTCGACGGGTGTACCATCCGGTAGACGATACTCCCGAGTGCGCCCTGCGTGAACTATGGCACAACCCAAACGATGCTCCAGCGAAAGAAGCCATAAGACAGCCTTACGCGATTGTTTGTCACCGTATCGGTACCCGCCCGGTGGTAAAATAGCTATCTGTTCGTCCCGCAAAAAGTTTTTCCGAAAAACTCTCGAACACGCCGAGGCTATGGTTGTGCTCTCCGAGAAAGGGCAAACGCTGCCATGCTGAAGAAACATTTCGCGGAAAGAAACGCAAGCCTGCCTGAGAATGGTAACGTCTGATCTACAGTAATCTATAAACTCGGTTCGAAAGTTAAATACGTATCCCGCAGAGCACTGCTCGTTGTACCATGCTAAAAACTGATTACGCTGAGCCGACGACATCGTATCGGGCGAATAAAACTCGAGCGCTGGTAACGGACCGATATAATGCTGATTCTCAGGTGTATTGAACAGATGCGAGAAGACACCCTTTTGTTTCAAACCGACGCCCTTCTACCTGCACAATAGAAACGTAACTTCAACGCTTCATAATAGTATCATCTAGGCTAGCTAGCGTGCCAACTCTGGGACCAATCGCCGTCTCGCCCCCACTCATGCTGCGCGAAAAGGGCGCACGGTAGCTATGCGTTAGACGCTGGACACTTGTTCCTAGCCACCACGTCGCATATATCTATCTTCGTCTTACTAACGCTGTTTGACGAGGACGGATAATCGAAAAGTCTATCTCATTCCCACTACCGAAAGTCCCATAGCTCCTTCTCGTTTCTTATCGGGGTAGTAGCTGTCCTCGTCATAGAGCGTTAGTCTGAGAGAGAGGGAGAAAGCGTGCGCCCGAATACGAGCGGTCCCCCACCAAGCTCCCTATTGCGAATGAGGGGCCTTATTGGCGTCTCGCTTACACTAGTGCTGTCCAACAAGGACGCACCGAGCGTCGCTCTGGTGTCTCGCTCGCACCGTAGTGCTCTCTGCGTCGCACGCACAGGCCCAGATACGCGAGCAGGCACCGCCCAAATCTCTCTTACCTCACCGCACGGCGTCTACCGTGGACACCATTCCTGTGGCCCAGTGTACACACCTGCTGAACGACGCACAAGTTTGGTGTGTGGATACGCACCGCGTCGTCACCGGGCAGCTTCTGTATCTGCTGTGTTTCAAAATCGTAGAAGATGTACAGAATATTTTTTTCAGCGGTAGTCTTTTTTACCGGTCTGACGTAACACCGATGTCCAACGTCATTAACACTCTTGCAGACGCTGCAATACACCTTATCGCAAGAGTGCTTACGAGAGGTTCCTTGAAGAGGTCTAAGACACTGCGGACAGCTGCGAACGGCCTGGCACACGCTCGTTTCTTTACCCTTCTGTTTAGTAATCAGCGTATTTTTATGATTATCGAAACAGATTTGACCAAAAAAGTACCTATGGCACTCGCGACAATACAATGTGGGGAGAGCCGAATCGCAGGGCGGTTTTCCGAAACATTTAGCGCATTTGTGGGAGCACTTATGCTCTGCCTCGTACGTGTAAGATTTGTTACATGGTATGCAAAAACCACGACTACCGACCGCACCCCGCATATTTAAAATAGGTTGATAATGCTGCGAATTATTATAATACAGAATGCGGAGCGTTTGCCGTGGTTTCCCTGAACTGTACGCGCTATCGACTATCTGCGATCCGTCGTACAGTGGTTTCTCGCCGCTGCCTATATTGTCAAACTCGTAAACAACAATGGCTATACCATCCGGAGCAAGATGCCTTTGAAATTTATCAATTTCCGGAATACCGCAACCATCAGGCGGTATGTCTACACGGGCGCTTGTCACAAGCTCGAGAGCTAATTGTTTTTGTAATTTACCCCGTTGACACCGTACCGCGTTCCATCGCTCATGCAACTCCCCAGAGCGCACCTCCCTACGTTCAGCGTGCACCATCGCCGCAGCGAGCGATCTAGGTAGACAGAGGTTATCGCTATTCGCTATGGTCAGTATAGATTGTTTTTTTGCAAATTCGTGCGCTAATTGCACGCGCCCCGTACCCCGCGGTACTTCGACTATACACGACTCGATGACAAAAGGCCTATCTATCTGGAATGCCTGGGCGCTTTGTGCGACGGACGATATCACACCCCACACATCGTTTTCGAGAAGTTCTCGAGCCGGTCTGTACGACACCCATGCTGCCCCACACGCAAAACTGTCGGATTTGATCGTTAGACCTATATAGTCCCGCGCGGTACACGAGCTTGTGAGGTACGCGTGTATATCTCTGACTGCCCCGTGTAACCATGATACCGTATTTGTATCAGGGTCTTCGGGCGGCCTCCGGGTAGCCATTGTTATTTCGCGGCCGTCTAATCGGAACCGATTTATGCGACGCGTCGTTTCGGCTTGTACGGAAAACCTATGCCCTGGTGGTAACACGTCGTTATCGCTCACTCCCTCGTTGTCGGCGTCTTCGTTGTCATCAATCTGCGACCGAAGAAGGGGTCCCCCGCCGATCTGATATTGCGCGTCCGCATCTAGCGTTTGGAAAAAGAGTTTTTTATTATTTTTTTTTGTTATTAAACACAAAAGAAAGAGTATTCGGCTCATACTGTTTGTTTCCGATGCTGTTTAATGCATACCCCACGTATCGTGGAACGATTCTTCGTCCTCTTCTTCTTCCTCCATCGCCTGTATGCCCAGCGCTGTCGATGGACCTGCCACTTTTTTTTTAAATAAAACGTAAATTAGCCGTAATCTTTTTTTTTTTTTTTTAAAAAGTATGTTTTACCGTTAGCACGTTGCATCACTGTCTCCGTGCTGGTGCGGGGCTCCGAGTAAACCTCCTCTACACGATCGAGGCACCCTAGGAGCAACTGCTCCTCCTCCTCGGGGACGACTTCGTGATGAAAGCGCGTCAATTCTTGTAAAATTGATTTTTTTTTTTTTTTAAAAAAGGCAATTTGTGTAGGAGCTATTGCTGGCAAGCGACAGATACATACCTTCGTGAAACCGATAATCGGTTATAATAGCCCTGGTGATGTGGCTATCGCGCACTCCGCGTTTGTTGATACACTCTGCGGCTAGCGAGAGTATGTACGGATCGTTCTTGAAGTAGCCTCTTTCATGACCCCTCGCTAGCACGCGCAGAGAACAATGGACAAACACACTTTTTAATCTACGCGTTAACGTGCGAAAACCGAAATATCTTAACTCGCGACACCACCCCGGTGAAAATAATCTCGGATTTCTAGGGGTATTCAAGCGGCGTGTCCTGACGAAATCGATGATACAATCGCGAATATTCCCCAAAGATGACATTTTTTTTTCTTTGCTTAGAGCTGGTGATTGATGTAAGTTATCAGACTATCTGCCAAGACGTCGTGATACGAACTAAAACAGGGTACGTCTAGTCCGCGGGCGTCTTACAGTCACGGCGATATTAATTTCAAAACAATACCATGCGATACATCTGAATCAGCAAAAAATGGCACGGCTTTATAATAGAATCGTTATTCGTCAAAAATCGGATAGAAGCGTTTTAATCGTAAAAATGAATTACATATTATTGGTCGCTCGTTCGCCGATCGCTAAATATTGCGTATCCGTAATACGGATAAAAAATCCGGTATAGAGGTGTTGCGTCGGAAGCTGCAGCGATCTGCTGACGCACACCGTTCGAGGTTGCATCAGCATCTCGTCGTCGTCGTGTAGGGTTAGAGATACGAATCATACTACGCTGTGTACATAGGTATTTTTTTTTTACTTTATTTATATTCATCAATTACAATCGCCTGGTACCAAAAGATCATACCAATCTTTTACAGCATCGAACTCGTCGATATCACCACCGATAAGCTGTACTCCGATATCTTTTTCGCCACGGTCATCCCGCAGCAGTGTTTCGCAGCCATTTCTTTTTCTACGGTGGCTGTCGGTAAATTTTTCACTGTAATGATTCTACTGCTTTTCTTAGACTGTACATCGCTGCCTGCTCGCGCGTGCCCCAGCTGCGTGTTTTCTTTTTCAGAGGATCATCTTAACGCTGATGCAGATGCACCCAGCAGTACAGTGATTCACGTGAATCACTCGCTATAGGATATCAGCATCTCGTCATCTTTGATACATTCTGCGATATCAGCAGTATCATGGCCATAGGTTCTTTGTTCGCTGCATCCTATGAAAACGGGGTGTGGCTATGGTGGCGGTGGTGGGGGACATGTTCGCCAATATTTCGATGACCTGCTTTTTAGATATTGCCTTAGACAGTACTGCTCAGACCCTCGCACCGATCGTATAATAGTATTTACTACAATCATGTACAAGAAGCAAGTACTGCTGCCCACTGCGTACAGTCTAAACCGATCGTTTTCGAAGCAAGTGATCACCGGCCTCTCTCTAAATCGTTCGGGATGCTTATCACCTGTAATACGCATCATTAATCAAGATTATTCCGGCGTGGAGTTTGAACCTACCGAATGGTCCATCATCACCGACCACTTCCCCGTCATCGACAAGTTCTTCACCGCCGAGGATAACATCAAGGAGGTACCCGAGGCTTTTAACAGTCCTATTCTCATGACCACTCATGAGATAGTCTTCACGTACTCATACGGTGAGCGGGCAATTATTATCAAGCCAGCAATCCCTGTGTCTACGGACAACGATGGCTCAGGTGTTAAAAGAGCTAGGGCATACACACCTACGGTTGTGATGAAGAGGGTGTCCTACCTCTATCTCCAGAGGGTCTTGCGCTGCGTAACCTTGCAAATAACCAAGCTACGCGAGATTACCGCCAGTGCTAACAACTGTAAAGACACGCTGATTGCGGAACTCGATCGTCGCGGAGATGACACCTCCTCCAGGGACAGCATATTGGGCGATCTTCGACAGACTCTGGAGAAGAAAGGCCTGTGGTCACCGGCGCTTAATCAATTATTGTTGGAGCTGTTGTCCCTGTATAACCACGAGTACCTCTCCTTCGTGCGGAGCACCATGGAGGACCAGAACAACCATGCATAAGATTTATTTTCTTAATAAAACTGTAGGCTTGATGATTCTTGCATAATATATTTTTATTTTAAAAAAAATCTGTTTTTTTTGTTTGTTTCCTGCACCTCCATCTCACCATATCTTCGCAATAATTTATAAAGCATTAAGCGTATTCCTCTGTATGCTGTTATTCGACGCTACCGCACACCTGCAGGGATTTTCACCGAGATAAAGACATTCTTCAAAGACGACCTGAACCATGAGTACGTCATTGTTCGGAGAATGTCTTGAGCATAACATTCTTAAAGTCCCGTGGCTTGGGAATCGGGGGGACCAGGCCTTACCAATTAATCAGAATACGTTTTTACGACTTTAAGCAGACTTGCGTCAACAATGCGGTAATAATCGAAAATGTATCACGCGCTACAGCTTTATAATATACATAAGGGGCCTTACAAAATACGGTGTTCTATTTTACCGCGGGTACACTTATCTCCTTAGGGTAATTAAAAAAAAGTTACCGACCGGTGGTCAGTGCATAGTTACCGACCGCGATATGCCCCTGGGGACATACAACACCGCTGCTACTGAGTTTTGGGCCTTAGGACCAGGGCTGCGTGGTGGGGGAGCTCGGCATAGGGTGGTGGTGGGGAGAACAGACTACACGGGCGAGGGGGTGGCGCAGTAGTGCGGTGCGGGGGGCACAGCGCGGCGCGCTCCATGACTCATAGGGGACAGTGGTGGGGGATTTGTTATGACTCTCCAGAGTGGCCTGTAACTACTCACATTTATTTGGATTGATTGTCAGTCCCGCGTCGCTAATTTGTTGCAGCACCCTGCGCAACCAATCCAAATGCTCTTCAAAAGTTTCGGTTACGATTATTACGTCATCTAGGTATGCAAACGCGTGTGGCTCCTTCTCAGGTCCAATTAACTTGTCTAGCATTCTTTGAAACGTCGCCGGCGCGTTCGTCAGGCCATACGGCATTCGAGTAAATTGATACAAGCCGCGACCTGGAGCCGTAAACGCCGTGATTTCTTTACTCTCGCTATCCATTGGCACCTGATGGTACGCTGTACTTAAATCAATGGTGGAGATATAACGTGCGGAACGTAACTTGTCTAATATACCGTTTATATATGGGATCGGATAAGCATCCTTTTTCGTCACCGTATTTACTTTTCCATAATCGAGACAAAATCTATATTTTCCGTTAGGCTTTCGGACCATCACTATCGGACTCGACCACGCGCTTCGAGATGGCTCTATTATACCCTCGCTTAACATCCTATCCAGTTCCTCATTGATGGCTTCCTTTACCTTGGGTGACACCATATAATAACGTTGCTTAATCGGCTCGTGCCCCTGCACGTCGATCTTATGCTCTGTTAAATTTGTCCACCCCAAAGGCGAATCCCCTGGAGGCAATTCCTTGTCTAAGAACTCCTTCAAGCGAACTTCTTCGGATCCACCGAGTTCGGCGATCCCGCATAAGGAGCCATCAGTTCTGAGACCCTGCGGAGGACTTTTGTCAAACGCATACCGAGTATTTGGCTCCGCCGCGAAACTCCAAGTGTTGCGACTCCCATCTAAAATCATCTCAAATTGCCGCACGAAATCTATGTCCAGAACACATTCACCTGAAAGTGAGGGGACGATGCGAACCGCGAGTACGTGGGACACTCCCTTGAGCTCGATCTTCAATCCGATCTCCCCGATAACACTGGCGGTGTGTCCGTCGGCTAGGCGAATAGATGTAAATTGTGGCCGGTTGACAGGTTTTCCTATTTCCTGTGCAATAGTATTCCCTATTGGTCCTAAAAAGGTCCGCGACGATCCCGGATCTACTAATGCGTGAACCCCTCGTCCGCCTACTTTCACGTTCAAATACCATCGCGATCCCGATCCTATGGCATGAATGGGACCGCACGAGATAAAAGAATCGGTAGACACTACGACTGAGGTCACTTGTGGCACATTGGAAACGAAAGAGACCCCTACTTCTCGTCCCTGCGTGAGTTTCCCGTGCACTTGTTACAGCGTTGGCTAGTTACTCCTTTTTGTCCGCACTTATAGCAGAATAGGGCACGCTCCTTTTCACATTTACTAAAACGATGCCCTTTTTCGCCACAGTTCCAACAGTTGGAACTAAATTCGGATTTCGGATCCTGCTCTTTCTCCTCCCCCTTCGTCTCGGCTTCCTTCTTCTTCCCGGATCCAGAGGGTTTATTGTTATTGTTGGTGAGCGGCATATTTAAGCGTTTGCTCATTTCTTCTTGCCGCGTTTCCAGCCGGTCTTGTTGCTTCGTCATCTTGTCCAAATTCTCTGTGAGGGCGATCAGTTGTTTCGCGATCTCGGAATCGGCCTTGTTTCCTTCACTCTTTTTCGGAGCCTCTTTACAGATCTCCGCTCCTGCTACCGGTACTCCATCCTCCACTTCTTCGATCTGCACCACTGATGCTACTTGTGCGGATTTCCTCACGTGATACGCTAATTCCGGTATTAAACTTCTTTCCGGGGCTCGTGGAGGTTTGTGCCATTCGGCAGAGGCTATTTCCTGCTCACGTTCTCTTGCAATGTCTCGTAGCTGATTGAAGGTCCTAAACTCATGTCGGCGGAACCCTCTGCGGATCTTCGGGAGGAGATTCCTGTAGGCGCGATTTAATTGATCCCCTTCCGGGACCATTCTGTCCATCTGGGCATATAACCTCCGGAGACACACAAGATAATCTCTCACCGGTTCTTTATCCCCTTGAGTGCGACTCAGAATTTCTTCCTCCAATTGCCATTGGAAGTTCTCTTGGCTATACTGTTGACGACAGTCCTCAACGAAATCCTCGAAAGTAATCCAATTCCTACACTCAATGCGATACCATTGCCGTGCTATTCCCGATAAGATTAAGGGTAGGACGCTTAACATCTCCGCGTTCGTCAAAGGTGTATATTGCCGACATTCCGCCAGTTGTGTCAGGAATTCTTCTACGTTATTTTCCGTTTGTCCATCAAACGTGATTTTCCAACTCCTAATCGTCTTTGCGTAGTCTTGAATTCGTTGCATATTCGCAACCGAATGTGTCGCCAGTGGAGCTTGATTACTAGCCGCGGTCCTTGGATTCTGTTCCCTTATGGCCATCGGAGCCCTCGAACTCCTCATGGTATTTCTTGGTGTTACTTCCGGAGGATCTAATCTGGACCAGGTAAGTCCCTCTGAGTCTTCAGGATCCGCTGTCTCGTGCCTTGGCAATTCCTACGATCTCGTAGTCATAATCGAAGTATGTTTCGGTAACGTCGGAGTCCCTGTCGTGTAGGTGATAGTTGTCGTAGTAGGGGTCCTAAAGGTGGGCTGGCCTTGCGAAGCATCGGGTCATCTATCCTCGAACAGTCGAACCCCGCTCGGTATACGAGGACGCGTGCCTGTGACATTTGTTTTGAGGGGAAATTCTAACCCCTCCTCTGAGTCGTCCTGGGCCCTCCTCGGCGTGTCGATGGTTCCCCTACCCGAGTCTCCTGTTGCCATGTCGAAATTCGCTTGTTTGCTTCCAGAATATTCTAAACTACCAACACGTTCGCGCCTCCCACACGTATGGGCCTCACGGATACACACACGATCCGATAAAGGAAGCCAAACTTCTCCGCGCTACAATGTTGCAAAGAGTCTCGAATATTCTATTACTAGCCAGAATTTTTCGAACAGAGTTTCTAAATCCCGTAGGATGCTACACCAGAAAATTATTTACAATATAATAAGGTCGAATTTCTACTATTAACTAATATCCTAATTTTCAACGTAATATTTACGGTAATACGTAACGCGACGAAACCTGTCTTTTCCACGAAAAAGCAAAATTAAATCTTTCAACGTGGCCCCACGTTGGGCGCCAATTTTGTAACGACGAATCGCACAAATAAAAGCATCTCAAGAAATAATGAATAAATTCTTCTATTACTGGGCGCCAAGTGTACGGAGAGATACACCGCTGTCTCCAGAGGATACCCCGACCAGCTCTTGTGCTGTGGGGTTCTGGGTCTGGGAGACAATAACTAAACCTGCAAGTTAATAACAACAACACAACACAAAAAGGGCTCTGCCAAATCAAACGGATCTGAGGTTTCGTTTAAAAGCACGGAACCCACAAACGGGCCCGATTTATTGAACACAAGAAAAATCAGATGAAATATAACAAAAAGTAGATAAAATATAAAATATAAAAATTAGATAATGACAAGGTGTAATATCGAAACACGGTATAGAACAACAGCTCCAAAATAATAAACGCAACTAGGAACAACGGTCCCTTTTAACATACAATAGATGCAACAACACAAATACTCAATCCCCGAAGGATTAGGTGAGCCAGAATTCCTCGCCCGGAATTATTTCCTAGAAGGCCGGACGCTTCCGGCAACAATGCGCGCGTTAGCTAATACACGCGCAACGAGTATAAGCAGTAACATTTACAAAGTCAGTTGACGAGTGGCCTAGTGCCCTACTCGTCGGCTCCACAATATTTACAAGTTTGAGCGCGGTAATCCTAACGGTCCCTGACCTTATACCGAATCCGTAGATTCCTTGTTAGGAATCTCGATCTTTCGCTGGCCGTCAAGCGCGTGTCTTCTATCTCGTCACGAATACTTCCGCGGTCGGAATCAGTTCCGGAGACCTATTTGTCTACTGAAACTATCAGTCAGAAAATACGCAATCCCCTTTCTGTATTCCTAGCACCCACGAATATCACCGGGAGAAAAACGTACCACTGCACGGTACTTGCGATACACGACGACAGGCCGAAACGATTACGCGTCGCGTGGACTGGATATTAACAAATTGCATGCAGGTTCTTCCAACATGCTCTACGAATAATCAAACACACAAAACTAGAAACTACACTTTGATGCGAGATAACGGATCCTCCAGATCGCCACCGAATTGGCAAACATTAGATCTCAACGATCGTATAAGCGGAAGGCGACGCGGGCTGTCTGGATCAAAGATCCAGCAGCTAACTCTATGGTCCGGTTAATCTCGATCAATTACAAAATTAGGAAGCTCGGTAGCGTCACTCACCCAGAATCGCTCTCGCCAGTTCGTCTAGCTCGCCTATATCCATTCCTTCTTCCTGGTTGCTCCCACTCACTTTCGCTCTCTCACTCTCACTCACTTTTTCCCTACTTTCTCTGACTCTCTCTACCCTTTTCTATATACTTTTGGCACACGCACTGTACTCTACCTTGGCTACACAGCAAATGACGCTACCCGCTCGCTCGTCCGCTAACGTGCCCTAGTGGCGCGGAGGAACATTATCCTTGGGCCCAATCAAATTTGCGCTAGCCCCTGCGCGGCCCAATTCGCCCGCGATCTTCAATTGTCTCCGGGATCCTGGAAAAATAGATCCGCGCATCTTCTCCTCTTCTGAGCGATTGCAGGGTCTATTCTCGGGGCGGGAATCTCATCCGCACCCTATCCCTCGATGTACGGCTCCAGGCCGACGCAATCCACGCTCGTGGAACGTGTGAACTGAAAATTCCAGGATTCACGCGAGCGGGTAAAAACCGCTGAATTAGTAAGATTTGCCCCTGCCTGTCCACCTACTTTCAGCAGAAAGTAGGATGGATCAGGGAAGGCAAATCAGTCTCCAGATACACACCAGAGCGCATAGTTCGGGCTGGAATAGCTCCTCACAAATTGCATCGCTCGGCGGCTATCATTCTCACGGGAGTTCCGCGTACTGTTATCTATCGCCGTTTGTAAGTTGATTAAGACGTATCGAGCCCTACGAGTTGCACTCGTAGCGTATCAGTCAATGTGAGTTTAGATATTAGTATTTTGATTTTGCCACGAACAATACTCTCGTGTAGGTTAAGTGATTACCAAAGTGAAGGATCTCGGTTCGTGTAAAGAGGAATTGCGAACATCAAGGGCAGCGTTGGCATCCAGCGTTGCACGCCGAATGCACGTATGAGAGTGAGTACGCAGGAGTGAGTGTGAGCACGGCATTACAAGATCATTGTAAACTTAGCTGCAAGACCACCTGGCATTTTTTCGTATTTCTATCTAATAACTAGCACATAAGCAAATTTGGGGTTGTAACAATACATTCGAATCATCTCATTGGGATTACTGCATCTTTGATTTAAATTGACCATACACCAATTCCTCCACCTAACGGCAATCCAAAGGACCGGGCCTGTATAGGACGGCAGTCGAGAACTTACCCAGAACAAAAATAAATATAAACTTCCACGCGTAGCATGGGAGATTAACTTTGCTAGACGTGTAATAACGCCCTGCACGTCACACAGTCACCTTACTGTACCCCCACAACCTGGGTTGAAAAAATGATATTTTGTAGTTCACATCAAAGTATAAATCCTCACACAAAATGGGGTGCCACTTGCATATTTAAGAGGTGAAATTAATTTCTGAAAATCGGTGGTTTTTTCGTTTTTCGCTGATATCTTCGAAACTAAAATAGATACGGCAACCGTTTAAATAGCAAAGTTATTCATTTTTCAGTGCTCTGCAATAATATGTAGTTGAAAATTATATAGAAATTGTTTATTTATTTTATTTTCATAAGAAACGTGTTATTTTATACATTTTCCTCTATTTTGTCATAATAAACATAATTGTTTCGACTCAAAATTCAATGATATCAATCTACATTCGTTTTTTCCGTCTCAAGAACTCATTAAACCGGAGAGTTATTTTTTCCAAACGCAAAACAGTGGCTAACCGAAATCTATTTTCCGAATAATGGCGACAACAGTGCACTCTTAATCGACTCCTGGAGTGGACACTGTCCAGAAGTAGTATAGTAACTTCTCCTAACAAAAAAATTGTATTAGAAATTATTACAAAAGGAACAACAGGACAAATACAACCATTAGATGTGTTTGGTTTTCGAATATGGAAAAATTTGGTTAGGCATTTTTCTGATGTAGTAATTCTTTCCGGTAGCGATATAAATCTGCATTTAAGAAATAACATCATCAAACTGCAGTCACTTGTTCACAATCAACTTTCTTCACCACCTTATATTAATATGTTTAAATATGCATGGTACAAAAGTGGCTACACAGAAAAAGCACCCCCTGAATTCATTAATCCGGTGACGTTTGGTTTTGGAGATAATTCGGAACCACGATGTCACATTTGTGGCGATTTAGCTATTATAATATGTTCGTGGTGAGAAAAACCTTTGTGTCTCAAACACTTCTTTGAGGAGTATCATTATTGTAATGAATATATTCCATAATATGAAAGTGAAGAAACTGATAAGGGCATGGCCTGCTTTTTCCTCCTGCTTTCATGAGTACTAGACATCTTAATAGCTCTAATACATGAATTAAAGCCTTGTAGTAAATAAAATGAAGACATGTATATTAAATAAAGTTTTATATAGAATGGAAAATTGAAAAATCATTGAACTTTGAGTCGAAGCAATTAAGTTTATTATGACAAAATAGAGGAAAATGTATAAAAAAACACGTTTTTTATGAAAATAAAATAAATGAACAACTTCTATACAATTTTCAACTACATATTATTGCAGAGCACTGAAAAATGAATCCCCCAAAAAACACTTACGTATAAAAAAATACGCCAAGTGCAGGAGTGCTGTGTATTCCTCTAATAAAAAGTATTGATATCAGATTATTGAGGCCAAGTACATAAGTCACTACATGTGTGCCTATTATATGATCTAGCACTGGCCCATCATTTTAATTGTATTTTCAAAATTTCCTATAACGTTTTCACTACTCTTTTACATTACTACAGTTTCTCGTAGTTGATTATGAATTAATGGTTATTTAATAATTAATAAAACTTTAGACGATTCCTTATCGAGTACTACTTGGCGGGTCCGTGCAATTCTTGATATAAATTTGCATTCATAATGCCAGTCATTAAACTCAAAACCAATGTCAACTTTCTACATCGTGCTTATTAACGATAACCTGTTAATAATAATCACGGTAAAATCCTAATAACAAACATATAATTTTAGGATACTATTAGTACGTTCAAAGTAAGTACTTGGAATTTCTGGCACGGACCCGCCAAGTAGTACTCGATAAGGAATCAGCTAAAGTTTTATTAATTATTAAATAACCATTAATTCATAATCAACTACGAGAAACAGTAGTAATGTAAAAGAGTAGTGAAAACGTTATAGGAAATTTTGAAAATACAATTAAAATGATGGGCCAGTGCTAGATCATATAATAGGCACACATGTAGTGACTTATGTACTTGGCCTCAATAATCTGATATCAATACTTTTTATTAGAGGAATACACAGCACTCCTGTACTTGGCGTAGTTTTTTACACGTAAGTGTTTTTTGGGGGATATCACAAGTTTTTGTTATTCAACAGGACAAGTATTAAGCACTGAAATCTATATTGTCACAGATATAAAATGTAAATGCATTATGATGTTGCTAATCAGAAAAATATATTGTGGTGTCGAAAATGTTTAATGGCATATAAATTTAATTTGTAAGTCCCTTTTTCTCCAAATGCATAAAGACAGATACAAATTTTTAAAGAAAATGTAATCTTCAATACATATAAGCGTCGTTAATGGTGTCCAGCTTGTTGAAGCCGTGTGGTAAACGTAAGAGAGGAGAGTGTGCTGGATTATTTACGTACCTCAGGCCGTACGAACATCAAAGAGGATACTATAGTTTGAGTGAAGCGCCAAAGCTTGTTGCACACTTTTCTGGACTTCCACATCCAACACCTGGACACAGGAAACTACGGAGCGGAATGCCTGGACACCCTGGACTTCCACATCCGACACCTAGATACAGAAATCTACGAAGCGGAATACCTGGACACCCTGAACTTCCACATCCGATACCTGGACACAGGAAACTGCGGAGCGGAATGCCTGGACACCCTGGACTTCCACATCCGACACCTAGATACAGAAATCTACGAAGCGGAATACCTGGACACCCTGAACTTCCACATCCGACACCTGGACACAGGAAACTACGGAGCGGAATGCCTGGACACCCTGGACTTCCACATCCGACACCTAGATACAGAAATCTACGAAGCGGAATACCTGGACACCCTGAACTTCCACATCCGATACCTGGACACAAGAAACTGCGGACCGGAATGCCTGAACACCCTGGACTTCCACATCCGACACCTAGATACAGAAAACTACGAAGCGGAACACCTGGACAAACTGTTCCCTAAAATACGAGGAACTATGCCAAAGCACACGTATACATACACCCATATACGCGCGCTCCACATAAATGCTATTAAAAACTGAATAATTCTATACTGTTGTGAAAGCACCCTTATACTAACTGGAAATTCGGTATGAACGGTAGCTTCACGTATAAAGTGTATTTGATTGTGTTGTGTATTCGTAAATTACTAACACTATACAGAGTACAAATAGGTTAAGAAGGCACAGCAGTTAGCGCCATCTGTCGTGTCAAAAATGCGATGGACGTGCGAAGACGACGACGACGATGACGACGACGACGACGACGACGACGACGACGGACCTGAAATAAAATCATCTCGCTCGCCATGTGAATACGTCCTGATCCTGTACACTAATCGTATTGAATTTGGTGGCAATCAATTCAGGACCCTTTGATTCCTACAGTGAATGTATCAATAAATTTTTCTCACATACAACCGTTCATAAGATATTTGAGTCGAAACACAGGTACAAGAGATGCTTCGAGTAAAGAGTCTCGGCGGGCCGTGCCCCGTACGACGGGTTGCCTGTACTTGGCGCGAGACTCGACCGAGTCTCTTGATAACTTTGCTATTTAAACTTTTGCCGTATCTATTTTAGTTTTGAAGATATCAGCAAAAAACGAAAAAACCACCGATTTTCAGGAATTAATTTCACCTCTTAAATATGCAAGTGGCACCCCATTTTGTGTGAGGATTTATACTTTGATGTGAACTACAAAATATCATTTTTTCAACCCAGGTTGTGGGGGTACAGTAAGGTGACCTTCCTTGTTAGGGAAACATTTTCAAAGTTCTGAGGAGACCACCGCGATCTACCTCAGAAACTTCAGTTATCGCCATTTTATTTAATCTATTATCCGCGCCGCGAGTAGTCGAGTCGCACACAGTGCTATAGCCAATAGCTAGGCAAAGCGCCACTAGGGCTACAGGACTAACACAGGCATACCCTCTGTACCGCACAGGCAGGTCAGAGTGAGACAGGACTAGAAAACAAATATCGGACGACTCCTTGACAATCCGTTTCCTACAATACCGACATTTGATTGAGACTGGGCATTTGAAATCAATATATAAAACTGTTGTACCGATTATCGATTATGTAATAAAAAGTTGTTATTTTATTTTACCATATACTCCTGTGTCGCCTACATTCTTAAAGACGCCAGCTCCGAGCACTTACCTACCTCCCATTTCATATACTCATAAGGAGCGTACGAAATTGCACTATCGAAAAACGTTACAAAATTAAATATACACATATTTAACATAAACATATGTAATAATATCTTTATATCAAAATACATGTATACATAATAGGTGCAAACCTGTGTTGCGCAGCACGAAAATTAAACGAAAAAAATTTCATGGAATATTGCGATTACTAGATCATATTTTGTGAAAATATATTTTTATAACAAAATAATATATATGATAACAGTAAAAATATATTCATTTCAAATTTTTAAAGATAGTTGCGTTTTTTTCCGATCAGGTGGCGCCACTATTCTATGTGATTCGCATTACATTTGACAGATGGCGCGACGTTACAAAAATCTAAGTCACTAGCAGCCAACTTCAGTTCAGAGTTATATACTGCAGTTTACCCACAGACTTATACATATATACTACTAGACCGCTAGCTTCCAGTATAGTTTTTTACACGTAAGTGTTTTTTGGGAGATATACTACTAGACCGCTAGCCTCCAGTAGCCTGCCATTGAGAGAAGTGAGGCAAATTTTTTGAAGTGGTGGGGACTGGCCGCCATTTTTTGTAGGGCACATTTGTGAGTGGGTTAGTGTATCGGTAAAACATCCGACGCTATTCAGTGGGGCAAGTACGTCACATTGGCGTTGGCGCGTGTAGTTAGTGATTATATCCAGCAAAACTCTCCTCTTTTAATATTTAAAAAGGAAAGAGAGAACTTTTACTGCTATTTTAGAAATTGTACTGTAAATTGGATACAAAATACCGCCATTTGAACCCCGAACCTTACGTTTACTAAGTCAACATCTTATAGCTAAGTGTGTTTGGTACACTATAAGTGATATAGTCTTCGTAATATTTAAGATCTGTGCCTCCACTTGTTTGACATCGGCTTATCTGATTCGTTTCTTCATATTTATCAAATTATTTTACCTATCATTCCGATTTTACGTACACAAATACGTCTGCTCGGAAAACGTGGAAACATAAAAATCACAGAACAAGTGATCGGCGTCTCCTATTTACTTTCCCCACCTGGAATACGGAATGCCATACAAAAAATGGCGTCCGATCTCCCCTCCACTTTGCCTCACAGCCAGCAAGCGAGCTAGCGGTCTAGTGGTATATAGAAGTCTGTGAGTTTACCCAAATACTCAATTACATTTAATGTAAAATTTCTGAAATCTGCCGTAAAACGCCTGAAACCTGACATAAAACTAGGGCCGCGTTCCCATGACGTCAAACCGAAGGGGGTCAGCGACGTCGACTCATGCCAGCGTGCGCGCGGACCCTCTTTCTCTCTCCCTCTATCTCCATCTCACTCACTCACTTGCGAGGTGCCGGTGTTATATCCCAAAGCGAATCTATTCAAGTAAATGCAATCTGTCAATTCTTTTCGGCACATTGAACTTTTCGATTGCCTCATGCAATTCCTGGAACGCTGAGTAGCAGACCACGCGTTCACACTACATGCCAGCGCGAGGTATGAAGCAAGACTCTTCATGCAAGATCATCAATACTGCGGTGCATTATCCTCGAAATCGGAGCTAATGCACCTACAGAATTCGGAACCGATGATCAGTCTTTCGTGAATCTTGGCAATCGATGGAACTCCTCTAGGAGCCACCGTTGAAATCATCGAGTCTTGCTCGTTCCTCCAAGGGTACTATATTACGTGCCTTCGGATCCTTATGATCAAGCTTTCCCATTCGAGGGCCAGGGAAATCACCACGGTGAGCGTTCGTATCAATCTATCGCGAGTGCAACGACAGACATCGGAGTGCATAAGAAAGAACTTATACTGTGAAATTCTTCTCAACTCTACAAATCAATAATACAATTACAACCCCCGTGAGTTAACAAATTCTTTGTATTTAATCTAACTATAACGAAATGATGGTACTCGTCGCTTCTCATTCGAATCCACGATACCAATAAACAATCCACCCTTTGAAGCGCCCCAATCTACGAATCTTTCAACAACCTTATTCCATCCCCTAATAACACAAAAAACAGATACGCCTAGCGTTTAAATGGTAGTCCACAATTAAAATATATGTGCGCCCTAGCAGAAATCTTTCATAGTGGGCCAACCGCGCTAACTTAGCACGGACGCGAACCTTCCATCACGCCAGAGTGTTGGTAAGTGTTGGTGCAGGAATCTTGGTCCAGAACTCTCTTTGCTATACTACTTTCTTATTGATTCTTCATTTAATATATTGACTAATTTGACAGTATCTCTGTTATTGTATTTAATTCTTCTCGATTAATTGTATTCTTCATAGAAAACTACATTTTCATATAAAATTTAGATATACGTTGTGACGTATCCGTCCATCGGGGTCGCCTACAAAAATTATCCATGGCCGCTGCCAACGTGCTAAAATAAAGAACAAAATCCGAAAACCTAATTGTTAGCCGCCCTCACACCGCCACCCCTCACCAGGGCCGTTTTCCATATTTCCCTGCGGCTCAGCCTCGGCGAACTGAAAATGGTAGAGCGGAGCATTTGGGGACAACGAAAGAGAATTCCGGGGTCAGTGGATAGGCGCGCAAAATGACTACGCAGCGAGTTTATTACCATTAAATAAACGGAGCATTTTACAATACCAATTCTGTCGCGTACAGTGTGCTCTCTAATGGTGGCTCACGATTATTCCGAGTCGTGATGACTAGCCTGCCCAAGACCTGTCCCTATTTTGGTTTGCCTACCGAATCCGTGAACCCCTCGCGGTGCGATTCGCGATCCTAACAGGTCTCGTTGGAGACGAGCTTTTTTTTTCTAGAGAGTGTGCACTCTAACGTCGTTAGCCACCTTAGGCATCCGTGTGTTCGCATCACTCCCGCGCGGCTATCTTTGCGCGCGAGATATTTTCTCCGACTGCTCTCACGGTACTTACCGAAAACTGACTATCACATAAACCCCTTAACAAATTCAAATAGTGGTGGTCGTGTCCCTTCCACCTACTTCCATGGTGCCGCATCCCGGCTCCACGAGAATATCCATTGGGCACTCGATGTCGTACACTCGGCCACACACTGGCACTATCTTATAAGAAAAAATCCGGAAGCCATGGTTCTCTGCGAAAAATCCCAATAGTCACGATTCACGACTACCTGAAAGATTGGCTATCGCCCGAGCACGGAAGAAGAACTCATTTTCTCGCGGTCTACCGGACACCCGAGTCGTTACACACAAAGTCTCTGCGACACACTCTCCTCTCTTCCTACCGCTGTCCGTCAAAAATCAAAACAATCCTCCACTCTGGCGCCGTCCTCGCGGAGCCGTAAACCGTAGACGGTTAACACGTTGAGTGCCACGTCAGTCATCGGTGACTGACACTAAACTTTCCATTCAGGCCGCGTCAGTCACCGGTAACTGACACTCGCACCACTAAGCAGCGCGCGTGGCCTGACGGTGATGACGGTGATCTCTTTATAAATTCGCGTGGCACTCAACGTGTTTAAGTTCCCGGGGTGCCGATAGTGCTTCCCGGCGGTTGGGCATCCCTAGCATGCAGACTCTCAACCCAACAGGACCCCGTGCCTCCGCCTCCGGTCCACTGTCCTCCCGCGTTCCCTCCACCCCAACCACGGATCAACGAAATCTTTAGAGATGGAGGTCAGAGGCACCACCGTGTCATCCGCAGTGCGCGGAAGTGCAGAGCCTTTGTAAGGTGTCGTCCTGACGCCACGTTACAATGTTTATGTAGTTCTTGAAAAAATTCTGCTTATAAATTAATTGCATTTATATAATATTTTGTTCAACATTTTTTCCAGAACAGTATATATTTCTGATAAGATATGCCACACTGTATTTACGAGGGTTGTCCCAAAAGTAATGCATAGCACGCTCTAACGGGCGTTGTAGGCAACGTAGACAGCTAATCGAAGCGTCAGTGTGCAGATTGAAGTCTCAAGAACACGTTGGTACCATATGGTAGTGGAATTCGTTTGAAGGAAAAATGCAAAAAATTCGAGAGACGACAACGAGAACAGTTCTGTGTTTCGATGTTACGTCCGACGCAACTACACCCCAAAATTTCCGCCAAACGCCCCTGCAATATTATTTTGCGACCAGGTCTTACGCGCACCTAGCTCCTCCTTAGTATAAGTTAGAAATAAGATAGTAATAATCATAGGATTGTAAGTCCATGGGAACAGTCCCTCTACGGAATGTTCCCATGGGGACCTATCAGTGAGTGTAAGAGAGAGAGAGAGAGTACTATGAGTTGCATGAATTAGAGAACTTTAGGACCATGAACTCCAAAGTACGTGCCGATAACGTGGCAAGATCGCGGGAACCAAGAGCAATCCGCGCTGGTCCCACGATTCCAGAATGCACCCAATCGGCAGTTTTCCATCCCTTCTCTGGACCCTAACACTCCTCGAGCTGGAATCGAGCAGTGAATTAGTCAGTCTACTTAGGAGTCTCATCAAAACCAGTGACATCTTACTTTTCATTAAAACCTTGAGTCAAAGGCGAAGTTAGTGCCAATCCATTGTGTTAGTCAAGATACCTTAGGGCCATCTTGTCTTCCTCGCCTTAGGACCGAGCAGCAAAGACCAATCGAGAATCACGACAAGTTTTACCCCTTTTGAACTCAGTGTCCTTGTGTGCAACAACCACTACACTAGTGTCAGTGCCTACCTTAGCAGCCAGGACAAAGACCATCCTCTAAATTTTGGATTGCATATTATTTCCGGGGACTCGTCCCAAACCATCTAGAATATCTCTCTCTTGCCTTCACTAGTGAGTTCAACACATTATCGTAATTACTTGTTCTTTATCATATTATCATACCATAACATACAGAGTGTATCACCAGGAATGCACGTTTGAGATTTGCGGTGAAACGGTGCACAATTTTGAAAATCTGATGTCACAACCATTGAATATTTTTTGATTGCGCATCGAATGGGCATATTATTATTGTTCGCTCAACTTCCGGTCGCAAATAAAAAAAATTATCTTCGCCATTTCAAATGATATTGAAACAAGTTAAATGCAAAAGTTGTAGAGCAAGAAAAAATAATAGAGATGAAAAAAAAATTTGGACGGATTGCACACATAATAAGAGAGATATTTGCGTCCGAATTTTTCTCATTTTTTGACAAATTTCTGATACTGGAGGAACGCCTTAGCTTCGTGCAGCAGCTTCACGCCGAACTCACGATTCGCAATTGGTTTGAGGTAAGCGTTCAGTCAGACGCAAACCCGTACAAGGTGGCTAAAACATACTACAATGCTATCTTTCATTACAAGTTAGAAGCCAAACTATTCCTGCTGTAGATTTCCGTGATCCTGGAAGTCGGTTTTCGAGTCTTCGTCTTCCTGGACGTGGATTTTCGAGCCTTCGTGTTTCGTCGTCGTAGATTTTGGAGTCCTCGTGTTCCTCGTCGTAGATTTTGGAGTCCTCGTGTTCCTCGTCGTAGATTTTGGACTCTACGTGTTCCTCGTCGTAGATTTTGGAGTCTACGTGTTCCTCGTCGTAGATCCTAGTCGAGGACTCCAAAATCTACGACGAGGAACACGTAGACTCCAAAATCTACGACGAGGAACACGACGACTCCAAAATCTACGACGAGGAACACGAGGACTCCAAAATCGACGACGAGGAACGCGAAGTCTCGAAAATCCACGTCCAGGACGACGAAGACTCGAAAACCGACTTCCAGGATCACGCAAATCTACAGCAGGAATAGTTTGGCTTCTAACTTGTAATGAGAGATAGCATTGTAGTATGTTTTAGCCACCTTGTACGGGTTTGCGTCTGACTGAACGCTTACCTCAAAACAATTGCGAATCGTGAGTTCGGCGTGAAGCTGCTGCACGAAGCTAAGGCGTTCCTCCAGTATCAGAAATTTGTCAAAAAATGAGAAAAATTCGGACGCAAATGTCTCTCTTATTATGTGTGCAATCCGTCCGAATTTTTTTTTCATCTCTATTATTTTTTCTTGCTCTACAACTTTTGCATTTAACTTGTTTCAATATCATTTGAAATGGCGAAGATAATTTTTTTTATTTGCGACCGGAAGTTGAGCGAACAATAATAATATGCACATTCGATGCGCAATCAAAAAATATTCAATGGTTGTGACATCAGATTTTCAAAATTGTGCACCGTTTCACCGCAAATCTCAAACGTGCATTCCTGGTGATACACTCTGTATATACCTATACATATTTACCGTTATCGTACTATTTCACTGTACCGAATATCAGCTACACGTACACGATTACAAACAACCATTGTAACAAGAAACAACACAAACAACACGATAACACGGAAACACAGATAGCACCGACCATCTTTGGGTGCATCATATCATTGTAAACGCGGTACGTCATTTTTATATTCAGTTACAATATACTAAATATTGCCTATCAACCAATACACATTCGCATTGTTCAAAATCATTTCTTGGATACCTAAATTTTCCATCATTCATATACAGGGTGTCCCAGAATTGCTTTTGGACCGGAAAGTGGGCGATACCTGGAGGTGCCCTGAGTACCCTCCCGCAAACCGTTTGCCAAAATTCGCAATAGTTTTTAAATGAGAAGCATTTAAGTGCGACCAATCAGAACGAAGGATTTCCGCGGATTCATTCGCGGATGACAAAGATCGCTGCTTTGCAATAGCTTCCTACAAATTCCGCGCCTAGCAATTGTTTCATAGCCCAAGCGAGCGTCATAGGATTCGTTGACAAACTCCCAATATGGGCATGGGCGTGACTTAGGCTGGCGCAGCAGCTACACGTGCAACGCGCGATCGGCAATTGTTTCGGGATACGCATTCGGCCAGACGAAAACCGGTACACGGTGTCCAAAACGTCATGCACTGAATTTTATAGCAGTCCGGAAGAAAACAGATTATTAAAGTGAGAGGGAGTCGGGAGGGTGGGTGGTGGGACTGATGCATTAAAATTAACATGAATTGATAACTAAGCATAGAAGTATTATTTCTTCGTCCTGTGAATAGCCATATGGAATTTCCAAGACATCGCGATTGCTGATTTCAAAGTTACAGAGTACTCATCGATTTTGGAGACTGTAAAAAATACGTAAAATAGGAAAATAGATTAGGAGAGAAACGCAAAGACACGTATCCCTTTTTTTCGTCCCAAGAATCGGTATACCAATTTGCAGCCCTTTGCGACTTCCGGTGGCAAAGTTACGCAACACTTGTCGACCCCGGATCTTGTGAAAAATACGTCAAATTGAAAAACTGGACTAGGAGAGAAATGCAAAAACACGTATCCCTTTTTTCATTCCTAGAATGCCCACACCAAATTACAGCCCTTTGCGACTTCCGGTGGCAAAGTTACGCAACACTTGTCGACTTTGAATTTTCAAAAAAATACGTCAAATTGAAAAAATTGACTAGGAGAGAAATGCAAAAACACGTATCCCTTTTTTTCGTTCCAAGAATGTTCACGCCAAATTGCAGCCCTTTGCGACATCCGGTGGCAAAGTTACGCAACACTTGTCGACTTTGAATTTTCAAAAAAATACGTCAAATTGAAAAAATAGACTAGGAGAGAAATGCAAAAACACGTTGTCACGTGCCGTGCCTTTAGATTCTGGATCTCGCATACACATAGATACGATACGATGCAACAGAGAAGTCACGCCGACTGCAGCAAATTGGGAGGAAGCTAGCTTCCGGTCTTATCGCACCAAGAACGTGCCTAAACGTGTGAACCAAAAATTCCAGGATTCACGCGAGCGGACAAAAACCGCTGAATTAGTGAGATTTGCCCCTACCTGTCCACCTACTTTCAGCAGAAAGTAGGATGGATCAGGGAAGGCAAATGAGTCTCCAGATACACACCAGAGCGCATAGTTCGGGCTGGAATAGCTCCTCACAAATTGCATCGCGCGGCGGCTATCATTCTCACGGGAGTTCCGCGTACTATTTATCTATCGCCGTTGTAAGTCGATAAGTCGTATCGAGCCCTACGAGTTGCACGCGTAGCGTATCAGTCAATGTGAGTTTAGATATTAGTATTCTGATTTCTGCCACGAACAATACTGTCGTGTAGATTAAGTGATTACCAAAGTGCAAGATCTCGAGTGTCGATAAGAAGAATAGCGAACATCCAGGGAGCGTGGGCGTCTAACGTTGCACGCCGCATGAACGTATGAGAGTGAGTACGTAAGAGTGAGTGTGGGCACGGCATTACGAGGCCATTGTAAAACTAGCTGTAAGACCATCTGGCATTTTCTTCGTATCTCTATCTAATAACTAGCATCTAAGCAAATTTGGGGTTGTAACAATACATTTGAATCATCTCATTGGGATTATTGCATCTTTGATTTAAATTGACCATACACCAATTCCTCGACCTAACCGCAATCCAAACGACCGGGCCTGTATAGGACGGCAGTCAAGAACTTACCCAAAACAAAAATAAATATAAACTTCCACGCGTTGCATGGGAGATTAACTTTGCTAGACGCGTAATAACGCCCTGCACGTCACAACGTATCCCTTTTTTCCGTTCCAAGAATGTTCACACCAAATTGCAGTCCTTTGCGACTTCCGGTGGCAAAGTTACGCAACACTTGTCGACCGCGGATCTTGTGAAAAATACGTCAAATCGAAAAAATGGACTAGGGGAGAAATGCAAAAACACGTATCCCTTTTTTTCGTCCCAATAATCGGTATACCAATTTGCAGCCTTTTGCGACTTCCGGTGGCAAAGTTACGCATCGCTTGTCGACTCTAAATTTTCAAAAAAATACGTTAAATTGAAAAAATTATCTGAGAAAGAAATGCACAAATACGTATCCCCTTTTTTCGTCACTCGAATGAGTATGCAAATTTTCAGACCTTTGCGAGTTACGATGTGAAAGTTACAGAGAGATAGCCGATTTTTTAGTCGACAAGTGTTGCGTAACTTTGCCACCGGATGTCGCAAAGGGCTGCAATTTGGTGTGAACATTCTTGGAACGAAAAAAAGGGATACGTGTTTTTGCATTTCTCTCCTAGTCCATTTTTTCAATTTGACGTATTTTTTTGAAAATTCAAAGTCGACAAGTGTTGCGTAACTTTGCCACCCGAAGTCACAAAGGGCTGTAATTTGGTGTGGGCATTCTAGGAACGAAAAAAAGGGATACGTGTTTTTGCATTTCTCTCCTAGTCCAGTTTTTCAATTTGACGTATTTTTCACACGATCCGGGGTCGACAAGTGTTGCGTAACTTTGCCACCGGAAGTCGCAAAGGGCTGCAAATTGGTATACCGATTCTTGGGACGAAAAATAGGGATACGTGTCTTTGCGTTTCTCTCCTAATCTATTTTCCTATTTTACGTATTTTTTACAGTCTCCAAAATCGATGAGTACTCTGTAACTTTGAAATCAGCAATCGCGATGTCTTGGAAATTCCATATGGCTATTCACAGGACGAAGAAATAATACTTCTATGCTTAGTTATCAATTCATGTTAATTTTAATGCATCAGTCCCACCACCCACCCTCCCGACTCCCTCTCACTTTAATAATCTGTTTTCTTCCGGACTGCTATAAAATTCAGTGCATGACGTTTTGGACACCGTGTACCGGTTTTCGTCTGGCCGAATGCGTATCCCGAAACAATTGCCGATCGCGCGTTGCACGTGTAGCTGCTGCGCCAGCCTAAGTCACGCCCATGCCCATATTGGGAGTTTGTCAACGAATCCTATGACGCTCGCTTGGGCTATGAAACAATTGCTAGGCGCGGAATTTGTAGGAAGCTATTGCAAAGCAGCGATCTTTGTCATCCGCGAATGAATCCGCGGAAATCCTTCGTTCTGATTGGTCGCACTTAAATGCTTCTCATTTAAAAACTATTGCGAATTTTGGCAAACGGTTTGCGGGAGGGTACTCAGGGCACCTCCAGGTATCGCCCACTTTCCGGTCCAAAAGCAATTCTGGGACACCCTGTATATACATATGTATATACATACGATGAGGCTGATCACCGATCAGCACCAGCCCGAAGGAAACAGCAGAAAGCAGTTGGGTGTGCATAAGCATTTTAAAGTGGCAAGAATCCCAAAAATAAGTAAGTTCGCCCTCCACGTACTTCCTCCTCGGAAACAAGACGTGTTGGACGTAACATCGTCACAATATGTGAAGCAAAAAGTCGTCAGAGTAATGACGTACCAATAATTCGGGCATCGAATATTACAAACGGTAAGATTCATCGGCAACATTTCTGTTGTGTGATGAAATTTATATAATTTTTCAACATTGCCATTGTAGATGATTGAGACTCACTGTTGCAAAACGAATGTTCGCTGAAATCGTTGAGTTCTTTTAGAGCAAAAAACTATCTTTCTTCCAACAGAGGTGTTATTGGTAGTTCGAACGGAGGCTATTCTCACGCTGATTCTCACTGTGAACGTTCTATCAATCTGGCAATGAATGTCGCCACAAAACTGCAGGGAATGGTTTCAACATCGTCTTCACAAGAAAAAACCGAGCATGTTCCGATTGCTGACACATCAAACATTCAAGAGAGGACAGTTATAATAAATGTAACCAATAATGAACCAATACCAGGACAAGTGCCGCCTTCAAAAATGTTGCGTCACCTTTCGACTCAGCATTGTTTAGGCGTGATCCACCCAAAAGCAGCAAAAAAGTATTACGAAATTCATCGAAGACCAGGAAGACGAAAGCATGTGATGGGTCAAAGAGCAACGAGGATATCCAATATTCTCAAAAAAGGGTTCCTAGAGCGGTAACGTCAGAAGCCTGGCGCCGCTGGCATCATTCAAAGATTTTAAAGAAAGAACAGGAGAAAGTCGAATTGGAGAAGCGCAAGAAACAGAGAAAAGAAATTGCAGCTCAAAAACGCATAGAAATAGCCGAGAAGAAGGAGAGAAGGCTACGTGAAAAAGAGGAAAAACAAAAGGAGAAGGAATAATCAGTGGAGGAAACGTTGAAGAGAAAATTACAGAAAATAGAAGAAAGACAAAAGAAGAAAGGGAAAGCAGCCAATGAAAAAAAAAAAGAAAAGAGAAGGAGAAATTTAAGCAGGAATTGGCAAAAGAAGAAGAAAACTGTTCGAATCTCAAAGCTCCAATGGACAATCCAGAAAGTATCCCGTCTAGCGTTCGTGAAGATTGGTAAAATCAATCTATAATGAACAAAACTTAAATCTACAGTATCCGTAAGAAGTTCAGTGGAAAATATTATATGAAAGTTGTCACGTTTATGTTCAATATACAAATATTCATTTTAACAATAATCAACCATCTTAAAGATGTTACGAATACTGATTCTTCATAATATTAATGCTGAAAAGTTATTAACTAATTGCTCAAAGAAATAATTGAGTATTCTACGTTTTTTGCTTCAAATTATCTTAAGACTTTCAAATTTCTTTAGCTTAAAAATATTATTTTTATATGAAAGATTATACCCTATTCAAAAGAATCAGGAATCTTTCACTTTATTATTTATTGAACAATTATTTGTTTTCCGCAAATTTATCAATCACTTGTTGCTATTATTATTAAAACATTTTATCCGTTTTTTTACCATGACAATAGAGCAGAGACAGGTTGAGGTTATAGACGAGCTCCATAGGACATGTTACTGTTACGTCTGGATGAGAACCTTCAGTCACACTTCATATTTTTAACTTATATGTAGTCTGGTGCGCCGCATCATGCTATTGTCATCCTATGTACAGTCAACCGCATTAATGGTGATCAAGAGCGTGCGCCCGGACACGAGCAGTCCCCCACCAAGCGCCCTATTGCGCATGAGGGGCCTTGTTGGCGTCTCGCTTACATTAGTGCTGTGCAACAAGGACGCACCGAGCGACGCTCTGGCGTCTCGCTCGCACCGTAGCGCTTTCTGTGTCGCACGCACAGACCAAGATAAGCGAGCAGGCGCCTCCCAAATCTCCTCTCTTACCTCACCGCACGGCGTCAACCGTTGTCACCATTAATGCGGTTGACTCTACTCATGACAAACGATAATCTAAATATTAATTTTCAAAGAATAATTCTAATCCGCCACTCACCTATTGAAAACACATCGACAGTTAGCCTTCGCACCTTTGTGAAAACTAAGGTATATGCATCTTATAGAAATTATAGTATAAACAAAACAGTGGTCACGCGCTATCTGTGTGACCCGAAACGCTATCCTATGCGGAAGAGGTTACAAAAGACAAACGGAAGGTCAAGAAATAGAAGGTAAACCCCACCTAGTGATCAAGGTCTAGCAGTTAGTCACAGATCAATTAAAAATTATTACGTCTTCACGAAATCATCTAACAAAAGGAAGATCAGTTCGATCCAGAATCAATTTTCGGATCAGCAGTCATAGAGTCCAGTCAGGAGTTGGAAGTCAAAAAGGTTCAGTCAGATGACAAAGTAAATCGTTCTCTAAAAATTCAACTCAAGAAAAGATCTAAGTTCAAATTCTATAAATCTTTCTAAGTCTTTTGTTGCAGATTCCGAATTCGAATTCAACAATTAAACATCGTATTGACAATCTATTTTAATAACGTAAGTTATCTTATTTTACCTTTAAATTAAGTTATTGTGTTGAAATTGTAATTACCCGTACGCAACTTTATTGCAAAATTTTCTATTTACAATCTTCCTTCGATCCTTAAACCAACCCCTATCCCTGTTCAACCATCACGAAATTTCTTAATCCATGGTCAAGTGCAGCACTTAGTAAGTAGAAGTTCAGTTTTATCAGCTCTCTTAAAGATTTCCTATTGTGGATTTAAATTTCTATCCTCAGTCGATAATAATTCGATTTGTACGAACAGTCTCATGATCGTCAACGACATAGGATGCAAGTAACTGGCCTATTCCAGGTAAATTTCCGAAAGGTGAGACCCGAAACAGGCCATTGTGACTATCCTCTATCACTACACCGACCGTGTACAATCGTTAATTGGATGTCACATCACTAATGGATACATGCAGTGGCCACTAATGGGAACAAGTCAGTATCGAGGGTGCCACTAATAGGAACAACCACAATTATTTGTTCATTAAGTCATATTTTCTGAAAGAACATAGCTAATGGGTCACATTAGGGGGGTTTTTGGTTAGTCAAAAATGTCCTCTCCACGGCAGAATTGATTTCGAAGACCGGATATTAATAGTTTCGTGAATATTTCGATTTTTCCAACCTGCCATTAATAGGAGCATTTATCTTAATTGTTTTAAAAAAATGTCTAAATATTTAACAAAAAAGTAATAATATTATCTATAAATCGTTTCCGTATCCATTTTTATGGAAGAGAATGCACCATGCTTATAATCAACGAATAGAAACGCCTTATATTAGGTGCGCAACTAAGTTCCCGCTGTTTGTCAATAGATGGCTCCAGCAGTAAGTACTGGCCGATTGTGACATATCCAAAACGTCATGAACTAAGCTTAGACATATGGTAAACAAACCGTTGTGACACATTAGTGATTTTATTTTGGCGTCATACTTTTGGTTGTGTGAAAATGTCTGATTTTGTGCCAAATAATCGTCATTTGCGGGAAGTGTTGATTTTCTTCTTTCATTCAAAGAAAACAGCGGCTGAAGCGCATCGAAAGCTCCAAAAAATTTACGGAGATGCTGTTCTAAGTGAAATAACGTGCCATGATTGGTTCCGTCGCTTCAAATACGGCGATTTCAATGTTGACGACCGTCTGCGTAAAGGAAGGCCAAAAACCTTGGAAGACGCTGAATTGGAAGCATTGCTCGATGAGGATCCGTACCAAACGCAAGAAGAGCTTGCTTCAGCATTAGGAGTTACCCGCCAAGCCATTTCTAAGCGATTGCATGTGTTGGGAATGGTTCAAAAACAAGGAACTTGGGTTCCTTATGATTCTACAGCATGACAACGCTCGGCCTCACGTTGCCAAACCCGTTAAAACCTACCTGGAAACCCTCAAATGGGAAGTCCTACCCCATCCGCCGTATTCCCCAGATATTGCACCGTCCGATTATTACTTGTTCCGGTCGATGGCACATGGTCTGGCTGATCAGCAGTTCCGTTTATATGAAGACATCAAAAAATGGCTTGATTCGTGGATAGCCTCAAAAGATGAACATTTTTACCGTAACGGTATTCAAGTTTTACCAGAAAGATGGTAAGAAAGATGGCATGTAGTGCCATAGCCAATAGATAGGCAGAGCGCCACTAGGGCTACCGTACTAACACAGGCGCATCCTCTATTCCTCAATGACAGGTCAGAGAAAGATAGGAATAGACAACAAATGTAGGACGCTTCCCGTGACAATCTTTTCCTACAATACCGACGTTTATTTTGGACAATTGTAATTAACGTGCATAGAAAAACTGTTGTACTTGTCATCGATAATTTAATAAATCTTTGTTATTTTATCATTTAATCCTGTGTCGCGTAAGTTCTTAAACTCGCCAGCCCCGAGCACTTACCTACATCCCATTTCGTACACTCATAAGGAGCATACCCGTTTAAAACGCCCTCCTGTCTTGGGTTAAATGAAATTATTAGTGCATTTTGCAAGTAAATTTTTTTATATTTCCCAATTGTTTTATATAATTATATATAATTATGGATTGATTATATAGTCCTTTCAACTGAATAGCACTTTGCATAGAATACTACATTTTCGTTACAAATTCAGATAAATTTTTAGGTACTTCTATATTAAATTTAAATGCCTTTCAACATTTCCGGCAATATATTTTTCTGATGACCGATGTTATAATGAATTCATATTTCAAATCTTTAAAGATGTATAACTGCAAAGAATTCATGTTCATTTCACATCCATATAAATTTCGTGTACCCACACTTTATTTAATATAACATGACGAACGAAAACTTTTGATATCGCACCAAAAACACTTTCGTGTAAAAAAAAACTTGCCAAGTACAAGATTTCTGTGAACTTTCAACATTTTCTATAACGTCTTCATTATGTTTGTGTGTTATTACTGCTGGTTATATCTAAATATGATTTAACAGTTAATTAATAATTAATAACGCGTTAGATTATTCCATATAGACTACTATTTGGCTAGTCCGTGCCTTAGTTAAAATAAATGAGTCTTTAGTATGCTTCCTGAAATTCATTGACAGACGGTAAGAATGGTGTCATATCTCTCATATGCATCTAGATGTAATGATATATAATAACATTTACAATATTACAAATGAATGCGTTAGTTCGCTAGAAGTTGATAGTGTAAAGCTTTCAACACAGATCCGCCAAGTAGTACTCGTTATGAAATCACCTAACACGTTTTTTGTGGAGTACCGCAAAAGGTTACAGAGTGAAACATATAATTTCCCTTTAGTGCCTGCCTTCAAGCTGTTCGTCAGTCGGGAATTAAAACGAAGCGGAAAGAATGTCATCAAACTAAATAATATAATTTCAGTGAAGAAGATAATTTTAGCATCTTGCAGAATTATCAACATAATTTCGTAGATGAAAGCATACATTAGAATTCCTCAGAAGTTAATTTTCTCTTACATACAATTATTTTTAAATATAATTACTGTTATTATAACAACTGTAATCATCGAAAATATGAACAAACAAACAGTGTATCGGCTAAGAAAAAGTCCTATATTAACCCTTTCGTTACGGGTGCCGGCTATAATCGGCAGTCGTGTGGGAAGCTATGTCCACGGGTGCCGACTATAGTAGACATCTATACGACGACCTGTGACGACTCTCGTCACTAAGAATTATAATTTGATATATACAGGGTGTCCCAAAATTACCTGACCAACGGGGTATGGCGGTGTTCGGGAGACACCACTCATCACGAAAATGACCTTCCTTTTGTCCGGAAAGTCATAGTTTTTAAATGGGAGCAGGTCAAAGTTGACCAATCAGAGGGAGGCGTCAAGAGAAACGTAGGCACCTGCGAACTCTGAGTTTTGTTCCCTCGCTTTTGTTTCTCGGTGGCTTCGGGCAGAATGACGTCAGCCGAGGACATGCCTATTGGAAACAAGAAACAAGCTACCGAGAAACAAAAGCGAGGGAAGAAAACTCAGAGTTCGTAGGTGCCTACGTTTCTCTTGATGCCTCGTTCTGATTGGTCAACTTTGACCTGCTCCCATTTAAAAACTATGACCTTCCGGACAAAAGGAAGGTCATTTTGGTGATCAGTGGTTCCTCCCGAACACCGCCATACCCCGTTGGTCAGGTAATTTTGGGACACCCTGTATATATGTATATACAGGGTGTTCCGAAACAACCTGACCCGGTGGGTATGGCGGTGTTCGGGTGGCTTCACTGATCACGAAAATGACCTTCTTTTTCTCTGGAAGGTCATATTTTTTAAATGGGTGCAGGTCAAACTTGACCAATCAGAGGGAGGCGTCAAGAGAAACGTAGGCACCTGCGAACTCTGAGTTTTCTTCCCTCGCTTTTGTTTCTCGGTGGCTTCGGGCAGGATGACGTCAGCCGAAGACATGCCTATTGGAAACGAGAAACAAACTACCGAGAAACAAAAGCGAGGGAAGAAAACTCAGAGTCCGCAGGTGCCTACGTTTCTCTTGACGCCTTCCTCTGATTGGTCAACTTTGACCTGCTCCCATTTAAAAACTATGACCTTCCGGACAAAAGGAAGGTTATTTTCGTGATCAGTGAAGCCTCCCGAACACCGCCATACCCACCGGGTCAGGTAGTTTCGGAACACCCTGTATGCTCTTAAAAAATGTACATACAAGGGGACATTCACATATTATGTCATCACGACTAGGGGGGGAGGGGGTCTGGCTATTGTTGACAGATGAAGACAAGGGGGGGGGGGTCAGGCTCTTGTTGACGTCAACATTTTATCAGTGTATTAGCAATTTTTATCACAGTCAACTGCGCAAAAAATTCGGTTTTTATGCTCAAAATTTGTTCAGTGAGCCACTGATTTTGAAAGTCTCTTAATGTGCATGCAAAAATACATGGAAAAATGACAGGGAAATCCACAGAAAAAAATGCCGAAATCAAAGCTCGGCGCAAGGCAGAAGCTCTTGTGGTTATAGAAAATCTGATTTCTGGGTGTCAGGAAATCGAGTGGCAAGACGAAGATGATGGAAATGTGGATTGTCAAAACCCACTTCAAAAATGTGAATTGGAAGAAGTTTCACAGAATACTCCTGTAATAGAACACATTCAAGAATGGCTAAAAGTTCATTCCAGACGATTTGAGCTGTAGGTTAAAGCAATTTAGTTTGTGTTATTTCCTATTTAATTTTTTTATCAATAAAGAGTTTATTAAATAAACCAATAGCATCTTAATAGTCTTTTATATTGTGTACGAGAAAATTGGGGGGGTGACTCGTATTTGGTTGACGTCATCACGGGGGGTGAGGTTGATAAAATGTTGACAGATGATGACATTGATATTGGGGGGGGGGGAGGGGGGGGGGTAAAAAATGGCCTAGAAATTGAAGACATAATATGTGAACAGCCCCCAAGAGAATCCCAAGGTGGCGTTGAAAGACGACACCGAAGACTACCGACGTGCAATGTGCACACTGCGGCGCCGTGCCCCGTTCAGTGGCGTCACTCTAGCGGAGCAGACCGCCGTAACGAAAATGTTAAGTGGACCAGCGACCATGACTTTTTAATTTCACATTTATTTCATTTCAAAATTTTGTTTAGAGAACTTTGAAACATATTCATCGGATAGAATGTTACAGAAATGTGTTTTTCTGTTTTTGAATGACTTTTGTAGAAAAAATCTTTTTCACTCAAAAGATTTCACATTTATTACATAAAGTAGAAGTTTGTAGCTTTACTTTAAGCCGTCACCAAAGTTTATAATACATCTTAGTTCAGACATAAAAACTTTCAAAAACTCCCGGAATTACGTTTTTTTTCTCCAAAACCTGACATGGTAAATAAATTTGAGAATCGGATTCGGTGTCAGCGTGTCAAATAAGGAATTGAAAATAAAAAATTTTTTAGACCTGGTTATAATTTTACACAGTTGGTTATTTTTCAATCGTAATGTCATAATTAAATTCGAGAGATTACCTTTTTGTACTAGGACCAGCACCATCAGAATCTCTTTTGGTGGATCGTCTTCTAAAATCGGTTCGGGATGCTGCATATTTTTCACCATCTTCGATTCCTTCCTGTAATCAAAAAAATTAAAATTGGAGGGAATACTATAGATTATTTTCATCTATATCTTCGTACACAAATTTCCTAGCAAATATCAATCTATTTATTTACACATTAAATGTGTATGAATAACAATTGATTGCTAACTACTAGGGGCTACGAGCTTCAGTTGTTATTTCCTGGTGTTTCCAATTCGATTACCTTTGCGTGCCATTGTGCTTGATGGCAACTTTGCTTGTTTCGTAAAGTTGACGTTGTACGTGCATGATTTGTCCACCGACGGGTGACAAATCAATTATATGATAACTAAATCTTGATCTTCAAGTTTTATCCTAGTATTCCATGAGATAATTTTGACACATCAGACAATATCTACATTCAAGGCATTAAATTTTGTTAACGTTTGAAATACAATCCATAGCAATGTCATAATTATTTTTACTTGCGTAGAAAATACATTTGAATGAATCAATTTCAATATACGTAATTTTTTAACAGACAAAATAAATACTTATAATATTTATTATTATGTACTGCAGTTAAATATTCATCTGATATCGGGGATCTGAATGTTAACATGATTAACCCTGCGTGGGTCATATGAATGTTTATGTCACCCTGGGTCATATGGGTCGTTTTTGTCCTGCAGCTTATATTTCACATATTTAGACAGAAAAAAAATCTGAAAAAATTTTGAAATACTCTTTATTCATTATACTTTAATATGGCATAGTTTTCATAGCCGTTTTGTGTTCTTATTTTTAAATAAACCGTTTGAAAAAAGTAAATTTTCGAAAAAAAGTTTTTTTTTTATATTTAACATAAAGCAAAAGATCTTGCGCGGATTTGTAGCTGAAACTATACTCTTTCCGCTAGAAAATGTTCGAATTCTGGCCGTTTGAAAAAGTATATTTATTTTAACATCTGAAAGTGGGGTATTTTTGGGGTATAAAAAATGCTAGGAAATAACGTTTTTTCGATCATAAAATTTATTATAATTTTTTTGTATTATTGAATCATTAAAAATACTTGAAACGGTAACTTTGAAAGAAAGTTTACAAAGGTTTGTTATTTAATTGCGCTCAATCCGAGCAAAAATTTATTCGATGCTTATCGCAAATCGGTTCATCGCAGACTCCGCAGCATATAGAGTGTATCAGCAGAGATGCACGTTTGAGATTTGCGGTGAAACGGTGCACAATTTTGAAAATCTGATGTCACAACCATTGAATATTTTTTGATTGCGCATCGAATGGGCATATTATTATTGCTCGCTCAACTTCCGGTCGCAAATAAAAAAAATTATTTTCGCCATTTCAAATGATATTGAAACAAGTTAAATGCAAAAGTTGTAGAGCAAGAAAAAATAATAGAGATGAAAAAAAAATTCGGACGGATTGCACACATAATAAGAGAGATATTTTACGTCCGAATTTTTCTCATTTTTTGACAAATTTCTGATACTGGAGGAACGCCTTAGCTTCGTGCAGCAGCTTCACGCCGAACTCACGATTCACAATTGTTTTGAGGTAAGCGTTCAGTCAGACGCAAACCCGTACAAGGTGGCTAAAACATACTACAATGCTATCTTTCATTACAAGTTAGAAGCCAAACTATTCCTGCTGTAGATTTCCGTGATCCTGGAAGTAGGTTTTCGAGTCTTCGTCTTCCTGGACGTGAATTTTGGAGCCTTCGTGTTCCTCGTCGTAGATTTTGGAGCCTTCGTGTTCCTCGTCGTAGATTTTGGAGTCTTCGTGTTCCTCGTCGTAGATTTTGGAGGTTACGTGTTCCTCGTCGTAGATTTTGGATCTTGTGAAAAATACGTCAATTTGAAAAAATGGTCTAGGAGAGAAATGCAAAAACACGTAACGCCTTATTTCGCCCGAATAACATTCACACCAATGTGCAACCTTTTGCGACTGCCGATGGAAAAGTTACGAAACACTCGTCGACTCCGGATCTTTTAAAAAAACCTTAAATTTAAACAAATGGGCCAGGGGAGACATGCAAACACACGTATCCCTTTTTTTCGTCACAAGAATTATTATACCAATTTGCAGCAATTTGCGTCCTCCGGTATAAAACTTAGAGAGCCCTTTTCGACTCTGGATTTCGTCGAAATCGTCGATTTCGAAATGTACGTCCAGAAACACAAAGACTCCAGAATCTACGTCCAGGGACACGACGCGTTCCTAAGGCGTTCCGCTAGTATCAGAAATCTGTCAAGAAATGATCAAAATTCGAACGCAAATATCTCCCTTATTATGTGTGCAATCCGTCCGAAGTTTTTTTCATCTCCATTATTTTTTCTTCCTCTACAACTTTCGCATTGAACTTTTTTCAGTACCATTTGAAACGGCGAAGATAATTATTTTTATTTACGACCGAAGGTTAAGCGAACAATAATAATATGCCCATTCGATGCACAATCAAAAAATATTCAATGGTCGTGACATCAGATTTTAGAAATTGTGCACCGTTTCACCGCAAACTTCAAACGTGTATCTTAGCCGATACACTCTGTACATTAAGACATTCTTTTAACTGGACGCTCCACAACATTTTAGTACCGTAATATTTAAAACAAGCCGCAATTTGAAACTTGCAATTTGCTTCCTTCGAATTATGCACAGGGTGTATCGCAACTATCTGATGAAAAGTATATCAGTGTGACAGAGAAGATCATGCTGAGCCAAACGGTTGGGTTGAAAATGTTGTACGACAAAAATTAACCAAGCTATTAGCGATCAAACTTGACCAATCACAGACGAACAATAGCTGCATAGAATTAAACATAGTGATAATCTGACGGAAGTAAAAACCAAGCGCTTGTAGTAAGATCTAGAGGCTATGCACACATGCTGTCGTTACACGGACGTAAAACAATAGATACCAAGGAGCCTGATCAACTGCTAAACTCAGGCAGCACCCGCAAAACGAATTGACACAGCTGGTAACTCTAATTTATTTTCTCGAGCTGTTTAAAAAATAAAATTATTTCTTAGCAATGTCTCGATGACTTCGTGTCTGCGAGGCTTTTGGCCTGCTACAGATTTCTCTCGCAATCGAGAGGACTGCACAGGCTTTCTCTTCTCAATAGTTATTATGATAATATTTGCGGATTTATGATAAGGGATGAAAATAGTTATTTGGAAAGAGCGTAATGTGATGCGTAACTTATGTATTGATTAAACGATTTCCGGATCCACTAGGCGATTGTGTAACTTCGACACTTTTCGGTTCGATTCCACGTATCATAAGAGTTCTCGATACTTGCCGTCATTGAGACAAATCACCAATTGCGCTGCAACCTCTTCAAATTATTACTGTGATGATATGTTAAACCCCAATTTCGACTACGACCTGTGCTTCGATTAAGACGAGTAGAATTAACAGAGTCGATTTTTCAAAAAGCCCCACACGCGATCCCTGCAGACACCTTCACATATTTTTGCTATTTCATTCTTTACGTAGTTTTTGTTGCTCTAAAACGACTTCCCGTCGCAGCAGCCTTCCTTCACAATAATCTACGATGAAAAATTAATTACAGCGGACGATGGAACGACCTGCTGCTAAATTTCAATTTTTCACCAATGTTTTAAAGACCAAGGTACACCAAAAAAATTTCGTTTCAATCCACAAATGATTTTGAGAACGATTCTAGGTATTGCGTTAAATCGCGTATTTGAATTTTTTTTATAAAGTTTGCTAACTTTTCATATGGAATACCAACCAAACTCTACTATGAATCCCTAAGGAATCTTTTAATAAATAAAATTACTTGTAGCGGATTGATTTTAAATAATTAGCGTGTAATTAACCATGGTGAACTAAACTGGCACAGTAGTGCTAACAACACGCAGATAAATAAACTTCAGTTATAAACATCAGAAAATCTTGTGATTTTTACAATTTTATCCAATTACGATGAAGTTCGCGCAAGTTTAACATAAATTTTCCTGAAGTGTACTGTACAAAGTACATTGTGCACAAAGTAAATCTTTTACGGTGTGAACACTGTGTTTTTGGCATGATTAAACTGTCTACAATCGTACAGAGAGAAAATCTTTGTTACGACAGCATGAATCACGCTATCGCATCAAATTCTGTTTGTCGCAATAACAGAATCAGAAAAGAAATATTAGTACACCAGAACATGTACTATTATCTAGCAAGTAGAAGAACTTATGACGTATTGTCCGATTTGTATAGATGGAAGCTGGTAATCGTATAACCTTTCCTTCACTTTTCCGTCACTTTTCCGTCACTTTTGCGTCACTTTTCCGTCACTTTTGCATCACTTTTCCGTCACTTTTGCATCACTTTTGCATCACTTTTCCGTCACTTTTGCGTCACTTTTGCATCACTTTTCCGTCACTTTTGCATCACTTTTGCATCACTTTTCCGTCACTTTTGCATCACTTTTGCGTCAGTTTTGCATCACTTTTCCGTCACTTTTGCATCACTTTTGCATCACTTTTCCGTCACTTTTGCATCACTTTTGCGTCAGTTTTGCATCACTTTTCCGTCACTTTTCCGTCACTTTTGCATCACTTTTGCATCACTTTTGCATCACTTTTGCATCTCTTTTGCATCACTTTTCCGTCACTTTTCCGTCACTTTTGCGTCACTTTTGCATCACTATTCCGTCACTTTTCCTTGACTTTTCGCAAAGCCACGGGATAGTATTTCATATTGTTTATTTGCACTAATTGCGCTATCTTCATGTTTCAAAACAAATGGAAAATAAAAAACGTCAATAGTTTCAAGTATAAAATTTCGACAGAACAATTTAATTTGCAAAATGGTGTACGTGCTAGTATTTTGGAAAGAGTCACGTAATACTTCGATCATAAGCGAAAAAAATCTCAAAATTACAAGTAATGACGGTATAAGTGCAATGTGGGGCGAGGAATGTTATCCTGTAGAAGTAATTCGAAAAAGCAGTAAGAATAAATTAAAGATCATTCAAATAATCATTACAATTTTTATATGTTAATTTGCTATTTTAGTATTCAGAGTCACGGGCTGATATTGTATAAAAATAATTATAATTATTTATTATCAACTATTAATTTTTTGAGGAAACCTTTACTTATTTTCATTTCTATTTTAATGTACCCGTAGGAAACAAAAAATATTTACAATCAATAATAATAAGTACAGATGGCACGATTTATGATTCAAAAAAGAAAAATATTTTAACACCGGTCCAAAACATTCAGGCTATCCCTGGAACGAGTAAAGGTAACATTTTTTTATGTGCGACCACTTTCATTTTTCGATCACATTACAGTATAAAATGGTGTCGAATTGTAATTTTGCCTTTTCTTTACCTCTTCTAACGTTCTTTTATGCGTACAACATTTACATTCGAACTGTAATTGTTTTCCATTGTAATTTTGAACCTGCAATAACCCTTCAATGTCTACACTTTGTCTCGTTTCAACATTCATGTGGTTTTACATTTATTTACTTATAATCAACCTATCAATAGATAACGGAAATAATTCGAACAAGGAAGATGAAAGTATTCAAATTTGCAGTAACAACGAAACTAATAATGACGAAATCGGGTATCCGGAAATTTGTAGTAGGAATGACAGCGAATCTAGTGAAGATAATAATTTCGATAATGATGAAGGTAATGGCAATGATAATGATAACAATTACGAAATAGGTATTTAAAATTGTATTGCAATTTGTATAGTGGCTTGTATTTTTACTACATTACTCAAATACTATCGCTCTATGTTTTTAATATATCTTGATCACTGTTGTAGGGGCTTAGGGAACCTCGATTCTACGGACATCCGGTCCCGACTTGTCCATAAAATCAAGGTTTTACTGCAGTGTTTTTAGGATTTCAGCGATAAAGAAATAAAAATCTGATGTATTTAAGATAAGTGCTTCAATGACTAGATTAATTACTGTAAATAATTACTTTTAGAGATTGCTCGTAAAATAGAATATTTGGAAACAAAATTAGAGAAATTGAAAAGAAAACAAAAACGGGAAAATATGAGAAACGCGGCACCTACTACATTTCAAGTAAGATTAAAAAATATGATAATAGTTAAAGGTATATTACTTAGAAGGCAACATTGTCTTGACTTTTAATTTTTTTATACTTTTGGTTGCAATATTTTATTATCTTGCATTAAGTAGAGATATTACAAACAAAAATTTATTTAGAAACATTTAATTTGGTTTATACAATCAAATGAATATTAGTATAGGCAATGTTCAAAATTTAAATGATGAAAACAAAGTCATTGTCGCTTAAAAGTGTTGGAAAAACTGTTATTGATGATATATGAGTTCAAAGTAAAATTTGAAGTACTCCACCATGTTTCATGCCGTGTGCCTAAAATACTAATTATTAAATCATTTTAATAAAGAATAATATTTCTCTAGAAATATGAAATTTCACTTTCATAATTGTAGTATCACTCCTATTTCTTGTTTTCCTATATTTCTTGAAACATTTTTAGAGTGAAATAGTCCCTAAATCTGGCGTGTATATTCCAACCTCGGACTTAGAAGAAATGACAAAAAAATTTGAAAACAAACCTAATAAATTAGTGTGTTGGATAATGCGGAAAGTTATAGGCCGTAAGGATTTAATCAAGATGACACCTACTGGCAAAGGCAAAACTGATAAAATTCCTGAGAATATTTACGATAATGTCAAAAGTAAGAATGTAATGGTCGACCATTCGATTCATGCTTTTTATCGTATAGTATATGATTCATACTAATTTTCAATATCCTGAATGGATCCTCACACATTACGAGTTCACATTATACGGGTGCTCGAGGGCCGATAATATCTTTTTACAAGCTTTTATTTAACTTGACTTTCTGTTTGTTTCTGAAAAAATCTATTTATCACTTTTTTCACCCACTTTCCAACTACTTAGAGATCTTAAACTTGGCATTATATTTTGACTTTAGTACTGTTTTTTGAGAGTAAGAAATTTACAGAAAGCTTGTACTTGACGACCTTATTTACACAAAAGTGTTTTTGTGTGGGATATGGGTATGCAACAGTTGTTTTCGGTTAGTTGATTACGAATGTGTATGAAAAAGTTTCAAATTTTATAATTTCCATACAAATTTTCAAACGTTCTGTGTCAATGACGCAATGTCGTAAAGCGATAATCCTATTATTAATCTTTTGTTAGTTTCAAATCTAATGTCAATTAACGTCTATTCTTTGCAGTTTACGTAAATAGTAAAATGCCGGAGGAGTTAAAATTATCATGTGGCCAGTACCGAAAAATATTAACAAATTTATGGAGAACAATTAGAGGAAAGCAGTAAGGAAAATTTATAAGTGTTTAATTTATAAAAACATTGTACAGTTGTTCTTGTTAATATGTTTATGTTACTTTGATTGATAAAACGTTTTGTTAAAATTTCCCTCCATACTTCCTTTGTTTTTATTGTAACGTTAAGTATACTGGTATTTTTTTCCAGGACTTTTTCCACGATTTATTCTTATACGCTTTTATTGTCTACTTGTAGGCGACAGATTTCAGATTCACCTACTGCGACAGATTCTTATTATTTCCTACATTATCATAGGATAATGCAGTTTTCAGTTAGTGCGTGACTGTTTTCAACGAGTGATACCTAATAGGCATGGCTTCGCGGCGGGCTGAAATGAAAAAAAGAAGACTGACGCCAGTTTCACTCAGTCTTCCGACGCTGCGTATCTGTGTGATACCGACGCCCTCACCTGATTGGTAGACTTTAATCGCTTCCCATTTCAACGCTATTGCGAATTGGAAGCTGAAATTTCGCAGGTGCGTTCGGAGGGGCATCAGCTACCTCAATACACTCGGAGGACTATAACTTTTGGGACACCCTGTATCTGTAGCAGAGTCATATGTAGTAGGAACAAAAGAGAACTTTCGAAATCGTTAAAATTAAGTATAAGGAACAGTGAAATTGAGTGCAAGAAATCAGCTAGAAACTTAGGTCTAATGATGGATTCAGGACTAAGCTTTGACCAATATGTCTTAGTTAAATGTTCGATTGCATGCGCCAGACTTCGACTATGATACCCGTATAGGCATATGTTATCGACCAAAGCGAAGTTGAATATTACGCAAGCAGTTGTACTATCAATATTTGACTATGTAAAATATGTATATTGTAACGTGACAAATCGATCGACCTCTCGGTACTCCTGTACCGAGAGCGTCCTCATTACAAGCGAATAGTATTAAAAGCCACTAAGGTGCCCCGCGCTAACCAGGGACGTCGAGGCGCGTCCACAACGTATACGACGAAAATCGAAAAGAACTCACCGGACCTGAATAAAATGAACACAATCCAATTTTCTTGGCTATAACCAGAACGTATCCTGACGTGCAACAACATCTTCGAAGAAGAAGAAGAAGAAGAAGAAGAAGAAGAAGCACAAGGAGACGGCCGACCACTCTCAGTGCGAATTGGGAAATAAATACTAGCCAAGACGAATTAGCAGGAGAAGGAATAGACACTATATTCATGGTAATCCCAAAATTAATAAGAACCTGCATAATCGAAATAGACTTCTTACGGACACACCAAGGGAAAATCGACCTCCGAGAACACAAAATCTACCTGAGCAACAAAGAGGAGTAGTTATACAAGGAGAGTTCTGGATATAGATTCCTGCACCGACACGATACCGGCATCTGGGTTCGCGTCCGTGCTAAGTTAGGGACGTGGGGCCCCCTAGGTTAGCGACGTTGCGCCCCCTGTGGATGGTAAGTTAGAACGATTGGGCCCCCTGTGAAAGATTTCTGCTTACCGACATCTCCGGAATTCTTTTTTCGAAGAGGGTGCTGCGCGCGCGCAGGAGTCGACAACGCCGACCCCTTCATCGGCTGACGTCATCGGAAGGGGGCCCTAGTTTTACGTCAGGTTTCAGGGATTTTACGGCAGATTTCAGAAATATTACGGCAGGTATCAGGGATTTTACGGCAGATTTCAGAAATATTACATCAGACGTAATTGAGTACATTGACCTTCCGAATTTTGTACTTGCGATCCCTAGGCAGCTCCTACCCCCTTTCCCTTTACACTTCCCCGCGCAGACCAGCATGTGGAGTCGGTGGAGATCAAGAATGTCCCTTTGTATGTCACCGAAGAATTTCGATGACATTTCATCATCATCATCGTCATAACCCCCCCTGTTCCTCCTCCGCCTCTATCGTTTCCGCTACGATACAGTGGCCTTGGAGAGACAGTAAAAATCAAAGGAGTTGTCGAATAACCCTTTGTACTTTGCCGAGAAAATTGTTTACAATAATTTAATGTGCACTATTTGTTCGAGAAGAATTGCACATCGAGACGGTGGTGGATCTTTGATGCCAAAGAATTTAGATGTCACCGAAGAATTTCGATGACATTTCATCATCATCGTCATAACCCCCCTGTTCCTCCTCCGCCTTCTTCACCTCTATCGTTCCGCTACGATACAGTGACCTTGGAGAGACGGTAAAAATCAAAGGAAGTGTCGAATAACCCTTTGTACGTTGCCGAAAAAATTGTTTACAATAATTTAATGTGCACTATTTATTAAAGAAGAATTGCGCATCGAGACGGTGGATCTTTGATGCCAAAGTAATGCACAAGTTCTCGCACCGCTTTTAATATTATTATTATTATACCTAAAATAGGTAATGATGAGGGGAGCTCACGCATTAAACGTATAAAAGACCGCTCGTGATGTAGAGCAACCATTGACGTTCAAACCTCATCGAGTGTACCTTATTGTAAACATTTTTAACGAGGGAAAAATGGATTCTGCAAAGTGTAAGAAATTGATTAAGATTATGGAAGAAGCATATAAACTGCTCAAGAAAGAATCATCGATTGTGGAAATTACAAAGTGGACAAAGTTTGGTACTCTAAATATTCGACTTCTGAACAAAATTCTGAGGAACGTTGCCCTTACGAACGGGAGAAAACCAAAATCTTGACAACCATTGGATTACTAAAATCGTTGAACGAAAAATTTAAACAGCACCTTCAAAAAAGGGGTGAAGGAACTGCGAGAGACAGAAGAAGTGACAGAGTACGTTGGGATGACTTGGAATCAGCCTTCAAGGGGAGAATAAGAACGGGAGTGATAGCAAATTTGCGACACAAGGACTTGAAGCTTTTTTTGGAAGATTCAAGAAAACTGTTCGCTGTTAGAGTAAAAAATGCGCTCCGGAAAGATGGAAATTTGAAGGTGAACGTCGTTTTGTCTTGTAAATTCGAAACTATGAAAGGCGGTGACACATTTCAGCTCAATACTAAAGTACGAAGGTATAAATTTTCCTATTGGTTTGAAGGACATTCCAAAATTCGAAGCGATTAATGATTTAGTGATTAACGTTTACGGTATAGAACGCGATGCGAATAAGGATGGTAATGAAATAGTGTTACGTCCGACACGTCTTGCTTCCGAGGAGGAAGTACGTGAGGGCGAACTTACTTATTTGTGGGATTCTTGCCACTTTAAATTGCTTATGCACACCCAACTGCTTTCTGCTGTTTCTTTCGTTAGTGTAGATCGGTGATTAGGCTCGTCGTATGTGTATTGTAACGTTTCACGATAGTGCAATTTCATACGCTCCTTATGAGTGTACGAAATGGGATGTAGGTAAGTGCTCGGGGCTGGCAGTTTTAAGAATGTAAGCGACACAGGTGGGTAAGGTAAAACAAAATAACAAAGTTTTATTGAAATAATCGATAATCAGTACAGAATTTTGATAATTGGTGTTAATTACTCCGTGGTAATCGATGGTCGGTGTTGTAGGGAACAGTATTGTCTCGTAACTAGCCTATGTTTGTTTTCTATCCCTGTCTCGCTCTGACCTGTATGTGAGGTACAGAGGATCTGCCGGTGTTGGTTCAATAACCCTAGTGGCGCTTTGCCTACCTATGGGATATGGCACTATGTGCGACGCAACTACCAAAGGCGCGGATGATAAATACAAACTAGCGTTAACTAAAGTTGCTGCGGAAGATCACGGTGGTCTCCGCAGAACTTGGACAATTTTCCTCTACGTTGCAGGCTAATCGGAAATCGCGAATATCAATCTTCCGTCGCCTGTCGACACGATTACGGACTCTGAGTATTTGGACCCGAATATGCGCTCACCTGACGGATTCGCGGAATCTCCCGAGGTTTCGCGATATTTTATAGATGCGACTTGATTTCGTCGATTCAACTTTATTTTACTCTACTAGGTTTATCCCCTCTAGGGATTCGGACGTAGCACTTACTTATTCAGATTGTCGATTAACTAACTTGATTGACTTCACATGTCGTACTTCACGAATGGTAATCCGATATTTATTGGCGAGAATCGCTAATCATCTATCGGATTACCTTGGTACTATCTTCCCGCATTTGTACTTTCGGGAGACGTTCTCCATCTGCCGGCGCGTGTTTATACTCGCCGCGTGTCCCGGTCGTCCCATTGTAACGTGTGCGCTCTCAGTGCAGCCGCACTGAGAAGTTGATCGTTTTGTAACGTTACAGTATGTTGATGGAAAATTTAGGTATTTACGAAATGATTCTGAGCAATGCCAATGTGTATTGGTTAATATAACTATAAGCAAAATATAAGCAAACTATAAGCAAAAAAAATAGCTACTTTGTAGCTTTAAATATATTCAATTCGCTAACGCATGATCTTAAATCTCTTGTGATTAGCAAAGTCTCGATTAAGAAGAGACTAAAAGTATTTATAAAAGAGAAATATGTATAGATTAATTAGAAATTTATTATGCACCGTTACTTAACTTTTGCGGGAATATTTAAACAGATATCAAGAAGATTGTCTCGACATCTTCTTGAATTTATTTAGTTTATTAAGTTTAGATTCTAAGTATTATGTACCATCCCTATGTACAGGCAACTAAGTTTGTCTCTATAGGATGTCTTTTTTACAAGACATATGTATATGGTCTAAATAAATAAATAAATAAAATAAATATGCAATGTGTATTGTATTATTACGAATATGAAACGATACAATGGTTGTTATAAAAACTATGATGCACTCAAAATTAGTCAGTGTTGTTTGTATTGTTCGTGTTACAATGGTTGGATTGAAATTGTGTACTGGTGTAATTGATTCTCTATTGTGTATACGATTTATGCGGTAAGCAAACGTAACGGAATATATGTTGAGACGTGGCATTTTGATGCACGTCACAAAATTAGGCGAATTCGGCTACGTGGTGGGGCCGGATGAGTTACGGAGCGTTTCGCGTGGCGTTGGACTGATTTTTATTTTAAGAATTTGTATTTATTTCCCCGTGGGGAACGTTTCGTTTGTTTTTAAGTTCATTAAGCGGATCCGAGAGGATTCGACACAATTTGTATTGAGACGGGGCCCGAGAGAGAGCCAACTACGAGCCTGGCGGAGCGTAGCGAGGAGAGGTGACGTCAAGACCGGAGCACACAACGTGGTGGCTCAACTACGCGAAGCAAGCGGCGAGCGTCTTCAGGAGCAGAAGGCATACAGGAGTTGCAGAAGCGGCGTGAAGCCGAATCTTGAGGGAGTAGAAGTGGATGTGATTCCCGCCTTCCGGAAACGGCACTGCAGCCATCCTATCGTAGCAAGATGCCAGGATCTATTTTACCGGGATCGTTTAAACAATTGAAGATCGCGAGCTGGCTAGCGGAGCCGATGTAACAGCGAACCTGATTGGACCAGGGGGTGGTATTACAGCGCGCTCTCAGGAAGGTTCCCGATTTTGGAAATTTGTAGCGTCACTCACGGCGTGGCCTAACTCAGGGATAGACGTGCTATCGTTTTCTACCGATTTTTGTATTTACTGTATCGTATCGTGATCCGTTTGAGGGACTATAAATCAGGAGAGTGTGTTCCTGGAAATAGTAGGAGCTACTGGACAACGGTGAGTGACGCTCAGGGATATTTTGGCTACTTTTCAATTCACGGGATCAACCGATCTTTTCTGTTCGACGTACTCTTACGCGTCATCCTACGCTTTCCTGACCGTTAAGGGTCCAAGGATAGCTAATCCGGTGACAAACAGGGGATCGGTCTCTCATTTAATTATTTCAATTCTTCCGGTTTTGTGTCTAACCGTTCAGTTCACGTCTCGCGGAATCGTCTCCCTAACACATGGGTGCGTGAGTCATTATTGTATCGTTTATTATCGTTACCGTACCGTTTGTTATATCGTATCGTATGTTGCGTTGTTCCAGCGGGAACATTATTGTATAATAACGTTTGGGTAAATATCCCAGTGTGTTCTGCAGCATCTCGATCTGTTTTCTGTATTTGTCATTTGTATTTCAACATCTTGTTCTAATATTTTCTATTTAAAATAAATCGGATCCGTCCCCGGATTTTGGGTTCCGATAATTTGTCGTTTTCAGTAGTTTTTAGAGTGAACCTCCCTAATTTTCAGATTTTGAATATTGTCTCCCAGACCCAGGACCCCACCGTATAAGAGCTGGCCAGGGTGTCCTTAGGAGACAGCGGTATAACTCTGGTTATACCTGGCGTCCAATAATTTAGTAATTTCATTAATTATTTATCGCGGTGCCATTTATTTGTGCGTCACCGTCAAAAAGTGTTGTCACAATGTATATGTGTTATGGTAAAATAATACGATAATGAACACGTGATAATAGTAATGTGTTGAACTCACCAGTGAAGGCAAGAGAGAGATATTGTAGATGGTTTGGGACGTGTCCCCGTAAATAGTATGTAATCCAAAATTTAGAAGATGGTCCTTGTCCTGGCCGCTAAGGTAGGCACTGACACTAGTGTAGTGGCTATTACGCACAAGGACACTGAGTTCAAAAAGGGGTAAAACTTATTGTGACTCACGATTGGTCTTGCTGCTCGGCCCTAAGGCGAGGAAGACAAGATAGGCCCTAAGGTATCTTGACTAACACAATGGATTGGCACTAAGTTCACCTTTGACTCTAGGTTTTAGTGAAAACGAGTGAAGTGACTGCTTTAGATGAGACTCCTAAGTAGACTGACTAATTCGCTCCTCGATTCCGGCCCGAGGAGTGTTAGGGTCTAGAGAAGGGATGGAAAACTGCCGATTCGGTGCATTCTGAGATCGTGGGACCAGCGCGGACTGTTCTTGGTTCCCGCGGTCTTGTCACGTTATCGGCACGTATTTTGGAGTTCATAGTCCTAAAGTTCTCTAATTCATGCAACTTATATTACTCTCTCTCTTACACTCACCGATAGGTCCCCATGGGAACATTCCGTAGAGGGACTGTTCCCATAGACTTATAATCCTTTGATTATTACTATCTTATTTCTAACTTATACTAAGGAGGAGCTAGGTGCGCATAAGACCTGATCGCAAAATAATAGGGCAGGGGCGTTTGGCGGAAATTTTGGGGTGTAGTTGCGTCGGACGTAACAATAGTACCACTTTATTTAAGCCAACACAGATCAAATAAATCTCCAATTCATCTTCTGATGGTGGAAAGTGAAAATGACGTGGAAAGTGATGATGATGATGATGATGATGATGATGATGATGATTTGAACATGAAATTTTTGTCAAAAAGTGTAATTTACCATTTTGCTTGGATCCGAAATTTATCTCGACTGCTAAGTTCTCAAATTTCAAAAAACATAACGGTCATATTAGACTGTGCGATAGATGCTTGTGCCATTTTCAAACTGAAAACTCTTTCGAAAAACATAAACTCGTTTGTGCGAATATAAATAAGTGTAGAGTGATTTTGCCAAATGATGAGGAAAAATTGCTGAAGTTCCAAAATCATGTTCCACACAGTATCGCATATTACCTAAAGTGCGCCTTCGACGACTCTTTATCCAAATTCAAAATTAATCGTGGAAAGAATTGTATCGAGTGGTTTATGGATGAACTGCAGGAATTAGCACGATCTTTAGAAATTTATCATAAACGTATTGTACCTATGGAACCACTGAGTCTCGAACAGACGCAACAATTTTATTCCGCAAAGATCTGTCACATTTGTGAGAAACCATTCACATTGCAAGATGTCAAGCATCACGATCATTGTCACTTTACAGGCAAGTATCGCGGTGCGGCGCATCCCGGTTGCAATTTGAATTATAAAAATTCACATACTATTCCCATAGTTTTTCACAACCTGTCTGGCTACGATTCGCATTTTCTGATTAAGGCTCTAGCTACTTCCTTCAAAGGTTCCGTAAAGCTTTTACCGGTCAACAAAGAGAGATATATATCGTTTACAAAGAACATTAAAGATACAATTATAAATTTTCGATTCATCGATTCATTCAGATTTATGGAGAGCAGCATTGAAAATTTATCCTCCTATCTTAATGATTCCGAGAAAATAATTACACGTAAACATTGGGACAATGCGGAGAAATTTAAACTGTTAACGAGGAAAGGTGTATTTCCATACGACTATGTTGACTGTTGGGAAAAACTCGAAGAGACGCAATTACCATCAAAAAAATTTTTTTTCGAAATTGAATAACGAGGAAATTTCTGAGAATGATTATGCGCATGCGTCTAATGTTTGGCGTACGTTTAATATTAATACCATGGGTGAATATTTCGATTTGTATCTAAAAACTGATGTTTTACTTTTGACTGATATTTTCGAGAAGCTTAGACGCAACTGCTTCTCTACGTATAAGTTAGATCCTTTGCATTATTACACCGCACCCGGACTTGCGTTCGATGCTATGCTCAAGTGTACGGGCGTTGAAATGGAACTCCTCGATGATGTAGAAATGTTATTGTTTGTCGAGCGAGGTATTCGTGACGGCATAGCCCAATGTTCTAATAGATACGCCAAGGCTAACAATAGATATATGGGCGTGAATTTCGATCCAAACGAAGAAGAATCATACCTCATGTACTATGATGTCAATAACTTGTACGGTGCAGCTATGAGTCACTTTCTGCCGTTAAACTCGTTTGAATGGGAGCAAAATATCGAACAACTGGATATTCTTAAAATTCTCGATAATTCCACTATAGGATATGTACTTGAAGTAGATTAAGAGTGCCCCGCGGAACTTCATGAAGTTTACAAAGATTTACCATTGTGCCCTGAGCATTTTGTACCTCCTCTCTCACGATATAATATGAGAAAAGTAATGACTACACTTCTACCGAAAAAAAGATACATCATTCATTATGAAAATTTAAAACAGTGCTTAAGTTTAGGCATGAAATTAACAAAAATTCATAGAGTTTTAAAGTTTAATCAAGCTCCATGGTTAAAAAAATATATAAATTTAAATACGGAGATGAGGAAAAATCTAGAAATGATTTCGAGAAAAACTTTTACAAACTGATGAATAATTCGGTTTTTGGTAAAACAATGGAGAACGATAGGAAGCAAAAAGACGTTAGACTCATTACTAAGTAGGATGGGAGGTATGGAGCAAAAGCTCTCAGAACAAAACCGAATTTTCATAGCTGCACCGTCTTTGACGAGAATATGGTTATAATCGAATTGAATCGTACCAGTATTAAATTCAATAAACCTATATACTGTGACGTGGTGGATTGCACCCGTCTTGTCCTCGGCGGCAATCACGCCGAAACGCGAGAATGGCGAAAGGCCAAAATAAGTCCAGGCAGGATCCACCGATCGCAAGGGCCTCGTTAGATCTACGACACGAGAGTTTATGATTTCTTTTGTTTCTTTTGCCGTGTACTCTGCCGGAGTTCGTATAGGTTTCTCGCTCGCCGTGCCCGAGAAGACGCGACGTCGGAGAAGACAGAGAGGGGAGAGCCAGCTGGAGTCCCAGGTGGGAGGGAGCTGCGACACGCGAGGGTCGACACTCGCGCTATCTGCGGAGAGCAGCTCTACTGGCCCCGGAGGCGCGCGCAACGCGGGACAGTTTGACGTCACGCGGCAGCAACGCGCTCTACTCAGCTGAGTCTCAACCACATCGACTGGAAGTGGCGCGCGAAGCGCCCACCGATTGAGCACCACTACCGACCCCTATGGCGTACCACCCACCGTCAGGTTTTTGTACTGGAAAATATGTCCGCGAGTTGGGAATCCAGGGACGCCTGGTGCACCCTCGCGCGAGAACGGAGCGTATATTCGTCGTAAGACGAACATTTATGAATGGTATATTGTTGGATGCGATCTTGAATAATTGTCGCGATGACATGTTCGAAACTGGCGCGTGGCGAAGTTTCTGGGTTGAAGGATTCGTCCGCAGGGCGAATCGCCGCCCATTGGCCTAAGGGTGGGGGTGCTGTCTTTCTCGCGAGAAGATCGAGAATTAATTAATCCTGCTTGGACGCGTGAAGTCGTCGGACGTTTGGTTTTGTTTTGGTTGGCCCGACTAAGTAATACGCGAGTGCACGAGGTGCTGTGGGCAAGGCGAACTTGGTCTCTTGGATACGCGAACCAGGGACCCCCGGTAAGCGAGTCTAACTGACTCTTGTGAGCGACGTGTTTTCGTGCAAATCTTGGTACGGAGTTTTGGTTTCGCGATTTGACTGCGCGTGCAGAGAACACGCATTTTCGGAATTGACCAAGGCACGAAGATCCGTCGACCGGCAGGGTTCACTGTGGTTTTGAATTGCATTGTGTTTCGTTTGATTTTGGAAATTGAGCGTTATTAACGTATCCGAATTGTTTCCTGTCTGTCCGTCCGCGAGGACTTTGAAATCTTGTTTTGCGACGCGTAGAGCGTGTACAGGTCCTTGACGGTCGGTTATCGTGTAAAGGTGACCGCGGATTAGCCGCGTCACGATTTTGAACGTGTAAGGTACGCGAAGTACCGAGTAATATGTTTCTTGAATTTTTATTATATCGTAACTGAAGATCCTTTTTTTTGTTAACTCTTATATTGTCTTTTTCTGTATCTCGGTAGTGTGAGAGATCGTCGCGCTTCGCGCCGCCGGTCTATTAAATAAACCGAACCTTTTTGAATTTGAATTCGACGCGTCCGAATTTATTTTGTGTATCATGTGAACGTCTAGACCTATCCGTCCTATTGTTCCGAATCCCGACGCCTCCGCGGTACTGAGTTAGCCAAGGAAGGCCGGAAGGAAAGAATCGACTTGAAGCGGATACGTGTTTCCCGTTTGGAACCTGGCGCCCAACACTATCGTAGAAATTTTACAGGAACAGTTGTTAGCCCTTGGGTCGCCTGGACACGCGAAGGAATCGCGTAAGTTGTGCACCGGTCATCCTCATATTTTCCGGTGAGGTTCGATCGCGTGAAAAATACGTCACAATACGTAGGATTTTCAATTCTGGACATCTCTAAAACATATACATATTTATGATTTTCACTATAACTACATCAAGAAGACTTTCGGCGAGGAAGCAAAATTAATGTACACCGACACGGATAGCTTGATATACCACTTTAATGTTCCCAACGTATACGAATTAATTAAGCGGGATGTACACAGATTCGATACTTCAGACTATCCGTCGGATAATGTATACGGTATACCATTAGTCAATAAGAAAGTTCTAGGTCTGATGAAGGATAAAAATAATGGTAAAATCATGACGGAGTTTGTAGGACTGCGCGCGAAATTGTATAGTTTTCGAATGTTAGGCGAAACTATGGATAAGAAGCGTGCGAAAGGAATCAAAGGATCTACGTTAAAGACCATAACCTTCGATTATTATCTACAGTGTCTCGATTGTCGAAACAATTTGATTAAACCTCAAAATTTGATTCAAAGCAAAAAGCATGAGGTTTATACTGTTGAGCAAAAGAAAATAGCATTAAGTTGGAATGATGATAAGAGAGCGATTGTTTCTCATACGACGGATACCCTCCCATGGGGTTATAAAATATGTTAAAATATGTAAACGTGTGCAAGGAAAAGAAATATTTTTATTTAAAATTTGTTTAATTTTTTTAATTTTTTTTTTATAATAAATTTATATATTTTATGTTTTTTAAATAATAAGTTTATATTGTGACAGGAAAATAATTTTATCTTTCCCCTCAACGTCACCGCTCGCCTAAAACTCCTCGAGCGCTCGTAGGGACAAACTTACGAGTAAGGTATAATTGTCGAAATACGATTTATGTCATTTGTGTTATTTATGGTAGCGTAAGGTACTTATATTACCTACAAATTAGTTTATTATATGTTAATAATAATCGTTGAACTAGCGAGTCTATTGCTTACTCGTATAAGGTATCGCGCGAGAGCGACAAAGAGACAACCTATGGTTGACCCGGTAGTTTGATAAAGACACTGGAGGGCTGAACGCGCATGCGCTGGAATATTGATTTGCCAGTCCGAGCGTCGGTAACAGACCACGTGGTCAAGCAACAAGTGAGCCGGTAAAATAGGCACCGCCTAATGCTTACGACACTTCTATTTCGTAAATTGCATAGCGAGGAAGTCAGCCCTCGAGGAGTCTCGCCTTCGTAATTTGTCTGTCTCACCTATACTGAAATTTGTGTGAACTTGGAAATATTGAAATTGACATATTGTGAACCTGAAATAATTGGATTATTGGATTGAACAAATTGGAAATATTGGATATATTGAAATACCGAAATATTGAATTGACTGGAAATAATATTGAAGGATTGAATATTATAATCGACGATTATCGACACGTTGCAAATAAGTCCAATTAATAAATCTATATTCTCTTTTCGAATACTGTGTCTTTGGCTTTGCAATTTCTTTTCCTTGGGTCGTCCAATTACCCACCTTGCGATCGTCTCATGGCTCAGCTAGCCGATAATTATTTTGAAGAAAGTTTGTTAGTTCTTAAAACTAACTGACGCTCAACATATTAAAATTTATTACTCTAGAGCCCTGGCAACCAATGACCCAGGCCGCGCCAGGTGGATATATTTTCAGGTTGTCTAGTGTACAGGAAATATATCGTTCTCAATATATATAGGGTGTTCCGAAACTACCTGACCCGGTGGGTATGGCGGTGTTCGGGAGGCTTCACTGATCACGAAAATGACCTTCCTTTTGTCCGGAAGCTCTTAGTTTTTAAATGGGAGCAGGTCAAAGTTGACCAATCAGAACGAGGCGTCAAGAGAAACGTAGGCACCTACGAACTCTGAGTTTTCTTTCCTCGCTTTTGTTTCTCGGTAGCTTGTTTCTTGTTTCTTGTTTCCAATAGGCATGTCTTCGGCTGACATCATCCTGCCCGAAGCCACCGAGAAACAAAAGCGAGGGAAGAAAACTCAGAGTTCGTAGGTGCCTACGTTTCTCTTGACGCCTCGTTCTGATTGGTCAACTTTGACCTGCTCCCATTTAAAAACTATGACCTTCCGGACAAAAAGAAGGCCATTTTCGTTACCAGTGAAGCCTCCCGAACACCGCCATACCCATCGGGTCAGGTAGTTTCGGAACACCCTGTATGTATTGTGACGTGAATTTCGGAAATTCAGTCACAAAGATTGCTAGGAGTAGGAAAAAAAGACAATCCACCTGCAACCATCCTCCAAACGTCAGTCACCCGACATTCCAAAGACGGCTTTGCGTGTCTCGCTTATCGTTTATGCACTCTGTTTCCGCCTATCGTCCTTTCTGCTTATTTCTGTTCCGCCTTTCTGCTTTTTTGTTTTTATTTTTTATTTTCGAGCTTTCCTATTCGCACTCGCCTACCTTCTTTACCGTCCTGGGCAAATCTACGTCAACACCACGAGCACGAGGTTGACCGCTAACGAGAGTTCCTGAGCTACCGGACGAGCGATCGACAGAGGCTGGACCAATCTGCTCTCCGTTCCGGAGGACTTCCGTGGAGCCAGGGAGACCCGGGATGGGATCCCTCTACTACTTCTGCCGGCCGCCCATACGGACCGTCAAAAAGGGCTTTCGCCACTCGTGCCGCCGATAGGAGGAAAGGATAATCCTCTATCGTGCCGCCCAGTCGCCGAACGTTCCCTAGCGCTCCTGTTATCAGTGGCCCCCGGAGAAGAAACCAGGGCATACTCTTCGCTAGATCCTGCTGCTCGCACCGAGGACTCACGATCGGCCGCACAAAGGATTCCCGCGCTCAACTCGGCCCTCTCCGCCTATCTTCGGACTCGAGCCGCCTCATGCTTCGTCTCTGGCTACCGTCAAGCGTTAGATTTACCTATTTTGTATTATTATATTGTGTTATCGCTCTACCGTGCGAATGCGGAATTATTAATTTTTGGAGGGCCCCTAGGGCTCCTCCTCTAGCGACGAATTCCGGCTCGTTCACTTACGTTTGGAGCGTCTTAGCTTGTGGAATTATCGAAAGTAGTCACAGTGAACCAAGAAAGCCGATTCAGCCATTGACCGATATCGAGTAGAGGAATTATATTGTCTCGAAAGAAGGAAGGAAGGAAGTCTGAGGACCGATTTCCTCGATTCCGTATCGGATATATTTGGTGAGCTCCTTTCGTTGCCGTTCTTTTGGAGATTTTGTGAATTTAATTGAAGTAATACCGTCTAGACCCTTTGTCTCAACGGCAAATTTTCTCGCTTACCGGGACTGAATGTCGTTCCAGTCCCTCTAAGTAAAAGGACGATAGTGCCGGATACCGTTATCTTATTTAGCGTTTCCTTTTATTATCGTAGAGTATCTTTAATATCGAATATATTGTAATTGAGTTCGTTTTGCTGTAATTTAGTGCTTTGGAATTGTCGAATATTTTATAAGTTATCGATTATCTTCTCGACCACGTGGAAACACCTAGGGCCCCGGCGTCTCCGACTTGGCCGTTTCCTGTTGAGTCTGCCTAGTTGTTTAACTAAATATCTTTTGGGCTTTTCTATCTTTTCCGGCGTTATATGTCGCTTTATTATATTGAATTTTGGACTTTAAATACTTCCTTTATCTGCCGTATATTACTCATGTATTTTTCGTTGTCGTTATAAGGAATGGCCTCCTTCTCTTTCTTTAATTAATATTTAAATCTTTTTGGAAATTCTTAATTATCATTTTATTGTGATATTTTCCGATTCCTTACGCTGCTGGTTGAGCGTAGAGTCACCTTTTTTTTGTACATACTCGCCTGCTGCGAGAATAAAGGACGTACTGACTATCAGTGGCGTACCTAATCTTAATTTATTTTTGCCGATTATAATGGGCTGGTGCTAATTTTCTGAGAGCTGGCCATTTCTTCTAACTAATTTATCTTATTTGTACTGCCTGTGTTAATTTATTTGCGTGTATTTTATATCGGTGCGTTCATTGCCATATTTGTAGTACTCCTGTTGACTCTTTCCAATTGTCGGGAAATTTCGCGAGTGCACTTGTTCCGCGTTTTCGGACCGATCCGAATTTAAGCCTTTGTTCTCGCGTGTATTTCGTGGTCTCCGATTTATTGAAATCGTGTCTAAAGTATCTTTTGCGTCGGCGCGGATCCGTCCCGCTGCCGTGTCGTATCGCCACAGGGCCGTAGTCCCTCCTTAGTTCCGCGTTTTGTTTTAAGAATTTTAGTTTATATAGAATCCTTCAAGAACCTATCGTTTTGTATTATTATTTTAAGGATTTTGTTATCTGGTATCGCTTCCGCACCTTAGTGAATCTGACTGAACATTTATTTTATCTTTTCTGCTTTCAATACGCTGTAGTTTTCGGTATGGCTTGCATGCCGCTTTCTGGCTTTTTCTAATATAGCTTCGGTGCGTTAAACTTACTTATTTTTCTCTGATATCTTTCTTTTACCTCTTCTCTTATCGCAGGCCTATTCCTTCTCTAGTCTAGCCTCTTGAACGCCACGACGCTCTCCCAGGTGAGCTAGCCTCCGAACCGGGTATACTTTTGGAGTTTTCGTCGACCGCCTGATTCTCTCTCTCTCACGCTTCTGTTTCTACTTTTCGTCGCGCTTCTTTCTCCTATCTTGACGGTGTCGCCGTTTTCGTGTCTTTTTCGTTTTCCCTATCTGGCGGTGTCGCCATTTGTGAATCTGTGCTTTTCTATTTTGGCGGTGTCGCCGTTTATCAAGCTTTCTCTTTTCTATCTTGGCGGAGTCGCCGTTCATCGCTTTTTCTCTTTTCTATTTTGACGGTGTCGCCATTTATCTCTCTTTCTCTTTCCTTCTTGGCGGAGTCGCCGTTTATTATTAGTTCCCTTTTCTATCTTGGCGGAGTCGCCGTTCTTATCGTTTCACTCCTCTTCCCTTGGCGGTGTCGCCTTCCCGGTTTCCTTTTCCCTTTCGTTGTTCCGAGTTTTCCCGCGTCTTCCTAAAGATTTCTACGATCTCGAGTGCCCTGCACTCGCGGTGTTCTCCCCGGAGATCACCTGGCGCCCAACACTATCTAGTCTATCGCGTATCGGGTCTTTTGAATATCGGAATTTATAGAGAGAGGATCATACGGCGTTTTGTGTACGGTTCCCTATTTTCCGAATACCGGTTATCGTCTATCTAATTTCGTATTGAGATTTTGGGTAGTGGGGAATATCGTCCCAGTATACAGGCTGTCCCAGAACTACCTGACCAACAGGGTATAGCGGTGTTCGGGAGGCACCACTGATCACGAAAATGACCTTCCTTTTGTCCGGAAGGTCATTGTTTTTAAATGGGAGCAGGTCAAAGTTGACCAATCAGAGGAAGGCGTCAAGAGAAACGTGGGCACCTACGAACTCTGAGTTTTCTTCCCTCGCTTTTGTTTCTGAGTAGCTTGTTTCTTGTTTCCAATAGGCATGTCTTCGGCTGACGTCTCCTGCCCGAAGTACCGAGAAACAAAAGCGAGGGAAGAAAACTCAGAGTTCGTAGGTGCCTACGTTTCTCTTGACGCCTCGTTCTGATTGGTCAACTTTGACCTGCTCCCATTTAAAAACTATGACCTTCCGGACAAAAAGAAGGCCATTTTCGTTACCAGTGAAGCCTCCCGAACACCGCCATACCCATCGGGTCAGGTAGTTTCGGAACACCCTGTATGTATTGTGACGTGAATTTCGGAAATTCAGTCACAAAGATTGCTAGGAGTAGGAAAAAAAGACAATCCACCTGCAACCATCCTCCAAACGTCAGTCACCCGACATTCCAAAGACGGCTTTGCGTGTCTCGCTTATCGTTTATGCACTCTGTTTCCGCCTATCGTCCTTTCTGCTTATTTCTGTTCCGCCTTTCTGCTTTTTTGTTTTTATTTTTTATTTTCGAGCTTTCCTATTCGCACTCGCCTACCTTCTTTACCGTCCTGGGCAAATCTACGTCAACACCACGAGCACGAGGTTGACCGCTAACGAGAGTTCCTGAGCTACCGGACGAGCGATCGACAGAGGCTGGACCAATCTGCTCTCCGTTCCGGAGGACTTCCGTGGAGCCAGGGAGACCCGGGATGGGATCCCTCTACTACTTCTGCCGGCCGCCCATACGGACCGTCAAAAAGGGCTTTCGCCACTCGTGCCGCCGATAGGAGGAAAGGATAATCCTCTATCGTGCCGCCCAGTCGCCGAACGTTCCCTAGCGCTCCTGTTATCAGTGGCCCCCGGAGAAGAAACCAGGGCATACTCTTCGCTAGATCCTGCTGCTCGCACCGAGGACTCACGATCGGCCGCACAAAGGATTCCCGCGCTCAACTCGGCCCTCTCCGCCTATCTTCGGACTCGAGCCGCCTCATGCTTCGTCTCTGGCTACCGTCAAGCGTTAGATTTACCTATTTTGTATTATTATATTGTGTTATCGCTCTACCGTGCGAATGCGGAATTATTAATTTTTGGAGGGCCCCTAGGGCTCCTCCTCTAGCGACGAATTCCGGCTCGTTCACTTACGTTTGGAGCGTCTTAGCTTGTGGAATTATCGAAAGTAGTCACAGTGAACCAAGAAAGCCGATTCAGCCATTGACCGATATCGAGTAGAGGAATTATATTGTCTCGAAAGAAGGAAGGAAGGAAGTCTGAGGACCGATTTCCTCGATTCCGTATCGGATATATTTGGTGAGCTCCTTTCGTTGCCGTTCTTTTGGAGATTTTGTGAATTTAATTGAAGTAATACCGTCTAGACCCTTTGTCTCAACGGCAAATTTTCTCGCTTACCGGGACTGAATGTCGTTCCAGTCCCTCTAAGTAAAAGGACGATAGTGCCGGATACCGTTATCTTATTTAGCGTTTCCTTTTATTATCGTAGAGTATCTTTAATATCGAATATATTGTAATTGAGTTCGTTTTGCTGTAATTTAGTGCTTTGGAATTGTCGAATATTTTATAAGTTATCGATTATCTTCTCGACCACGTGGAAACACCTAGGGCCCCGGCGTCTCCGACTTGGCCGTTTCCTGTTGAGTCTGCCTAGTTGTTTAACTAAATATCTTTTGGGCTTTTCTATCTTTTCCGGCGTTATATGTCGCTTTATTATATTGAATTTTGGACTTTAAATACTTCCTTTATCTGCCGTATATTACTCATGTATTTTTCGTTGTCGTTATAAGGAATGGCCTCCTTCTCTTTCTTTAATTAATATTTAAATCTTTTTGGAAATTCTTAATTATCATTTTATTGTGATATTTTCCGATTCCTTACGCTGCTGGTTGAGCGTAGAGTCACCTTTTTTTTGTACATACTCGCCTGCTGCGAGAATAAAGGACGTACTGACTATCAGTGGCGTACCTAATCTTAATTTATTTTTGCCGATTATAATGGGCTGGTGCTAATTTTCTGAGAGCTGGCCATTTCTTCTAACTAATTTATCTTATTTGTACTGCCTGTGTTAATTTATTTGCGTGTATTTTATATCGGTGCGTTCATTGCCATATTTGTAGTACTCCTGTTGACTCTTTCCAATTGTCGGGAAATTTCGCGAGTGCACTTGTTCCGCGTTTTCGGACCGATCCGAATTTAAGCCTTTGTTCTCGCGTGTATTTCGTGGTCTCCGATTTATTGAAATCGTGTCTAAAGTATCTTTTGCGTCGGCGCGGATCCGTCCCGCTGCCGTGTCGTATCGCCACAGGGCCGTAGTCCCTCCTTAGTTCCGCGTTTTGTTTTAAGAATTTTAGTTTATATAGAATCCTTCAAGAACCTATCGTTTTGTATTATTATTTTAAGGATTTTGTTATCTGGTATCGCTTCCGCACCTTAGTGAATCTGACTGAACATTTATTTTATCTTTTCTGCTTTCAATACGCTGTAGTTTTCGGTATGGCTTGCATGCCGCTTTCTGGCTTTTTCTAATATAGCTTCGGTGCGTTAAACTTACTTATTTTTCTCTGATATCTTTCTTTTACCTCTTCTCTTATCGCAGGCCTATTCCTTCTCTAGTCTAGCCTCTTGAACGCCACGACGCTCTCCCAGGTGAGCTAGCCTCCGAACCGGGTATACTTTTGGAGTTTTCGTCGACCGCCTGATTCTCTCTCTCTCACGCTTCTGTTTCTACTTTTCGTCGCGCTTCTTTCTCCTATCTTGACGGTGTCGCCGTTTTCGTGTCTTTTTCGTTTTCCCTATCTGGCGGTGTCGCCATTTGTGAATCTGTGCTTTTCTATTTTGGCGGTGTCGCCGTTTATCGAGCTTTCTCTTTTCTATCTTGGCGGAGTCGCCGTTCATCGCTTTTTCTCTTTTCTATTTTGACGGTGTCGCCATTTATCTCTCTTTCTCTTTCCTTCTTGGCGGAGTCGCCGTTTATTATTAGTTCCCTTTTCTATCTTGGCGGAGTCGCCGTTCTTATCGTTTCACTCCTCTTCCCTTGGCGGTGTCGCCTTCCCGGTTTCCTTTTCCCTTTCGTTGTTCCGAGTTTTCCCGCGTCTTCCTAAAGATTTCTACGATCTCGAGTGCCCTGCACTCGCGGTGTTCTCCCCGGAGATCACCTGGCGCCCAACACTATCTAGTCTATCGCGTATCGGGTCTTTTGAATATCGGAATTTATAGAGAGAGGATCATACGGCGTTTTGTGTACGGTTCCCTATTTTCCGAATACCGGTTATCGTCTATCTAATTTCGTATTGAGATTTTGGGTAGTGGGGAATATCGTCCCAGTATACAGGCTGTCCCAGAACTACCTGACCAACAGGGTATAGCGGTGTTCGGGAGGCACCACTGATCACGAAAATGACCTTCCTTTTGTCCGGAAGGTCATTGTTTTTAAATGGGAGCAGGTCAAAGTTGACCAATCAGAGGAAGGCGTCAAGAGAAACGTGGGCACCTACGAACTCTGAGTTTTCTTCCCTCGCTTTTGTTTCTGAGTAGCTTGTTTCTTGTTTCCAATAGGCATGTCTTCGGCTGACGTCTCCTGCCCGAAGTACCGAGAAACAAAAGCGAGGGAAGAAAACTCAGAGTTCGCAGGTGCCTACGTTTCTCTTGACGCCTTCCTCTGATTGGTCAACTTTGACCTGCTCCCATTTAAAAACTATGACCTTCCGGACAAAAGGAAGGTCATTTTCGTGATCAGTGGTGCCTCCCGAACACCGCTATACCCCGTTGGTCAGGTAGTTCTGGGACACCCTGTATATTAAAATTAAGTAAGTTTTGTTTATTTCAAACTCCTTATAAGTCCGACTTATTAATCCAAGTGTTATGCAATTCATCGAAACCTAACCATTTAACGAAAAGTCTATTCCCACGTTTCCTCAATACCTTCTCCACAAGGTATATGTCGGGGTACTTGACTCTGATAAGTTCCTGTTCGAAAAAGCCGCCTTTGATAGGATGATCCTGGTAGTCTTTGAGTTTGTACGTCACCGGATGGGTATTCTCCACTTGGCTTATTGTAAAAATTTCCGTTGTCCAGTTAGGTGTGTAGCCTTTTTCAAAAATGTGTTTGAATTTGCTTATTCGAACTTTGTCTCCAACTTTAAATTTTGCAAGTCTAAGTGTGGATTTGATTTTGAAATTCTTGTACACTCGATGCAGTAATTTTTTTCGTTTCTAGCAGTGACGTCTATCGGTTTCATACCAATGGTTCGATGCTTACTATCATTGTAAGAGGATAACAGGTCTGATAAGATGTTTAACCAACGATGGTCACCCTGCAGGCTAAATTGTTTCCACATATTATTTTTCAGAGTACGATTGAAACGTTCACAGATCGATGCCTTCAAGTTGCTGAATGTCAAGTACATAGCAATACCATGTTTTTGCATTAGATTCTTGAATTCGGTATTGTAAAATTCAAGGAGCAAAAGAAGACGGTCTACTAATTCATTGGGATCGTCCCAGTACACGTAATCCGTTAGTCTGTCCTTAGCAGCGATCATGTACCGTGTTATGATACCTTTGCCCGTTACAGAGGACTGTTCAATTAGTTTTGCAATAACATTTTTAAATTTGAAACTCTTGCTCCTACGAATGTCACCATCAGGTTTATAGTACTTTTTATATGCATTCGTTGTTATAATAATGTTTTTGTAATTGTTCAAGTCATCCTGGGTTACATGAGTTTCGTTAGGTATCTTCCTGAATAAGAGTTCAATCAGACCGTTAGTTTTCGGATAACTAGTATCGCCTATATGGATTTGATCACCCTCAAAACTTATAGGTGAATCTCCAACCAACAACTTCTTCTTGGAAAGTTTCCGCACACCATAGGTAGTATCCAATTGTTTATTCTGCCTCGATAGCAGCATATTAAGATACCGTTGCATCGAATCGTTTTGATTAACGGGTAAATCCATGTAATTCTTGTATCCATCATCACCATCACCATCATCATCATCATTATCATTATCATTATCATCATCTTGAATATCACTGATTTTCCCGATAGTGGAATCATTTTTGAGCGTATGAAAGGATTCATTCGTTGTTTCAAACGTATCACTCAGTCCTACATTATGTTTTATTTCATCTTTGATTTCATCCTTAATCTTATCTTTTATAGTATTATGCTCTGTTTGAGATACGTTCACTAGTTTCTGCAGTGGAGTCACTACCGGTTTGAACACCTCACTCATCGCATGCTCGACATTCTCTTTACCCAACGTTATCATTCGATGATTTCTGCGAATCGAATCGCTAGCTTTAGCGATTTGACGCAAGATGTCTTTCTGCTCTTCAAGTTTTTCACGCTGCATGTTGCAATCACTGAATCCAAAATGCCACTGTATCCATTTTTTCGATAATCACTCTTTTATGCTCATGAAGCAATCGAATCCTTTTCTATATCGACCCTCGTTGAGTTCGCTATCCTTGTCTGTTACGAGAAACCCACATTTGCTCTCGTTCCAGCATGCGGAACATAGGTCTCTGAACTGCACGTACGTCATATCAGTGTTTACATGATTATCGTAAACGTGCTTGAGATTCATTTCATCCTGCCTAAAGAGCACAAGCAAGTTAGCGTTGTCGCGTACGAGATGTTTGGGAATGCGAACGTAGGTCTGACAAAGATAGAAACAGTCAACATCTCTGTGTCGCCCCATACTGAAGAAGGCTCTCATGTTATCTTGTTTCTCGCAAGCTATATCATCGTAAATAATTATTGAATTGCGGCGTGCCTCGTTTGGTGGCAGCACCTGTTCGTGTTCCGTAAATGGAAAATATTCAACACCATCGATAGAATCGAGTAAAAGTTTTAAAAACTGATACTTTGGTTGATCCAGTGATTTTGAGTATACGTAGTGTAACGTTTCACGATAGTGCAAATTCGTATACTTCTTCTGAGTGTACGAAATGGGAAGTAAGTAAGTGCTCGGGGCTGGCGGTTTTAACACTATTCCTACCGACACTTCACGTATACCTATTCCTACCGCGGCCGGTCAAATGACCGGTCTTTCACAACTTATATTTTTCAATATTGAATGCAGACCAATAGCCAGCTTACCAGTATAAAAATATATTTTCTTTTATTCAAGAGTACATAATCTACATTTTATTCTTTTTCGTCGCATTTTTTACAAATGGGCTATATTGATTTGAATTCGTGAGAAGACGTCTATACTGTGACAAGAGTCCCTAACCAGACACGGGGTATCCGAGCGAGCACTAGTTCGCTGCCGCGCCACTAGGTAGCCAAGGCAACTCGCATGTAAAAACGTACGACCGGGTAAATAATAAATCCGTCGAGTTTGCGGTTTTTGTCTTCTTCGCCATCCATATATACTTTTGTATCCTGCATCTTGTATCCTTCATCCTGAATCCTGCATCTAATATCCAGCTTCTCTCATCCGAGAGAGAACCATTTTTTGGATCACACCGTCCGTTGAGGACTCTGTGGTTCTAGATTTTCTGAAAGGCACTTCTCGGATAAAATCGTGCCGCAACTACATAACCTTTCGTTTGTAACGACTTTATAGTTTTGGCATTGAGTCTTAGAGAGAAACTATTACAAAAATGTCTAAATCGAACTACCGGTCAAATGACCGGTCGTGGTAGGTAAGACAGACTACAAATTTTTCTCAGAAAATAAACAATAAAAAAATAAGTGAATATTGAAAAATGTATCATACATATATATGAGGAAAACTCGTAAAGTTTAAAGGCGATTCATTTACGTTAAATGTAGGAAATTCCAATTGAAAATTTAAAAACGGTCATTTGACCGGTCCTGGTAGGAATAGTGTTAAGAATGTAGTCGACACAGGCGGATAAAGTAAAACAAAATAACAAAAATTTATTAAAATAATCGATAATCGGTACAGAAGTTTGATAATCGGTGTCAATTACTCCGTGGTAATCGATGGTCGGTATTGTAGGGAGCAGTATTGTCTTGGAACTAGCCTATGTTTGTTTTCTATCCCTGTCTCTCTCTGACCTGTATGTGAGGTACAGAGGATCTGCCGGTGTTGGTTCGATAGCCCTAGTGGCGCTTTGCCTACCTATGGGATATGGCACTATGTGCGACGCAACTACCCAAGGCGCGGATGATAGATACAAAATAGCGTTAATGAAAGTTTCTGCGGAAGATCACGGTGGTCTTCGCAGAACTTAGACAATTCTCCTCTACGTTGCAATCTAATCGGAAAGAGAGAATACTAATCTTCCGTAGTCTGTCGACCCGATCACGTACTCTGGGTATTCGGACACACGAATATGCGTTAACCTGACGGATTCGCGGAATCTACCGAGGTTTCGCGATATTTTATCGATGCAAATTGATTTCGTCGGTTCAACTTTTGACTATCCTATGTTTATCCCTTCTAAGGATTCGGATGTATGACTTACTTTTTCAGATTGTCGATTAACTTGAAATGTCGTATTTCACGAATTGTAATCCGATATTTGCTAGCGGGCAGCGCTATACATCTATCCCCCAAAAAACACTTACGTGTAAAAAACTACGCCAAGTACAGGAGTGCTGTGTATTCCTCTAATAAAAAGTATTGATATCAGATTATTGAGGCCAAGTACATAAGTCACTACATGTTTGCCTATTATATGATCTAGCACTGGCCCATCATTTCAATTGTATTTTCAAAATTTGCTATAACGTTTTCACTACTCTTTTACATTACTACTGTCTCTCGTAGTTGATTATGAATTAATGGTTATTTAATAATTAATAAAACTTTAGCTGATTCCTTATCGAGTACTACTTGGCGGGTCCGTGCAATTCTTGATACAAATTTGCATTCATAATGCCAGTCATTAAACTCAAACCCAATGTCAACTTTCTATATAGAGCTTATTAACGATAACTCGTTAATAATAATCACGGTAAAATCTTAATACCAAACATATAATTTTAGGATACTATTAGTACGTTCAAAGTAAGTACTTTGGAATTTCTGGCACGGACCCGCCAAGTAGTACTCGATAAGGAATCAGCTAAAGTTTTATTAATTATTAAATAACCATTAATTCATAATCAACTACGAGAAACAGTAGTAATGTAAAAGAGTAGTGAAAACGTTATAGCAAATTTTGAAAATACAATTGAAATGATGGGCCAGTGCTAGATCATATAATAGACAAACATGTAGTGACTTATGTACTTGGCCTCAATAATCTGATATCAATACTTTTTATTAGAGGAATACACAGCACTCCTGTACTTGGCGTAGTTTTTTACACGTAAGTGTTTTTTGGGGGATATCACAAGTTTTTGTTATTCAACTGGACATAGAAGTTTTAAGCACTGAAATCTATATTGTCACACATATAAAATGTAAACGCATTATGATGTTGCTAATCAGAAAAATATATTGCGGTGTGGAAAATGTTTAATGGCATATAAATTTAATTTGTAAGTCCCTTTTTCTAGAAATGCATAAAGACATATACAAATTTTTAAAGAAAATGTAATCTTCAATGCATATAGGCGTCGTTAATGGTGTCCAGATTGTTGAAGCCGTGTGGTAAACGTAAGAGAGGAGAGTGTGCTGGATTATTTCAGGCCTTGTACCTCAGGCCGTGCGAACATCAAAGAGGATACTATAGTTTGAGCGAAGCGCCAAAGCTTGTTGCACACTTTTCTGGACTTCTACGTCCGACACCTAGATACAAGAAACTATGGAGCGGAACACCTGGACACACTGAACTTCCACATCCGACACCTAGATACAGAAAACTACGAAGCGGAATACCTGGACACCCTGAACTTCCACATCCGACACCTGGACACAGAAAACTACAAAGCGGAATACCTGGACACCCTGGACTTCCACATCCAGTACCTAGATACAAGAAACTACGAAGCGGAATACCTGGACACCCTGAACTTCCACATCCGACACCTGGACACAGAAAACTACGAAGCGGAATACCTGGACACCCTGGACTTCCACATCCAGTACCTAGATACAAGAAACTACGAAGCGGAATACCTGGACACCCTGAACTTCCACATCCGACACCTGGACACAGAAAACTACGAAGCGGAATACCTGGACACCCTGGACTTCCACATCCAGTACCTAGATACAAGAAACTACGAAGCGGAATACCTGGACACCCTGAACTTCCACATCCGACACCTGGACACAGAAAACTACGAAGCGGAATACCTGGACACCCTGGACTTCCACATCCAGTACCTAGATACAAGAAACTACGAAGCGGTATACCTGGACACCCTGGACTTCCACATCCGACACCTTAACACAGAAAACTACGAAGCGGAATACCTGGACACCCTGAACTTCCACATCCGACACCTGGACACAGAAAACTACGAAGCGGAATACCTGGACACCCTGGACTTCCACATCCAGTACCTAGATACAAGAAACTACGAAGCGGAATACCTGGACACCCTGAACTTCCACATCCGACACCTGGACACAGAAAACTACGAAGCGGAATACCTGGACACCCTGGACTTCCACATCCAGTACCTAGATACAAGAAACTACGAAGCGGAATACCTGGACACCCTGAACTTCCACATCCGACACCTGGACACAGAAAACTACGAAACGGAATACCTGGACACCCTGGACTTCCACATCCAGTACCTAGATACAAGAAACTACGAAGCGGAATACCTGGACACCCTGAACTTCCACATCCGACACCTGGACACAGAAAACTACGAAGCGGAATACCTGGACACCCTGGACTTCCACATCCAGTACCTAGATACAAGAAACTACGAAGCGGTATACCTGGACACCCTGGACTTCCACATCCGACACCTTAACACAGAAAACTACGAAGCGGAATACCTGGACACCCTGAACTTCCACATCCGACACCTGGACACAGAAAACTACGAAGCGGAATACCTGGACACCCTGGACTTCCACATCCAGTACCTAGATACAAGAAACTACGAAGCGGAATACCTGGACACCCTGAACTTCCACATCCGACACCTGGACACAGAAAACTACGAAGCGGAATACCTGGACACCCTGGACTTCCACATCCAGTACCTAGATACAAGAAACTACGAAGCGGAATACCTGGACACCCTGAACTTCCACATCCGACACCTGGACACAGAAAACTACGAAGCGGAATACCTGGACACCCTGGACTTCCACATCCAGTACCTAGATACAAGAAACTACGAAGCGGAATACCTGGACACCCTGAACTTCCACATCCGACACCTGGACACAGAAAACTACGAAACGGAATACCTGGACACCCTGGACTTCCACATCCAGTACCTAGATACAAGAAACTACGAAGCGGAATACCTGGACACCCTGAACTTCCACATCCGACACCTTAACACAGAAAACTACGAAGCGGAATACCTGGACACCCTGGACTTCCACATCCAGTACCTAGATACAAGAAACTACGAAGCGGAATACCTGGACACCCTGAACTTCCACATCCGACACCTGGACACAGAAAACTACGAAACGGAATACCTGGACACCCTGGACTTCCACATCCAGTACCTAGATACAAGAAACTATGAAGCGGAATACCTGGACACCCTGAACTTCCACATCCGACACCTGGACACAGAAAACTACGAAACGGAATACCTGGACACCCTGGACTTCCACATCCAGTACCTAGATACAAGAAACTATGAAGCGGAATACCTGGACACCCTGAACTTCCATATCCGACACCTGGACACAGAAAACTACGAAGCGGAATACCTGGACACCCTGGACTTCCACATCCAGTACCTAGACACAAGAAACTACGAAGCGGAATACCTGGACACCCTGAACTTCCACATCCGACACCTAGATACAGAAAACTACGAAGCGGAATACCTGGACACCCTGGACTTCCACATCCAGTACCTAGATACAAGAAACTACGAAGCGGAATACCTGGACACCCTGAACTTCCACATCCGATACCTGGACACAGAAAACTACGAAGCGGAATACCTGGACACCCTGGACTTTCACATCCAGTACCTAGATACAAGAAACTATGAAGCGGAATACCTGGACACCCTGAACTTCCATATCCGACACCTGGACACAGAAAACTACGAAGCGGAATACCTGGACACCCTGGACTTCCACATCCAGTACCTAGACACAAGAAACTACGAAGCGGAATACCTGGACACCCTGAACTTCCACATCCGACACCTAGATACAGAAAACTACGAAGCGGAATACCTGGACACCCTGGACTTCCACATCCAGTACCTAGATACAAGAAACTACGAAGCGGAATACCTGGACACCCTGAACTTCCACATCCGATACCTGGACACAGAAAACTACGAAGCGGAATACCTGGACACCCTGGACTTCCACATCCAGTACCTAGATACAAGAAACTACGAAGCGGAATACCTGGACACCCTGAACTTCCACATCCGACACCTGGATACAGAAAACTACGAAGCGAAATACCTGGACACCCTGGACTTCCACATCCGACACCTAGATACAGAAAACTACGAAGCGGAATGCCTGGACACCCTGGACTTCCACGTCCGCCACCTACATACAGGAAATTACGGAGAGAAACACCTGGACATTCTGTGTCTCTAAAAACTGTCACCTAAAATACGAGGAACTATGCCGAAGCACACATATACATACACCCATACACGCGCGCTCCACATGAATGCTATTAAAAACTTAATAATTGTATACGGTGTGAAAGCACCCTTATACTAACTGGAAATTCGGTATGAACAGTAGCTTCACGTATAAAGTGTATTTGACTGTGTTGTGTATTCGTAAATTACTAACACCATTCAGAGTACAAATAGGTAATGAAGACACAGCAGTCAGCGCCATCCGTTGGGTAAAAAATGCGATGGACGTGCGAAGACGACGACGACGATGACGACGACGACGACGACGACGACGACGACGGACCTGAAATAAAATCATCTCGCTCGCCATCTCAATACACCCTGATCTCGTATACTAATCGTATTGAATTTAGTGGCAATCAATTCAGAACCCTTGATTCCTAGAGTGAATGTATCAATAAATTTTTCTCACATACAGCCGTTCAAAAGATATTTGAGTCGAAACACAGGTACAAGCGATGCTTCGAGTAAAGAGTCTCGGCGAGCCGTGCCCCGTACGGCGGGTTGCCTGTACTTGGCGCGAGACTCGACCGAGTCTCTTGATTACTACCACCATACAGAGTACAAATAGGTAAAGAAGGCACAGCAGTCAGCGCCATCTGTCGTGTAAAAAATGCGATGGACGTGCGAAGACGACGACGACGACGACGACGACGACGACGACGACGACGACGACGACGGAACTGAAATAAAATCATCTCGCTCGCCATCTCAATACGCCCTGATCTCGTATACTAATCGTATGGAACGGGGTGGCAATCAATTCAGAACCCTCAATTCCTATAGTGAATGTATCAATAACTTTTTCTCATGTACAGCGGTTAATAAGATATTTCGTTCCAAACACATGTATAAGAGTTGACTCAAGTAAAGAGTCTCGGCGAGCTGTGCCCTGTACAGCCGGTTGCCTGTACTTGGCGCGAGACTCGACCGAGTCTCTTGATCGGATTACTTTGGTACTATCTTCCCGCATTTTGACTTTCGGGAGACGTTCTCCCTCTATCGGCGCGTTTTTATACCAACCGCGTGTCCCTGTCGTCCCATTGTAACGGGTGCGCTCTCAGTACAGGAGTACTGAGAGGCTGATCGTTTTGTCACGTTACAGTAGGCGTTTTCGAATCTCAATCCATTGGGGTGCGTTATGAGAGCGAGCAATGCATTTTGTCTTGCCGCAGTTTGACGGCCTGCAAAATACCGCGCGTATACTATTCGGAAGCAATTCACTATGACGTTTCCTCCTCTTTCTCTTCTTAACTCGCGTTAATTAGTAGAAGTTCGGTACAGGTAACTTGATAGACTGTATCTCAAACCTCATCTTGATCATGACTAATGCGAAACCTATAAATAACAGGTTTATAAAGATCATCGTTCAGTCGGAACTGTTTCACGATAGGGTGAGGACATGATTATGCATTTAAACGTAAATGCATGGGAAAAAAGAAGCGCCATAGTGGCAAGGATTTAGTCAACAAAATCATCAACAGTCTACCAGTTGAATTACATATACCTGACTATCAATACTGTGGACCTGGTACAAAACTAGCGAAAAGACTCGCACGAGGTGATTTGGGTATCAATCCCCTCGACGCAGCTTGCAAAGAGCATGATATTGCGTACTCGAAGAATCAGGGAAACCTAGAACATAGACGGGCGGCTAACAGGATACTTGCCGACAAAGCTTGGAAACGTGTCTTCGCGAAGGACGCGAGCATCGGTGAGAAGGCAGTTGCCTGGTCTGTAGCGAACATAACGAACACTAAATCAAAACTCGGTATGGGTCTCACGAAAAAGAAGAAGCCTAAGAAGAAGATAACGCTGAGAAAAGTTATCGAAGCAGCCAAACGATCGATGACACAAAGCAACGATGCAGAGGCAGTAATTCAGTCTGCTCTTAAGGGTGTACAAACAGTTGTCAAGCAGGCTGGTGGAAAGAAGAATATACGTGCACCACGTGTTCTACCCGTACCATCCAAAGTTGGAGGTTTCCTGCCGTTTCTCGTCCCTATGTTTGCGGGTCTGAGCGCTGCTGGAGCGTTAGCAGGAGGTGCAGCAGGTATAGGCAAAGCCGTGAACGATGCCAAGGCAACCAAGGAACAATTGAAGGAAAGCCAACGACATAATAATGCGATGGAATCCATCGCGCTAGGCAAATGACTGTACTTGAAACCCTACAAGAAGGGACTGGGCATTCATCTAAAGCCAAAAAACTTGAAGTGAAACTACCACGTCGAGCGTTAACCGATGGAGATCTACTCAAGTACGCCAGGCTCATGAATATTCCACATTTTCGTGGAATTTTTATGCGGAATGCTATGCCAAAAGGTGGATCGTACAAATACGAATCGGCAATCGTCAATCGTCAATCTCGACGATGAGGATGGTCCCGGAACACACTGGGTAGCCTACATGAAGAGAAAAGACTCAGTAATTTATTTTGACAGTTTCGGTAATCTTCGCCCCCCACTAGATCTCATTAGGTATCTTGACGTTGGTAGTGTAAAATATAATTATGAACGATATCAGAACTATGATACTTTCGAATGTGGTCACTTGTGTCTCAAATTCTTATGTGGACAGTTAAATCGTAAGAATAAGTATCGTCTATATAAACATGCTGCATAATGTCATATCGTTAGTCAAGCGTTTGCAATCATGGAAGATTCATTCACGTTAACTTTATCAGGCAATTCTTCTATACTCGAAGCCCAGTACTTTCCCCCAATTGAACTTTCTCGAGATAAAAATCATGCTCTGGAGCTCATCGAATTATTAACCTTTAATTCTATTCCTAACGTGGATACTGGTCACAACAAGTTCTACGTGGATGATCAAGTTATCGTTATACCCATTGGTAGCTACGAGATAGAGGATATCGAGAACTATGTGCAGAGTGCGTTGATAGATAAAAATATCCCAATTAGTATTAAGCCTAACAATAATACCCTGTGCAGCGAAATTAAGTGTAACCGTGACATCTATTTTCAACCTGATGATTCGATTGGTCGCTTGTTGGGTTTTACTCAACGCATTTTGGAAGCTAATAAATTACATACATCCGACGTACCTGTAGCCATTCTCAAGGTGAACGCCTTGCGAGTCGAATGCAACATTACTACAGGCGCTTACATAAACGAACGTAAGGTACATACCATCCACGAATTCTTTCCGGTTGTACCACCAGGATATAAGATTATAGAGGTGCCGTCGCACGTCATTTACCTCCCAGTATCGAGCAAGACAATAGATCACCTACAGCTTCGAATAGTCGATCAGGACGGAGACTTGGTAAATTTTCAAGGAGAAATCATAACGATAAGACTACACGTAAAATCCATGTGATAATGGGGATCGTGTATAACCGAAAGATTGGTAGTGGTTATAATAGCGGCTATAATAATGAACCGATATGTCTAAAAGGAACCAGTCATCGCCCGCGCTGCACAGCGTTAACTCCTCAAAACGTGTTATTCCTGAGAAATCTGGGACTCAAGGTCACACCAGTCGGAAGAGGAAACTAAATCGTTCATTCTGCTGCTGCATTATTTTTATCCGTTGCTCACCATGGAGGAAGAAACTTTAAATATTCGAACACCAATCACCTTCGATGAGTCTATAGCGCACTGCGAAACGCATGCACACCAGCCTTACGCATCGTCAACGTTCAACAACAGTGATGAAATACGAATCTCCGTCCAACATCAAGACTTGTGTTTACTACCGAGTAGAAGTTCGCTGCATGTATACGAAAAGCTCGTGAAGGAAGGTGGTTCTACGGCGGTTACAAACACAACCTTGGTTAATAACGGCATTTGTCATCTTTTCGATGAGATTCATTATGAAATGAATGGTATAGAGATCGATCGAAATAAGAACGTTGGCCTCACGAGTCTCATGAAGGGCTACCTTTCCCTGACTCCTGGTCAACGCTCGGTGATGGATAATGCTGGTTGGATGCAAGGAGAGAAATTGACCGATGCAGCTGGTTACTTTGACGTATCCGTACCACTGACCAGGGGACGACGCGAGCTTGGGGTCACGGATTTAGAAGTCCTTTTGGGGTAGGAAAGTACTTTTCTTAACATGTGCATGAAAAAGGCCCTTTTTCATGCATTTAAAGTGAATGGAAAGTTGCTCATTTCGAGCGTGCGGGAGAGAATGATTCCCTCCCGCTCTTCAAAATTTTAAAAATTTTGTTAATTTTATTTATTTTTTTCAATATACCATTGTGATTGGAGTTGGGAAAAGAGTTGTGCACGATTCAAAATGCGCAACTTCCCATTTACTCTAAATACATAAAAAAGGGCCTTTACCTGCACTTGTCAAGAAAAGCACAGTGTGCAACTAGGGGAGCCCTTTTCCCCCCCTAGTTGCACAATATACTATTGTAATAACAAACTGCAGGCCAAGTGGCAGGACGCGACTCGGACACATTTTCGAGAAAAACCGGTTTGAAAAACGCAGTACTACTCATATACCTGCACCGTTGCCAATGTTTTCGAGAAGGCGGCGTAGCTCGGTGGCAGCGTGCCTGACTACCACCCGAGCGGGCAGGGATCGATTCTCCCACCACACGTATTTTTCTTTATTTTAATTCTTTTTTTTTGCTACCCGACAAGCCATGTTTATCTATTAACAATGTTGTCAATTTACGTACGAAATGAGTGGATTGGAACACTATTACTTTTTATTATCAGCCACTGGTTTATAACACGCATCGTATTTTACAATATGCTGAAATATGCTTGGTTCGCCTGAAAACTAATTGAAGAAAGACCTATGTTTTTAAATGTGAACGAAATTAACTTTCCTCTGTCACTATCAAAAGAACATTGCCATTGCAACGAACAAGAAGTTGCATTCATAAAATGTGCATGGTGTGAACATAATCTATGTTTTGCATGCTTTTATGTTACATACCATCCAAATAAATGTAAAGGCTATACAGAAGCCAGTAGTGATAGCGAATAATAAAAGACATATGTACACCTAACAATACGCTTTGAATCTTTACAACCTTTTCCAATAAACCAGTGTCTGATAATGAAAAATAATAGTGTTCCAATGCACTCATTTCGTACGTAAATTGACAAAATTGTTAATAGATAAACATGGTTTGTCGGGTAGTAAAAAAAAGAATTAATATAAAAAAAAACACGCGTGATGTCAGAATCGAACCCTGGCCGCTCGGGTGGTAGTCAGGCGCTCTGCCACCGAGCTACGCCGCTTTCTCGAAAACATCAGCAACGGTGCAGGTATATGAGTAGTACTGCGTTTTTCAAACCGGTTTTTCTCGAAAACGGGTCCGAGTCGCGTCCTGCCACTTGGCCTGCAGTTTGTTATTACAAAGTACTTTCCCACCCCAAAAGGACTCCTAAATCCGTGACCCCAAGCTCGCGTCCTCCCCTTGTGAGTATGATACTAGGCTTTGCCGAAGATTATCGCAAGATCGTCGTAAACGCTAAGCACGAGTTGATTTTGACGAGAGCAAAGAGCGATGTTAATGCCATTGTACAAACTGCTCCGGAGGAATACAAAGTTGTAATTCAAAAATTGGAATGGTTGATACCGTACGTAAGGGTTTCCGATCGTCGAAAGATAGAACTGCTGAAATTCATCGAGAAGGATGCACCCATCCCTATGAGCTTTCGCACCTGGGAACTGTACGAGTATCCTCTACTTTCCGTCATCGATTGCTCCAAGTAAAATGAGTCGCTCAAATTTGGACCAGTCGACGTTCGTCTTGAATCCGAGGCAGACCAAAATTTCCCTACCGAAACATCAGCGTTCTGTTTAATTCTGCATGATCGAATAGTAGAATATAATCCAATTAATGGTGGGGTGAAAAAATTAGTATAAAAACCCTACAATAATCTCAATGCAAGCAGTCTGTCACCTTGGAGTTCATCGCGGACGTACAAGGTTTCAAGAAACCCTCGGACGAGTTTGTCTTGAAGGAGCTGTCTGTGATTGGAGTGGGTAGCGATTTCTCCGAACCTGCGACGTTTCTGTTTCAACCACCGTGTCCATGGAGCTCTCTTCCAGCGAAGTACAAGTGCATGAATTTGTGGTTACAACGCAACTTTCATGGTATGTCTTGGAACTCTGGCGATACATCTTATAACCAAGCCAGAAATATTCTTCGAGTCATTTTACGAGATGCTACCAGAATTTATGTAAAAGAATTGGAAAAGAAAAATTGGTTGGAGAATTTTATGGGACAATCGTTAAATATCGTGAACTTGGGGGATCTGGGTTGTCCTTCGCTGCAAAAGTTGCGAAAAAATTCACTTACCCTATGTACGCATCACCATTCTCCGCATTTCAATTGTGCGATGGAAAATGTTAAATCGCTAAGGACTTGGATGATGGAATGTATATTTTTTGATTAAGAATAAAGTGTGTATACGAAAGAAATAAGCAGTTGTATTTTTTCTCACTTACGTGGCAATTTATTTATTTAAATCATAAATATGAACGTTTACAAGTACCGAAATTCCATGAGATTGAACTTCCCACCAAGGTAACGCATACAAAGCCGATTCTCAGCGATATCCAAAACCATCCGTTGAAAGAAATCCTCATCGTCCGTCAGAGTCCTCGAGATCCTTGCTGGCAGGAATACTGAGAAGCTATTCTCCACGTCAACGATGTGTCTTGCTCCAAATTTCGTTTGAATTTTCCTTATGCTGGTAATCTTGTATTCTTTTTCAACCTCCAGTTCTGATAATTTTTTCGTTGGCAGGAAACTCTCCAGACGCACAACTTTGTTAATTTTCGAAAAGTCCATTTTCGCACAGGTTGGATTAAATCTTCTTCTCAAAATCTATTCTTACTTTCAGTTCACGTTCTTTCTCCAAACTCGACGAATTGCGACAGTAAACTAATGAAAGAGCACCAAGCTCTTCCTTATATAGAGGGCACTCTTCTTCTTCTTAAGAGTGTGAAGGAATTTTAATTAAATAAACAATTCATGGATCTACATTTAGGCATTATACAAAGGTTTGCTAAATTCTTTAGCATCAAAGATCGGCCGTCTCGATGAGCCTCTCGAATAAATAGTGCACATTAAATTATTGTAAACAATTTTTCGGCAACGTACAAAGGGTTATTCGACACCTCCTTTGATTTTTACCGTCTCTCCAAGGCCACTGTATCGTAACGGAAATTGCTAAATTCTTTGGCATCAAAGATCCACCACCGTCTCGATGCGCAATTCTTCTCGAATAAATAGTGCACATTAAATTATTGTAAACAATTTTTTCGGCAACGTACAAAGGGTTATTCGACACCTCCTTTGATTTTTACCGTTGCTCCAAGGCCACTTTATCGTAGCGGAAACGATAGAGGCGGAGGAGGAACAGGGGGGGTTATGACGATGATGATGATGAAATGTCATCGAAATTCTTCGGTGACATACAAAGGGACATTCTTGATCTCCACCGACTCCACATGCTGGTCTGCGCAGGGAAGTGTAAAGGGAAAGGGGGTAGGAGCTGCCTAGGAATCGCAAGTACAAAATTCGGAAGGTCAATGTACTCAATTACGTCTGATGTTAAATTTCTGAAATCTGCCGTAAAATCCCTGATACCTGCCGTAATATTTCTGAAATCTGCCGTAAAATCCCTGACACCTGACGTAAAATCCCTGACACCTGACATAAAACTAGAGCCCCCTTCCGATGACGTCAGTCTATGAAGGGGTCGGCGCCGTCGACTCTTGCACGCGCGCAGCACCCTCTTCGAAAAAAGAATTTCGGAGACGTCGGTAAGCAGAAATCTTTCACAGGGGGCCCAATCGTTCTAACTTACCATCCACAGGGGGCGCCAACGTCGCTAACCTAGGGGGCCCCACGTCCCTAACTTTTAGCACGGACGCGAACCCAGATGCCGGTATCGTGTCGGTGCACGAATCTGTATCCAGAACTCTCCTTGTATAACTACTAAGAAGAATCTCCTTTGCTTAGCCGATGGAACAACCCAGCACAAAGGATTCAATTTCAGAATGCAACCCCATAAATAAGGAAGAAATAGAGAGAGAAGACTCTATGACCATCCAAGAAGTCGAGGAGAAACTTGCCGGCTGCAGCAAACTAACCCCGTTTCAATTAGACCACTTTAAGAAGACAATATGGAAATATCGAGGTGTTTTTAACAAGCGACCAGGCAGAATGAGCAGCTATGAACACAAACTGAATGTGTCAGATGAAAAACCATTCGTTCACCACTCCTACCCGATACCAATGAAACTTCGAAGTGCTGTCGATGAAGAAATTGAACGAATGCTAAGTTACGGTATCATCCAAAGATCTGATAGCCCGTACGTCAACCCGATCGTACCGGTCACCAAGAAGGATGGATCCGTCAGACTGTGCCTTGACGCCCGCAAGCTAAATGAACTCCTCGTCGCAGATGCAGAATGTCCTCAAACTATTGAAGAACTCTTCCAAGGATGCAGCGATGTGAAGATGATAACGAGTTTGAATTTAGTCAGTAGCTTCTGGAAAATCCCACTCCATCCAGATTCAAGAAAATAAGCAGCCTTTGTACATAAGTGGAAAAGTTACGAATTCAAAGTAACACCATTTGGATTGAAGACAAGTAGTGCCAGCTTATTAAGAAGATTGGACCACGCCTTACATGGACTGGAGGACATCATCAACTTCGTAGATGACATTCTATGCGTTTCCAAATCATTCGAGGAGCACATGGGCCATCTGGAAGCCTTGCTGAAACGATTACAGAAACATAACCTCACAATCAACTTCAACAAATCCAGATTTCTGAGGTACGAAGTAGCATTCTTTGGACATATCCTCACAACGGAAGGATTAAAAACACAACCTGAAAAAATAGAGGCAATCAAAAATTTTCCGGAGACCAAGAATGTGAAACAGCTCCGAAGATTTCTAGGATTAGTGAATTACTATTCAAAATTCACCAATAAACATGTCGAAGACAACGTACCTCTCCTCAAACTAATCAAGAAAGGAGTGAGATGGAATTGGACTTCAGAGCATCAAGAGGCCTTCGCAAAAGTCAAAATACTTTTTTGCGAAGATGTCATCTTACATCACTTGGACTTCACCAAACAATTCTATCTCGAGACAGATGCCAGCGACTACGCCTTAGGAGCCATCCTAACGAAAATTGCAGAGGCAACATACATAATCGGAGATCCAGAGACGAGACGGGAACGTGGTATGTTTCGCTGTAATAACTGGAAACACTACAAAACACCTGTCACTATACCGCCGATTGCCAGCCACCAATTGGCAATAATAGGCAATCAAAACAAGGCAGAGCCATCTTCACCGAGGGTATGGGTAATTAGAAGAAAGGCCTACGTTATCACCTAGAGATTAGCGACCGTAAGCGGATTAGCTCAGTCACAAAGCAAGGATTAACCAAGTGACAAGTGACGACGAACGAATTAAAGAAACCGGGTGTGAAATGGACATTAAAAATAATTGAAATTCCAAATAAGTGGATACTGCAAGAAGTAGATATCCTACAAAACCGGAAATCCGCTAATCGACGCATGTGGCGGAGAGTCGCTAAAAAGAGTGGGAACAGGTGAACTGGTGCCAACTGTAAAAATGGAAATGGCGAAGGATCCGGCAATGAGCTATCTGAAAAAGAGGGAGTTCCAACGGAAATTTGAAGAACTTTTTGGTGGAGAAGAGAGCCTGCAACAGGGATACTAAGAAGATTTTCACACGGTAGAATTAGATGATCGCACTGTGGAAAATTGGATCCCCGGAGCCTCTATCAGTAAATGGTAAACAGTTAGCAACAGAATCCCAGCATGCCCGGCACATCCGGAGCATCAGAGGTACAAAACCGGAAGTACGAAGCAGAAGCCCCTTGACCTACAGAGATTGCAACAAACGTGGAAGGATGACTAGCATCAGAAGAAAAGACTTAAGGCGGATCGAAGATAGGCCAACGGAAGTGACATTGGCGCACTCCCTCACACCAAGTAATTTCTACGTGCAGTTGAGACAGGATTAGGGAGAAAGAGAAAATATTTTTAACCTGATCCAATACGAGCCACGGGATCGCCTTCAACCAGGAGCCATCATGCCAGGCAGAGGATGCCTAGTGGAGGACTGTGGACGGTGAGAGCGAACAACAACCATCGCCACAGAGGAAGACCGGATGCTTCTGCATCTGGTGGATACGGGGGAGGATGTTAACATCCACCATAGCGCAATATACCAAATATCGAAGAACCTGGCCAACATACCACCAACGACGATACACATCGGAATCGACCGGTGCCGCCCACCACGGGGAACACGTTGGTCACAAAGAATACACTTCTATGTCAGTGCAATACGAATGGATTACAGGAACGCCACGGGCTGGATAAAAATCCGGGTGACACCGCAAGGGCCACCTTATTGTGACGATAGCTCTGAAGTGGTGAACATAAGTGATAGCTCGCCTGAAGAGCAAGAAGATGGACCAAGTAATATATTGTGTTATTCACCAACACCGAAGTCGCCATCCTTGTACGACCCGCCGAATAGCCCACCCACGACCACGTGGGACGGAGATAATCCCATCTCTTGGGGATACATTCCACTAGATAAATCATGGGATGAGGCACAAACGGAACATGGACAGGAGCTCCATGATTATCCACGACAGAGGTCAGCAAGCTGCTGAACTGACCAGGCCCAAGGAAAGGATGTGACGTCAAAGGATGAGATCACTAGGAGCAGCAGCATCAGCTAGCGAATAACGTCACGTAAGACAAAAGGCATGACTAATGGACTCGATACGATTTAATTTCACAGGATGTTTTCCTTAAATATAATAGATTGTATAACTTCAAATAAGAAATAAGATATATTATGGTTAAGATAGAAACTAAGAATTAAGACAAGATTATCGCTCAGGAAACCATAGAATAAATAAGATATAGATAATCAAGCCTGAGTAAAGCGATATGTAAATTCAAACAGGAAAGCCTATGTAACATAATATCATAAAAAAGATACAAAATAGATGCAACCATCACGCCACTTCAAGATCCCCCACTCTAGTAAAAAGCTTTGTTCAAAAACAATATAAATAGCAAGTGCAATGAAGAGCACACAGTACAGTGAAGACAAGTGCATCAGTAACATAGTAAGATCTACCCAGGCAGTGTAGCACAATAAACCAGTACAATAGTGCCATAGTACAGTTAATAACACTATCATTAGAATTCGCAGGGTTTAATATAAAAGTTATGTGAAATCAAATATAAATATATTCCTATATTCTGTTAATAAATATCAAAAAGGGGAAGTCACTGTGAATTATTTCTCATAAGAGTAAATCCCCTAAGGAAGTTAGAAAGGGAATCTACCAAGTCTGAATCATTCAAAAAGGGAAAGAATTCACGGTGTCAAAGCTCCTGGGAGGAGGAAGCATCAACGATAAGGGAGAAGTCCTATTCGAATTATCCAAGGTACGCCAATTACTAATTCTACTCAGCCTTACATGTGTGAGGATGCTTTCTGATTTCTTACAATTCATTCCGAGACGAGTGTTCATGAGGGCACCCAATGGCTTCCAAAAATCCCAAAATAAAGTAAAACGTCGTATAGCTTATGCAAGCAACCTTAGGGCACCTAAGCCTTGCACTATTCAAGGACGGATAATTACTAAATACTATCCCAGAAAGGTTCATCCTGAAGTAGAGATTGAGACGAAGTGCTCCTTAGAGTATCTCATCAGTAAGGATCGTATCGTTATGGTGGAATTGGCCACCTTATGGTGGAAAAGAAGTTGGCTAGATTTGGATATCCCGACCTGAAGAAAGTGGACCTAGTGGATACGTACCTAGGATCAGACAGGGAGCAGGAGGGAGAGGCGACGGACGAAGAGAACGAATGGAGATAGAAGTGGAAATGACAGTAATGGACGTTTTTTTTTTGAACGAACAGTATTTCTTTTAAGTTTTTTTGTCAAGAGATATCTGCGAATGTCTCGGCTGCATTTTCTTTTTATTATTTTTCTTTCTTTTCTATTTATTTTTTTTTTTTAATTAATGTAACAATATAAATTCAGTCATATTCTGTCGAATCAAAACATCAACCTCCAACCACGGTCTTACATACAGGTCTTGCAACGAGACTAATTTTTAGTGGTGGGGGTAACACAGATATTGACGCAGTTTTGTAATGTATGGCATCTTGCCTACGTGTCACTACTATCGAATGCGCTCGATCTCGCGCCATTAGAGAGAGGGAGAGAAATATTTATTTCTATCTCTGTCGTATGACGAGCACTCGATCACAGCGCCGTTTACGGCGCGACTTCAGAAAGTGAGTCACCCCCACCATCGGAGTTGCAAGACCTGTATGTAAGACCGTGCCTCCAACCAACCTGTCCAATCGAAAAACCTAAGATTAGGAAAATAATTTGTTGATATGACCATCCACCAAAGTGTATGATAAAGCAACAATTTATTTTGGGGGACTGTTGTAACGTGACAAATCGATCGATCTCTCGGTACTCCTGTACCGAGAGCGCATTCGTTACAAGCAAACAGCAACGACGCGCGGCTAGTGTCAACACTAGCCGATAGATGAAAAACAGCTCCCGAAAGTTAATCCACGGAAAATAATAGAAAAATAATCCGATTGAGGATTGGTGCTTCTCGCTAATCAATTTAGGATTACAATTGGTTAAATACAGCATTTCAAATCAATTTAAATATTCTTCTTCCGAATTCAACAAGTCCAGTTACGTGAGTAAAATTAAAGTCAGCGTGATTTAAGTCCGTAAGGATAACGCATATTGAAATCAGTAAAAAGTCTTTCAGCACGATGTTTGCCCTATGGGATAGAGCATATTAATCACATAAAATCATCGTTCATAATTTTGTTGAAGGTTACAGCACACTAGCGTTCGCTATCTCGCCGAGCCCGCCGTGTAGAGAAATTGTGTCAAAGTTCTGAGGAAGAACATTGCGATCTTCCTCAGAAACTTCAGTTGTCGCCATATTGATTCGATCCACAATCCTCGTCGTGATTAGGTAATTCGCACGGAGTGCCAGAACCAATAGATAGGCAAAACGACATTAGGGCTATACCAACGCTTGACTTACAAGGAAGGGCATCGAAGTGTCACCCCCCGATTTCAATGAAACTTTGCTATGTTGTAGAGGACAAAAAAATAAGAGACACGTGTTTTTTTTTTATGACCCGATGTACACTTTAAAGGGGTGAAAACCACTCCCAAAGTTCACCCCCAGAAACAGTTTTTTACCGATATCTCTGTTTCTATGCTGTTTTTTTTTGTTTAAACCAATTAGAGATTGCTTGTTATTGAATGACGATATTAAATACAACATTTAGATCTCCGAGGGTCGCATCCCTTATTTTTTATAAGGGTAAAAGTGGTTTTTTAATATCATTTTTCTCTTTAAAATTTCTAAAACTCGCCAAATATTTATCAAAATAATTTCATTCTAAATAAAATAAGACTCTGAAGTTGACCTGTTTCTGTATTTTTCATAAAATCACATTTCAAGTGGGTAAACTACCCCATATTAGTATTTTTCACTTTCCTTTGAAAAATTATTTGTACGTAAAATTATCGTAAGTATATTTACATGTGTAAACTCAAAATAATTTTCACATTTTCGTATAAACAAAAATATAGCGGATATCGCAGCTTGGGGGTTAAACTACCCCTACATAATGCGTTCATATGTAGCGATCAGCTAACAATAAGTGTCAATAACCAATTTCAATGAAATTTTTGTTATTTTGTAGAGGACAATAAATACGAATGTTCTTTTTTATCTGCCGATAAACACTTTTACGGGGTTAAAACCACCCCCAAAGTTCACCTCCCCCCCCCCCCAAAACAATTTTTTCACGGTATCTCTGTGTTTTTGTAAATTTCTTTGTAAAACTCTCTTTGAAAAACCGATTAGAGATATTTGCAATAACATCGGAAAGATCTATAGTGGCAATGCTCCTTAGAGTTTCTCTTTTTGGAAATTATGAAAAAAATTGGTTCTGATTAAATAACAATATTTTGAAATTAATCTATTCATCATAAGCTTCTCTAGACATTAAAGATTTCTCTTCTTACAATTAATTTTAGAATCTTAATTTATTGATGCTCCAGCTAATTATAAAAAAATGCATTCTTGCAATATAATATTTTACAAAATATTATTAAAAATTAAAGCATTATGGATTATAAGTAGAACAATAATGAAAATCTTCAAAAAAGTGTTTCAGAAAAAGTGACTTTTTGCACCAAGAACACCGAATTATGGCAATATTATTACAACCGTCGATTATACATATATATTGTGAGGGGTAGGGTGGAAATGAGAGGGGACACCGAGAGTTAAAAGAAATATAAAGTGGAATTTATTGCTATTCCTAATTACAATTACGAAAACCTTAACCTATTCGCGCGCGTTTTAAGCTAGGGGTGTGGGATGGAATGTGTGGTGTGTGTAGGGTAAGGGAAGTCTGTCTGTCTGTCGGTGTATTCGTTGCGGCCGTGATTTAACGTGTACGTACTTGTGCCTGTGTGGGCGTCCTCGTGGTCCCGTTCTCTCGCGGATCCTCCCGGCTTCCCTTGTCCGCCCCTTCGTCTCTCCTTCTCGCCGGCTCTCTCTCTTTCTGTATCTCCTCGTCTCCACCTCCTCCTGGTCCAGCTCCAGCCTCCCGGTCTGTTCACTCGTTCTCCCTTTCCTTTATTTCTCTCACTCTCTTGTCACTCACTATCGTTCCGTCCGGACTCTTCTCGCTCGCTACGTCGAATGACCGGTCCCCGGCCGCTCGCGTATCTCCGTCACCACTCGGCTCGGTTCGGGAGATTCCGCGGCGGCTCGGGGCCTTGCGTTCGGGTCGTGGCGAGGCAGGCACCTCGTCACAATATATATGTTAGAGCGCCTGGATTTACGCATGCGCGTGAATTCAGGATTAACCCCCAAAGCGGGCCTCTCCCCTCCCTCGGAGAAAGGGGACTGATGTGGGTGCGACCCCGGCCTTGAGGGGGCAGTAGTCCTTCGGACACAAAGAGGAAAAAGAGAAAATAGTTTTTGACTCTAAAATCAGAAGTGGGATTCGATGTCGCACCTCACACGTGAAGCTGGCCCATCTGGATCGCCGAAAACACCCCAAATGGTGCTGACTGCTGAGGCATTGTCCACGCTCGTCTCGCTGTGCCGGGAAGGAAGTGGAACACCAGGAACAGGCCATCCTCAACGCAGGACACTACCACGGGATGTTTATCTACCATCGTTCGACCCTGATGTGAGGAACCACGAGGTGGGAGCGTGGTGTAAAGAGATCAACGAGGCCCAGGCCCGCTACGCTTGGGACGACTACGAAACGCGAACAGCCGCATCCGTACAACTACGTGGACGAGCGAGACAGTGGATCGACCGCCATTGGAACCCCATAGAGAAGTCCTGGACCCAACTCTGCGCCGACCTGGTTACAGCCTTTGGGGGCGAACGCCGACTATTCGATGACTTCGAAAGGGCAATTCGGTATACAAGTGAGTCGGCAGCCAGTTACCGTGAGTACGCAACTAATAAGTGGACATTGATCCAACAATTACACGCAAATTGGACCGATTCAGATATCGTAGAGGTTGTTTTGACCGGGATTAAAGACGAACGTGTCCAATCTGATTTGTTGCGAAACACGCCATGTGATTTAAATGGTCTCATCAAAGCATTAACATCTTATCGTAAACGAAGCCGCTCCAAGCGGTTAACCCCCAAAGCGGGCCTCTCCCCTCCCTCGGAGAAAGGGGACTGATGTGGGTGCGACCCCGGCCTTGAGGGGGCAGTAGTCCTTCGGACACAAAGAGGAAAAAGAGAAAATAGTTTTTGACTCTAAAATATATAAAAGATCGTCATTCAATAACAAGCAATCTCCAATTGGTTTAAACAAAAAAAAACAGCATAGAAACAGAGATATCGTGAAAAAACTGTTTTTGGGGGTGAACTTTGGGGGTGGTTTTTACCCCTTTAAAGTGTATATCGGCACATAAAAAAAACACGTGTCTCTTATTTTTTTTGTCCTCTACAACATAGCAAAGTTTCATTGAAATCGGGGGGTGACACTTCGATACCCTTCCTTGTTAGACGATTGTAATTGACATCTATCGCACAATTGTTGTACCTGTTATCGATAATTTAATAAATTTTTGTTATTTTATTTTACCATTTAATTCTGTGTCGCCTAAATTCTTAAAGACGCCAGCCCCGAGCATTTACCTACATCCCATTTCGTACACTCATAAGGAGCGTACGAAACTGCACTATCGACAAACGTTACAATATGGACCATGCATCACCGATGAAGTAGCGTGGAAGATTCAAAGATTTCAGAACCCATGATTATCATATGGAAATAGAAAATTCCATCACATATCAACAGCATATGAGAAATCAGAATAGATAAATATGAAGCTCAGATGTGTTCTACATATGTGTTGTATGATTCATAAAATCTGCAAAATCGGAACTCCTGATAAAATAGTTGAATTGTTGGTCACAAGATGCCACCACTATGCGATACCGTCATTACAGACAATAACAAGCAATTTACTGATGACGTCAGTATGTACGACAGTGAAATTTAGAGGATCATTTTCGTTTGTTGCGGCATGATATTATAATGAATTTAATGAAGAAGTTAAAGAACTCCCTCTACATTTGTCAAAGAAAAAAGTAGACAAGTCAGTGTAGGGCTTAGAATTCAAAGCAGTTACTTATGTAGCTGATTCTCGCTCTTTGTCTGTAATATCTTGATAATAAAGTCGCTATTGTTACAGTTTTCGTTATTATTATGAGACTAGATATTCTTAATAATGGAAACCTTACTAATAGCCAGCGTGGTGGGCACCAGTACGCCGAATTACTAAACTATACCACGATTCGCATTTTCCATAATGTGGTAGCCAATCTGGGCTTAAAGTAGACGGTCTTCGGTATCCCAAAATATAACACTAACAAGAAAGGTCAACTTACTGATGCCCACAATATAGAACGATCTTTTAATATTTCGTATTCTATTCCAAAGTATAAACTATAAAGCGACTCCGGGTACCGATTTAGATAACGTTCTCGCTTTCTGACTTCCTTTGAGTCGCCACCCTGTTCAGAAGCTACGCTCTCGGGTTGATTCATATAGTTATGCCAATGCTCTCGGAAGATTTGATATTGTTTAGTTGAGGTCGAGGTGCTCGAATCGAGTGGTGTCCAAATGCGCACAGACCACATGCCCACAGAACCAGATGCGCACGGACCGTTTGCCCACGGCCCACTTGCCCACGGATCTCGTAACATTCACGGACCCAGTTGCCCACGGCCAACTTGCGCATGGATTGAAATATCCGTCAACCCAGATACCCACGGCCCACTTGCCAACGGATCACTTGCGCACAGATTAAAATTTTCGTCGACCCAGATGCCCACGGCCCACTTACGCACAGATTGAAATCGGGTGATGCCCAGTTGCACACAAACCCAAATGAACACAAAAGCGAATTTCTGCCTCCTGAACGATATTCCATCAATAATTTAAGGATATTGTAAGTTATCATTATCTGACGGAACCTTTTAAAACATTTAATGCTCTCTTCAGACGATATACTTATCCACTAATCTACCCAGTCTCCGAGGTTTAAACACTCCACCCTAACCTAAACTAACCTAACCTAATTTACTTTAATGGTCCATGCTATATTGATATACGACGATACGGTATCCGCTAGTGGGGTAGATATCTGTGGGTAAGTGAGCCGTGGACATCTGGCTCGACGAAGATTTCAATCTGTGCGCAAGTGGGCCGTAGGCATCTGGGTCGACTAAAATTACAGCCTGTGCGCAAGTGGGCCGTGGGCAACTGGGTCCGTGGATGTTACGAGATCCGTACGCAAGTGGTCCGTGGGCAAATGGGTCCGTGGGCATCTGGGTGGAAGGAAGTTTCAGCCTGTGCGCAAGTGGGCCATGGGCATCTGGGTCAAGGTATATTTCAACCCGTGCGCAAGTAGTCCGTGGGCAAGTGGGCCGTGGGCAAATGGTTCGTGCGCATCTGGTTCTGTGGGCAAGTGGTCTGTGCGCATTTGGATCCCTCCCCTCGAATCTGCCGTGGGGATACAGTCTCGACGTACTGAGTTGTCCATCAGAGGAGAGGCGTGTCCACGGATCGACAAAAGCCCGGGCGAAGTACCAGCGCCCCGCTGGAGAGAGGCAAAGGGCTGTAGAGCCCTGACCCGAGTTGAGGATGTGGTGCCCAGCTGTCGCCCGATGCCCTGGGAAAGTGGCCGTGGAGGATCTCCAGTTGTTACGTACCGATTCGCTAAGGAATGTTCTCGATTTGGTTTAAACCCGACTAGAAATCTGGTAGGACAAGCCTGCCGTCACATATGGGCCGGATCCGGCGAAAGTAAGGCAGACTTGATAAGATGGACCTTATCAGGTCCAGATCCGGGATAGGTAAGGTATACCTGATGAGGTGTACCTTATCAGGTCCAGATCCAGTATACGTAAGGTACACCTTATCCGTCATACCGTATTCAGGTCCACATAGGGCACAAATAAGGAACACCTGATAGGTTGTGCCTTACTCAGGGCCACATGGGGCATAGTTAAGACACACCTGATAAGGTGTAACTTACTCAGGTTTAGATCAGGCATATCAAAGGTGCACCTGATAGGGTGTACCTTCTTATCAAGTCCAGATGTGGCAAACGTAAGGCGCACCTTATAAGGTATAACGCATTCAGGTCCACATCAGGCACAAGTAAAGTACACCTGATAAGATGTCCCTTTTTCAGGTCCCGAATTGGCATAGATCAGGTACAGCTTCCCAGGCGTTCCTTATCAGGACCAGATGGGTTGTAGGTAAAGTAGACCTGATGAGATATACCTTATTTAGGACCTGATCCGGGAACGCCCGAGTTACCTTCATTTGAAATAAAATATGTTTAATGTAAATAAAGTTAGAAAAATAACTGCATAATTATTTAGATTAAATCGATGCAGCAGCGTCGTAACGCCGAGTGTTAATTAGTTTATACTAGTTTCGAAATAGTGAAAGTGTGAAAAGTGTCGAAGGTCAAAGATCGAGAAAGTGCGTTGAGAAATGCTCGTCGATAGAACGAAATAAAGTGGACCAATATTTAAACTGTTGACAGAGCAAAGCGGCTGATCGTCTAGTATACAATAGAATTGAATGGGATGTACATATGTATCTATAAGGAACGGTTGGAAGTGAATGAAAAACAAGCGGAAAAATAAGTGCATAAGTAATATGCAATTGAGAGAGAGAGATAGCCAAGCGTGAGTCGTGCCTCACAGGCCTCGCAAAATTCGTTTACTCTTGGGCGTACATTTACTGCCCTTCTACTCTCTTGCCTCGGTAACTTCGTATCAACATAGAAAAAATGAGTGAAAGACGTAAATTTCGAAAAACTGAACTCGGAGGTCAGCGGGTTCAACGCCATTGAGAAAAAAAACATGTTCAAGAAGAGTGGGGGACTTGAAATGTTTTGAGTGATTGTGAATATGTTGACAGTGACGATTCCGATGTACAGCAAACAGGTATTGTACACTGGGCCACAGGAATGGTGTCAACGGTAGACGCCGTGCGGTGAGGTAAGAGAGGAGATTTGGGCGGCGCCTGCTCGCGTATCTGGGCCTGTGCGTGCGACGCAGAGAGCACTACGGTGCGAGCGAGACGCCAGAGCGACGCTCGGTGCGTCCTTGTTGCACAGCACTAGTGTAAGCGAGACGCCAACAAGGCCCCTCATTCGCAATAGGGAGCTTGGTGGGGGACCGCTTGTGTTCGGGGGCACGCTTTCTCCCTCTCTCTCAGACTAACGCTTTATGACGAGAACAGCTAGTACCCCCGAGAAGGATCTATGGGACTTTCGGTAGTGGGAATGAGATAGATTTTTCGATTATCCGTCCTCGTCAAACAGAGTTGGCACGCTAGCACCCCCGACCTATCGCCGTCTCGCCCCCACTCATGCTGCGCGAATAGGGCGCACGGTAGGTATGGGTTAGACGCTGGACACTTGTTCCTAGCCACCATGTCGCATATATCTCTCTTTGTCTCACTAACGCTGTTTGACGAGGACGGATAATCCCGAGCAGAAATTTAGTCAGGCTGCCTGATGTCGTATCAGGTCCGAATCAGGTATCGGTGTGGCATGCCTGATCAGGATAGCCGGATAAGGCCCAGATCCTGCCCTGATCATGCATCAGTACAACATTGAGTTTCCGTCAGGCTCGGGTCAGGTTTTGGGAAGGCTGGCCTGTTCCGGCTCGCCTGCTCTTAGCCTTATCCGGACCTAAACTAATGTCGCTACGTTTGCCTGATCTGGCTTACCTTACGTCAGCCTCGTATATACATGTAATACAACCACCGGCCACCAGAGACAGGGATTCCCGCAAGCAAAAGTGGGTCACTGAGCCGATAAGTTCCAAACTTTATAGAATTATGTAAAAGAGACGAAGAGGCGATAAAAGCTACTAACTTGCAGCACCTAGCAGTCCTATCCATCTCACTGCTTCTATATACAATTATTTAGGATCAACAAACTAATTTATAATTTGCAGGAATCCTTCTACCTCTTGAAGGCAAGGCATAATAACGTCACACTGAATTATTCCAATACCTACAATATTTTCAAAAACTGTTATAACAGTTCCGGCTATAATCCGACATGCAGTCCGGCCCGGATCAGAAGCCTGATCAGGGCCTGCCTCGCAGCAGCGTTACACCCCGGATAAGGGCCTTGTGAATCGGCCTTAACAGGGCCGGATGCCGTTTTAAGGCACACTTTATCAGGGCCTGATCTGAGCCTGAATAAATTTCTACTCGGGATCGAAAAGTCTATCTCATTCCCACTACCGAAAGTCCCATAGATCCTTCTCGTTTCTTGGCGGGGTACTAGCTGTCCTCGTCATAGAGCGTTAGTCTGAGAGAGAGAGAGAGAGAGAGAGAGAGAGAGAGAGAGAGAGAGAGAGAGAATGATTTATTTGACCCTGGAGCTGAGATCCCTAAGAGCCATAGACAGGTTTTACATAGGCGTAATATCACAGTTTTACAGTGAGTGGTTTAGTAACATAGTAATATAATAAAAAGTAACATAATAATATAATAACATAGTAATTTGTAGAATGAAAGAAGAAGAAGAACAAGGCTCTCATTTAAACAACTATACGTACATTAGGCGCTGAGTTAGCCTCGCGTTCCTCCCCTGCTATAAGATACAAGTAGCAACGTGCCCGAAATTCCGCTAGTGTTGCCGCTGATGTTACTTCCGGTGGAAGTGAGTTCCAAAAGTTGATCCCACTGATGAGGAAGGATTTTTGGTACATGACCGTGCGTGCAGGAGGAACGCGAAGCGTGTCAGTACGAGAGTGGTTACGGCGCAATGCTAGGTTCGGTCGAAGCTGCAATTGATCCCCGAAAAGCCCCGCCTGACTCAAACACAGAGCTTTGTAGAAAGCGCATCCTATTAGTTGCAGTCGTCGGTTACAAGGCTGCAGCCAACCACAGTTGCGCCTGTGGTGACAGATGCTCACGTCCCTAGGAATCCGTAACAGAAACCGTACACAATTATTAACCGCTATTAGCAACGAGCGTTCCAGATCTTTAGACAAGTTCGTGAGTGCTACTGCACAGTAATCGATGAATGCAAAAACCAAGGCAGTAATAAGTTGACGTTTAACGGCTAGGCTCAGGTTGCTGTCATTCATACGAATCCTATAGAGTGCCCTGGACATCCTCTTTCGTACTTGAGACACATGCGAGGTCCACGATAGGGTGCTATCCAAGGTAACACCAAGGTACTTAAAAGTGGGCACTAAATCTATCACATTTCCGTCGAGTGTAATCATCGAACGTACAGAGGAATCCAGCCTATTGATTTATTTCGAGCTGCCGAAAATCATTGCCTTGGTTTTGACTTCATTTAATCGCAGTTTGTTCACATTGCACCATTTCGAGATCTTTTGAATGTCGGCGTTAAGTAGGCATATATTTTCATCTAATTCCGAGGGAGGACATTGTATATAGACTACCGCATCATCAGCATACAGCAAATGTGAGCAATGCGCAAGACACCGTGGTAAGTCGTTTATGAATGTTGAGAAGAGGAGGGGACCCAGCACACTGCCCTGCGGAACACCTGACCGTAGGGGGAGCCATTCCGATCGCTCGCCGCTCGTTCCCTTAACCGCTTGCATCCGATCTCGAAGATATGAATGTATCCATCTAAGCACTCCAGAGGAAAGTCTGAAGGACTGTAGTTTCTGTAATAAGAGCAGGTGGTCAACAGTATCGAAAGTTTTAGTAAGATCTAAGAACACAGCAACAGTAACCATTCGGTCATCTATTCCGCGTCGTATGTCATCAACAAGTCTTAGGACCGCAGTCTGGGTTCCCGATCCCTTCCGAAAGCCAGTCTGACGCAGACAGAGCATATTATGCGTTTGTAAGAAGGACGTAATCTGGTTGTACACTATCCGTTCGAGGACTTTTGAAATGGCACATAGTAAAGAGATAGGGCGAAAGTCAGAGCTGGTCCTCGGGTTACGCACTTTAGGTAACGGGTTTATTATAGAGTATTTCCATAAGGACGGAAAAACACCAGTCAATAGTGAGAAATTGAATAGACTAATAATTATGGGCATTAGCAGCGACCGAAACACTTTGAAAGGTTGTATAGGGAAACCATCAACACCTTGGGCCCGGGTAGCGACCCTTTCTATCGCATCTTCAACACTTTTCGCATCTACATGGAGGAAATTACATTCATTTGCATTAACATTCTCACATTGACTACTGGAATTGGTAGGCTCGATACATTCGGTAAGTTCTTCTGGCATTGAGACTCCAGTAGTTGCAGATGCGAAGTGAGTGTTAAGTTGTTGTGGCGAGATGTGCTCAGGCAGTACGTAGTTTCTCACCCGTGAGAGCCCTAGATTACCTACTTCCTTCCAAAAGCGGCGTGCATTTCCTTCCACAGTAAGCACCTTGTTGAAATAGTTTGACTTAGCAATTCCAAGTTTCGTTTTGAAAATGCGTCGTAGTTCCACATATTTGGCGAACAATATAGTAGAGCTAGTCCGTTTAGAGGCTCGATAGCAAGCATTTCTTTCGCGTTGTAGGTCGCGCAAATCAGCGGATAGCCACGGTGCCGGTGAATGTTTCACAGTAACTTCCTTAAACGGTACGGAACATTCCAGCATGTCAGACAGCGTATGATTGAACGCAGTTACCTTACAATCGATACTCGGCTGATTTTCGAATGCAGAAAGATCGAACGAAGATACGACCTCAGCTGCCGCAGCCTGGTCGGCGTCGTTCCAGGGCCGGTAGTGAAAAGTCCTGGGCGCACCGCGAGAAACAGTATATTTGATCGAAACATATATCAAATCATGCCCTGATAGAAAAGGCTGAGCCGATTGTCCCCATGACGTCAGCCACGCAAGATCGCTGACTGCACATACGTCAATCCAGGTATGAGACTCTTTGGTGTGATGAGTTGGCTGGAGCGGTACTAAATGCAAGTCTTGAGATGAAATAAAACTCCTCAGATGATCAGCGTCATAAGTAGAGGACCGAAGATCCGCATTATAATCTCCAAGCATGAGTGAAAACTTATAGCACGTTGATCTAGATGCAAATTCCTCTTCAAAGGTGTTCGTGAAGCCCATTTTTGGAGGTCTATACACGGCAGCTATTAGAATCTTTGGCCAGGCGGGTGTCCAAACTTCAGCAAGCAGAAATTCCGGACCGCCTTCAGTCAAAGGACGAAGTAATGAGGATGCCACCATTTGGGAGCGTAATCCATTGCGCAGAAAAAGAGCAACTCCACCCCCAACTCTACCTCTACGATCCACACGAAGTACCGAATAGCCTTGTAGAGCGATTTGTTCATCCACAATTCGATCATTAAGCCAGGTTTCTGTGACTGCTATGACATGATATTGATTGAGTCTGAAGAACTCGCGAAACTCGTCAATATGAGCTGGGAGAGACTGTGCATTGAGGCAGCAAATGTTGAGCGTAGAATCCAACAGTACGTGCAGAGTGACAGTTGCAGTAGGTGCACCAAAGAGTCATAAGGTTAGTTCCTCTAAGTCAGTTGTTGTAATAATCCTATATGGCTTGGAATCCGTATCCTTCCTTACATATACTGCCGCATCAGCAATCCATACCGCTCTGGGATTCAGCGAAGGGCACTTTTTAAGTACTTGGTTCCTCAGCTTTTGTAATTCGATAGGCTGGCGGTGGTTTATATATAACCTGCTGTCCAAGTATCCACTATCAATGCTGGAGGTCTTCAAACTCGGGTGACGTTTCTTCGCTGCAATGATTCGGTCACACAATGTTTTTGTGGCTAGCTCCAAAACAATGGCACGTGAGATTACATGATCATTTGCCAGGGATTCTGATGTTCTCTTTCTCTGTCTTCCCATCCGCTCCACACGAAGTATATCAGCTGGAGACAGGTCCACTTCCAGCGCGCAGAATAATTTTATTGCGAACTCGTTGAGATTTTCATTACCGTCCCCTGTGAACTCCGATACTCCCATAATGACTAGTTGATTGGCCATACTTTGACATGCAACGCGAAGAAGCATCGCTTTGTCCGCTTTTGATATGCCAGTAGATTCCTTAGATAGGCGTTTTTCTACAATCTCAAGACGATTCCCTTGCGCCTTAATATTCTCGACCGTAGTGCTTAGCTCTTTCTCTATCGTGTTTACAGTTTGCTTGATTGCCAAGAACTCAGTTTTGAATTTGTTGTTATCATCCGTCAGTGCATCCATTTTTGTATTCAGTTTGCCTACATCGACAACGAGAGTGTCCACTTTAGCCATTGTGACATCAAGCTTAGATAGGCTTTCATTGATGGATCGTAGAACAGACAACTGATCATCCTTTGGCGGGCAGATTGGACAGCCTTGACGGACTGCAGCAGCGGCTTCCGTAGCAGAGTCGACTGCAAGCCTCGTTATAACATAGCCAACATGGAAGTTGTGCTTGCAAGGAGCTTTAGAAGCGATGCCATCACCCATTTTCTCCACGTTTGTAAAACATAAGGCACACGATGGTTTTGGCATGTCGAGAGATTTATTAGAGGTGAGAATGTCGATAAGATAGCGTGATTGTATTCGCGACTAAAATGAGAAATAGATAGTCAGCAGCTGATGGCAAAGTAGAACTTGTCTTTGTATACACTCTTAGGTTCACGACAATTGACGCGCCACTTGTCACAAAACAAGTAAACACAATGAGCTACTGACAGGTGCTTATATCAACAGTGGAAGAATTAGCCTTGCTTGCCCGAATTAATTATATTTAAGCAAACATAAATTTATCCTTATCCACTTTATATATTATTATTGGTGAACGAAAGAGTTGACACTGCACCACTCACGGATAAACTTTTTAACTTTTAATATTGAATTTTGATATTGAATTTAGCGAAAGAGTTAGGAACAAAAATCACCACGCGTGACACGTAACGCCATTAGGCTCGAGAGGGAGAAAGCGTGCGCCCGAATACGAGCGGTCCCCCACCAAGCTCCCTAATGAGGGGCCTTGTTGGCGACTCGCTTACACTAGTGCTGTGCAACAAGGACGCACCGAGCGTCGCTCTGGCGTCTCGCTCGCACCGTAGTGCTCTCTGCGTCGCACGCACAGGCCCAGATACGCGAGCAGGCGCCGCCCAAATCTCCTCTCTTACCTCACCGCACGGCGTCTACCGTTGACACCATTCCTGTGGCCCAGTGTACACTGCAGGACAGTAATGCCGTCCTTGGGTGGAGCTAGTAGGAAGCGGGAGTAGGGCGACCGGCAGTGGCGACTGGTAGCGAGCAAGCCAGGCCGCCGCGTAGAGAGGGTAGCCTATTCCCCTCGCTCGGGACGGCATGTCTGTCCAGAGTCCAGGCGTCCCGTATAAGAGTGTCTCAGACAATTTCAACAGAGTTCGGATAAGTCCCTCTCACTCGCAGTTAGTGGAGTCTCAGAGATAGCCTGCACTGTGTATAAGAGCGTCTCACTTGCATCTAGCGCTAGTCGCCCATAAGACCCTCTCACTCGCTGGCAGCAGTGGCCTAGCGCGCATAAGAGCGTCTCACTTGCGTCTAGTGCTAGTCGCCCATAAGACCCTCTCACTCCCTGGCAGCAGTGGCCTGCGGATTATAATAAGAGAGCCTAATGTTTGGAGTGAGAGGCTCTTATGGGCGACTCGCGCTAGACGCAAATGAGACGCTCTTATACGCGCTAGGTCAGCGCTGCCAGCGAGTGAGAGGGTCTTATGGGCGACTAGCACTAGACGCAAGTGAGACGCTCTTATGCGCGCTAGGCCACTGCTGCCAGCGAGTGAGAGGGTCTTATGGGCGACTAGCGCTAGACGCAAGTGAGACGCTCTTATGCACAGTGCAGGCTATCTCTGGGACTCCACTAACTGCGAGTGAGAGGAACTTATGCGACCTCTGTTGAAATTGTCTGAGACACTCTTATACGGGACGCCTGGACTCTGGACAGACATGCCGTCCCGAGCGAGGAGAATAGACTACCCTCTCTACGCGGCGGCCTGGCTTCCGAGTGAGAGGGTCTTATGGGCGACTAGCACTAGACGCAAGTGAGACGCTCTTATGCGCATTAGGCCACTGCTGCCAGCGAGTGAGAGGGTCTTATGGGCGACTAGCGCTAGACGCAAGTGAGACGCTCTTATGCACAGTGCAGGCTATCTCTGGGACTCCACTAACTGCGAGTGAGAGGGACTTATGCGAACTCTGTTGAAATTGTCTGAGACACTCTTATACGGGACGCCTGGACTCTGGACAGACATGCCGTCCCGAGCGAGGGGAATAGGCTACCCTCTCTACGCGGCGGCCTGGCTTGCTCGCTACCAGTCGCCACTGCCGGTCGCCCTACTCCCGCTTCCTACTAGCTCCACCCAAGGACGGCATTACTGTCCTGCAGTGTACATGCAAACAAACAGTTCAGCAAAATTGGTGGCGCTGAAAGAATGCATGTGCATATAGTAATACAAGCTTACACGGAGACAATAATATGGGGATAATCTCTCGACTCAGCATACTAACCCAATAATATTCCGGCTTTCTGGCGACTTGCGTTATAAGTAGCTATGCCGTTATTCTGAGTGTGACGTTATCAGATGGACGATAAATATAAATTATACCCATGTTTTGGTCCCTTGCGATTCAAGAATTTGTCATTCGAATTTTAGGGAAGAAACTCATTGAGAGTAGATTAATAATATTTATAGATTTAGCAGCATTTTCTGAAATGCATTGAAATTGCTAACACATATAGATGGCAATATACATACTGTAACGACGAATCGAAAAAATAAAGGCACCACGAGAAATAATGAATAAATTCTTAGATTACTGGGCGCCAGGTGTACCGAGAGATACACCGCTGTCTCCAGAGGATACCCCGGCCAGCTCTTGTGCGGTGGGGTCCTGGGTCTGGGAGACAATAACTAAACCTGCAAGTTAATAACAACAACACAACACAAAAAGGGCTCTGCGAAATCAAACGGATCTGAGGTTTCGTTTAAAAGCACGGAACCCACAAACGGGCCCGATTTATTGAACACAAGAAAAATCAGATGAAATATAACAAACAGTAGATAAAATATAAAATATAAAAATTAGATAATGACAAGGTGTAATATCGAAACACGGTATGGAACAACAGCTCCCAAATAATAAACGCGAGTAGGAACAACGGTCCCTTTTAACATACAATAGATGCAGCAACACAAATACTCAATCCCCGAAGGATTAGGTGAGCTAGAATTCCTCGCCCAGAATTATTTCCTAGAAGGCCGGACGCTTCCGGCAACAATGCGCGCGTTAGCTAATACACGCGCAACGAGTATAAGCAATAATATTTACACAGTCAGCTGACGAGTGGCCTAGTGCCCTACTCGTCGGCTTCACAATATTTACAAGTTTGAGCGCGGTAATCCTAACGGTCCCTGACCTTATACCGAATCCGTAGATTCCTTGTTAGGAATCTCGATCTTTCGTTGGCCGTCAAGCGCGTGTCTTCTATCCCGTCACGAATACTTCCGCGGTCGGAATCAGTTCCGGAGACCTATTTGTCTACTGAAACTATCAGTCAGAAAATACGCAATCCCCTTTCTGTCTTCCTAGCACCCACGAATATCACCGGGAGAAAAACGTACCACTGCGCGGTACTTGCGATACACGACGACAGGCCGAAATGATTACGCGTAGCGTGAACTGGATGTTAACAATTTGCATGCAGGTTCTTCCAACATGCTCTACGAATAATCAAACACACAAAACTAGAAACTACACTTTGATGCGAGATAACGGATCCTCCAGATCGCCACCGAATTCGCAGCCCTGGAATCTCAGCGATCTTATCAGCGGAAGGCGACGCGTGCTGTCTGGATCAAAGATCCAGCAACTCACTCTAATGTCCCGTTAATCTCGATCAGTTACAAAATAAGGAAGCTCGGTAGCGTCACTCACCCAACATCTTTCTAGCCAGGTCGTCCAGCTCGCCTAGATCCATTCTCTAGTCTAGATGGCTCCAACCTATTCTCGCTCTCTCACACTCTCACTCACTCTTTGCTATCTCTCACTCGAACTCTCGATACTATTCGCACTCCGTACTCTAGGTAGGCTACACCGCAAGTGACGCTACCCGATCGCTCGCCCGCTAACGTGCCCTAGTGGCGCGGAGGAATATTACCCTTGGACCCAATCAAATTGGCGCTAGCCCCTACGCGGCCCAATTCGCCCGCAATCTTCAATTGTCTCTGGGATCCTGGAAGAATAGATCCGCGCATTTTCTTCTCTTCTGAACGATTGCAGGGTCTTTTCTCGGGGCGGGAATCTCATCCGCACCCTATCCCTCGATGTACGGCTCCAGGCCGCCACTGCAACCCTCGGATGCTACCCGAATCTTCCATCTTCTCGCGGCGTCCTTTCGCGTAGGTGGCCTCGCTCAGTGGTGCTCTGCGGTCGCGCTGGCCCTCCTCCTGCTGGCTACGTCACGCCAGTGCTGTGGATCGCACTGGTCGGGCCCCTTAGCTGTAGTCAGGGTCGTTGCTGCTTCCTATTTCTCTCCGATCGGTTTCCTTACGGGACCGACCACCGCTAGTAACATTCGAAATACAGACCCCGAAGGGAATTAATAAACATTCTACACGCTAAATCCAATCAACGCTCGCCGCAAAGGTTAGGTTGCCTTGCGGTCTTCACGGTGTAGCTCCTATTTCGCCTTTTTCCTCTCTCTTTTGTGACGTGCACAAAGTGCCACGTCACAATACGTATAATTAAGAAGATAGGAAACTGGAGAAGAGAAGAGTAGTTTGCTTATTCCGTATATTTTTAAAGTAATAAATAAATAATTTGTATGAACACACATTAAATGCTATACAAAAAAAAGCATTTTTTGGAAAAAATTAGGATATTTAATTTTTTTATTTTTCCCTTACATGGTATACTTTGTGACGTGTACCGCTCAACGGCGTCGCCTACAAATAATCCGTGGCTGCTCCCAACGTGCTGTTGTCAAAGAAAAGATCCGAAGATCTAATTGTTGGACGCCAGGTGCGGCTTTCCCGCACCACCATCCCTTACCACGGCCGTTTTCAGGTCTCCCGGCGGCTCAGCCTCACCGTACTGAAAATGGTAGAGGGGAACATGGGGGCGACGAGAGAGAATTTCGGAGTCAACTGATAGGCGCGCAAAATGATAAAACAGCGAGTAGAATACCGTTCCGTTTATTACCATTAAATAAACGGCGGATTATACAATACAAATCCCGTCGCGTACAGTGTGTCCTCCAACGGCGGCTCACGACTATTCCGAGTCGTGACTTCTAGCCTGCTCAAGACCTGTCCCTACCTCGGTGTGCCTACCGAATTCGCGAATCTCCTCGCGATCCTAACAGGTCTCGTTGGAGACGAGCCTTCCCGTCCTCGGGAGGGTGCCCTCCGACGTCGGTAGCCACGTGAGGCATCCGTGTGTCAGCACCACTCCCGCTCGGCTATCTGCTCGCGCAAGCTATTCTCTAAATAAGACCGCTCTCGCGGTACTTACCGAGAACTGGCTGTCCCATCAGTCCCGTACCAAATCCCAAATCGTGGTGGCCGTATCCCTTCCGCCTATCCCCGTGGTGCCGCATCCCGGCTCCACGAAGGTGTCTATCAAGCACGCGGAATTTCACACACTCGGCCACGGACTGGCACTAGACCACACAAAAAAAACCCGGGAGCCATGGTTCTCTGCGAGAGATCCCGGTAATCGCAATCCGCGATTATCCGATAGCTCCGCTATCGCCCGAGCACGGAAGAAGGACTCATTTTTCGCGGTCCTCCGGACACGCGTGTCCTTACGCACGGACTCCCCGCGACACACTCTCTGTCCTACCTACCGCTCTTCGCGGTAGGTCAAAAATCAAAACAACTCCTCTCCGGCACCCTCCCCGCGGACCCGCAAACCGTAGCCGATCAAAGTTCCCGGGGTACCGGCAGTGTGTCCTGGCGGTTGGGCACCCCTTGCGTGCGGGCTCTCAACCCAAAGGGGCCCTGTGCCTCCGCCGCCAGTCCACTGCTTTCCCCCGTTCCCTCCTCCCGAACCACGGACCTACGAACTCCTTGGAGATGGAGGCCGGAGGCACTGCCGTGCTGTCGGCAGCGCGCGGAGGTGCGGGGCTCTTGTAACGTGTCGTCCTGACGCCACGTTACAACTTTTATAGAGCGTGGAACAAATTTGCTGCATTTCAAATTTTTCTATTTTAGTTTTCGAGATATAAGCGAAGAATGAAAAACGCCCCCCTTTTCAGGAAATGATCCCCCTCTGTATATGTATGCATGTCGGCAGGTCATTTCTTATGAAGGTTTTGTAATGGCTTTTTTTAACTCGACATCGGTAGCGAAAAATCCGAGAACTAACTATCTTCGAGAGCCAACCTACTGTTATGCCCCTCTATTATAATATAGCCATTAAGGAACCGTTACCCTGAAAATTCCCTACCTTTCCTATCATAAAACTGTCCTTAATCCCAAAAATATACAAATCCTTGTTCCCTGCATTTTTAAAATAGGAATTTCCCAATTACACAAAAAACCCTCCCTTCCTATTCCTCGTTCCCGTTAGACTAAGTATATCTTATTAGAAAACATAGCATCTAAGAACATTTTCAGTCGAACATTTGTAAGAAAAGGTCCTCTAAAGGATAAAGTAAAAGATTGTCTGTTCTACAGTGGTTCTTTAATTAATAAAATTCGTTCGTGAAGTCATAGCGGCGGAATCGTGTATGTCGTATTGAATCTATGACGATATAGTTCGCCACGGCATAACACTATGTTACCTGCGGTCGTCCACCCTTCGCTCATGCATTTGTAAGCCAGGCGGGCGGCAACCAATTCTTTTATCACCGGGAACTGACAAACCGGTATGACCTGGGAGTTGGGTTGGAACAGGCCCAATTCCACCAAAACGAGAGCTCTGACGGAACCTATCAGAAAATCCGATAACTTAACGGATTCTGTCAATTTTTGGGGACGCGTAAAATCGCGAAACGTAACCCTAGGTGCTGATCTTTGGGGTCGCGTAAAATCAACAAACGCAACTGGATGCGCGAACGGGAGTGGACGGTTACGAAAATGCACGGCCGCTCAGGCTGCTAGGTTGAGGAAAAAGGGGTCGAAGTAAGAGTCAGGGAAATAGTGCAAGAGACAGAGAGCGACGAATCGAGAACGTAACAGTACGAATCTGAACTATCAATCGAAATCCTTTCACCAATTAATAAATTGGGGGTCCTCACTGGAGCTGATGCTCAGGTAGGCACTGCACTAGGGCACAGCACTACACCTCCGAAACACTCACAGGAAATTCATAGAATTTCCTGGATATCGCGCGAGCAACGCGAGAACTACACAGGCGAGAACTTCCCATACCGTATCGAAACACAGCTAGAAAAACTATCAACAGATAGCACGGGACCGCAAATTAGCTCGTGACACCTCGGTCGGTGTCCCAAGACAGACTGCTTTGATAATAGCCTAATTCGAGAACTAATTATTCTGATTGGTCGAGATCTTTGTAGTCTATAACTCTTATCCTTTCCCTCGAGCCGTCCCTTCCCGACTAGAAATTCCGTTCGGGGGGGATATCAGGCCCCGACGTGGCAGCCGGATTCTTAATTGAAGGCCCCTTTCAGGCCACCTTATATAGTCCTGATTAGTGATGTAACGCGTTGGTACATCAGGGCCAGATAAGGTTTGCCAGGTAAGGACCTGATAAGGGTTGCCAGTAAAGGGCCCGATACATTTGGTCATTTAAGAACCTGACAAGTGTCGCCAGTTAAGGATTATGTAAGGGCTGGATCAGCATGACTATTTCAGGGCCTGATACATATGGCCATTGAAGGACCAGATGAAGATTATCCTTCAGGGGCCTTCCAGACATTGAGGTTTCAGGGCCTGATATAACCACATTTATTTTATAAGTGTTTTTATTCTCTGACAATACGTACACTTATTACTGTAGTATCATTTTTCTTGTAACGACATAATACTGATGAATAGAATTGACTTACAATAAGAAAAACAAAGAAAGCAAAGGCGATCACGAAAAATGTTGTAGTAAAAGAATCACCCGTTATAAAATTTTCATTTGATATTAACGCTGGAGTCGTCCTCCAGCCCAATCTTTTACCGCGTTATTAGTCCTCCTAGAGTCGACTGAAACATTTTTTCATTTATATTGTCACCAAGAACTTGCTTGTGAACCCCTGATAACATACATAAAATAACCTACTATAATATACACAATTAACAACATAGATTGTTGAAGATTACAAGATGTATTTGTCGCAGTGTCGCCATCAAGGGTGACGTCCGATCTGTTCCCGTCCATGAAGGACGGGACAATACTTAATTCGATTGTTTTGGTTTCCCCCTTTTTTAGTCTGTTTGTTGTTTTTCCCTTTTCCTTTGTATTTTCCCTTTGGGGAGGGATGAGGCCCGGACGGCTGGCCCGGTGTGGGGCTGCGGCAGTTCTCGAAGGGGTCAGAGCGAAGAAACACCGTCGCGGACCCATCGTCCCGGAAAAGCAGTGATAACAACGAGGAATACGTATTGTTTCTCAACCCCGACCCGCCAAACCATCCACATTACCGGAAGCTGCTGGGATAGAGTCCAGCCCCGAGGATACCTCACCGGTGGACCCTTCGACATATTAAATACATAGTAGACATTTGTAGAAATTCGTGCCCTTCAGGGCGTCCTTTGTTTTTGTTTTTTGTACCGCAGTAAAATATGTAGGTACAAGAGTTTTCGAGAGAAACGTACGAATGATAACCGACAGATTGCGTGTCTCAAGCTTTTCCTTGGAAATCATATATTTGATACTATTTTTCTGAAATAAGAATCGAATTCGTGCTAATAAACAAGATGTTAAACACCATATCCATTTTATGCGAAACAGCAAAGAAATGTATTCAAAGACTTGTAAGGAAATACTTACTATCTTAGAACGATATTCCTTATTTTTCTTAAGTTTTGTATCAAAAATATAAAAGTCGTCTTTGCTTTCGATTGGCAATGTAACGGTATTGGCATCATCTCGACTTTCATCGTCAGTTACCACTTGCTGCAAAGGTTTGTTTTTAATTAGATTTTTCATCTTGTTTAATTTCCCATCAGTTTCGACAAGAGCTCCATGCAGGCGATTAATTTTATTTGCCAAACTATTGTAGACTTGGCTGATAAAATGACGAAGCGATTCTAAAAAAAATGATAATTGAAAAAATATACTGATAAAATTGAAGTTTAAAATAAGAATATTTATGAATATTTATACCTAAAGTTTCAATTTTACCCGCCTCTGGCACTGAAGATAACGGTTTACTGATCCTGGATGATGTGGAGTAAAAGATTTCATTCATGCTGTTATGCCCCTCTATCATAAAATAACTATTAAGGAACCGTTACCCTGAAAATTCCCTACCTTTCCTATCATAAAACTATCCTTAATCCCAAAAATATACAAACCCTTGTTCCCTGCATTTTTAAAATAGGAATTTCTCAATTACACAAAAAACCTCCCCTCCTATTCCTCTTTCCCGTTAGACTAAGTTTACCTTATTAGAGAACATAACGTCTAAGTTTAGTTTTAGTTGTGAGTTTGTAAGAGAAGGTCCTCGAGAGAAATAAAGCAAAAGATTGTCTGCTCTTCACTGATTCTTTAATTAACAAAATCCGTTCGTGAAGTCATAGCGGCGGAATCTTGTATGTCGTATGAATCTATGACGATATAGTTCACCACGGCATAACAATGCGATGCCCAACATCCGACGAACGTGCGCGTCTTTCTGCTGCCTCTGTATGAGCTCTGGGAATTTCATCTGAGAGTGAACGATTCAAAGTCAATGTGTTCTTTGACATTGGCTGAGATCTTGAAAGACTGATTTTATCTCGTGAAGCATCTGGTAATGACGATGTTCGATGAGCGTTTTTAAACAATCTCCTTTCGTTCGAACGAGATCGTCGACGCGTTTTTGAATCTGGTGTATTAATTTTGTCTTTCCGTGATGACGAGGAATCAGAACGTGTTAACAGTCTTTTCGATGGGTGTGAGGGGGACTTCTTCTTGTCTCTCTTCTTTTGTGAGCGGTTTTTTGTTCTTTTGTCATTTTTGGGGGTTTCTCGGTCAGTATCGTTTGAGGACGATGTCTGAAATACAGATACTGAGGAAGACTTCTTCTTTTCTCTTTGTTTTTGTAAGTGACTCTTTTTTATATTCCTATTTTTCGTTAGGGATAAGTCATCAGTCAACTCGAACATGGCTTCCTTTAGTGCTTCGTCGACAGTTCTCTCTACTGTTACCTCAGACTCAACAATATCGTTCTTTTTTCTAACTCTATGTTTAACAGACGACTCTCTGTCGGTAGAAAATGCATACCAATCATATTGCATTTTGTCTGCTGCTTGACACGCTTCTTTGTAAGTACCTTAGTCATGATAATTGTTCAATTAAACAACGTGATATATTGAAAAGTTACGAGTAGTGAAAAGAGCCTCGAAATTGGGCGAAATTAGCAAAGAAATTTACCTGCTCTGCCATGTATTGTTACTGGATGTATCGGCCATGAATCATCGACAGTCTCACAATTTTTCACCATTTTATGCAAACGATTAATGTCTGATCGGGTGAGGGGGTCTTTTGGGAAGTGACAAGCTTTACTATTCAGTGTTTTTGAAGTAAATATCCACTCTGTTGGTATGAAATCGATGCTCGATGTTTCAGAATCATCATCCGGAAAAAGAACGATTTTATAAGGATGTGTCATTGTCTAAAAAAAAAGAAGAATAACGGATCTGAAAAAATTGTATTATTTGAATAAAGTAGATTATTAATATTATCACAAGTTTTTAAAACTAATGACATTTTTTTTGTAATATATGATGATACTTTCATGAGACGCGGAATATTAGTTTAAGTCATTTGTATCGAAATTTTCATTCATTTGGAATTTTTCTATTATTTATAATTCGAAAAATATTAACTTACAATAAAAAAACAGACGTTCGCTCCGGGATGTTAGAATAGTCTGTAAGATAGCACGGCAAATGGCGGCAACGAGACACAAAGACGATTCCTGTTTGCAAGTTAGAAGATCCCAAATTCGAGTCCTAAGTAGCAGTGGCTTTGTCCAATGTGTACTTCTCGTCAGAATGTCAGAAAACACAGTGTATAGAAGCTTTATCAGGCTAAAAAGCAGTATATTGATGCAAAAAATACCTCTCAAGCATTTTGTAATCCACCGCGCAATGAGTACCAGTAATGCTGCAGTTACTTACGTTTTGCTTACGCATGGACGGATACTAAAATAGCGACGATCACTGAGCCTGTGGCATGTACGCACAACACCTCACATGACGCGTCGTTTGTTGACGTTGACGTTTTTCCTTTGTTTTTTTCTTTCTTCTCTTCGGCACTTATTCCTTGGTCTTTCTTCCACTTTCTTTCTTGTATCTTTTTTATCGGCGTTTGCAGATTGAAAGTAACAACAAACACGGATTTAAAAGCAGTGAATTTCTATCATTGTGAGTATCAAAAAGCATAAGAAAAGACTTCGACCTTCAGTGGCCTTGCAAATTAATTACATGTAAAACACTTGTCAAACACGACAGTATACGTCGTAGCCCGCCGCTTGCTGAGTATCAACTAATGCCGCAGTCAACCCTTCGCGTCTATATACAGTGGGAGACAAAATTGAGGGTACGAAATGTAATAAATATTTTACTTGAACAGATCTATACCAATATAGCAAAAGAATCAGAATCACTTATTCATTATAAAGTGTGGGTAGGATTAACTATTGTACTTATCGGTATTAAATAAAACTTGAAATAATAGAATTACTTTCTGTACCGCCACGACTAAAATAAAATAATGTAACCAGGAGCGGACAAAATTGTGAGTACGATGACAGAATTACAGTGATAGTGAGATAAATAATCAAAAATAAATATTATTAATATTTGGTATGACCTCCTTGGGCTTCTATTACTGCTGCTAGTCGTCGTGGTACACTTTCTATTAAACTATGGATAAGATTGGTTGGAATACCCTCCCACGCTGTACGCAGTTTGTCAAAAAAACACGTTGCATTATTAATATCCACACGTGATACTTTTTCATCCAAATAAGACCAAAGATTTTCAATGGGATTGAGATCAGGACTCTGCGATGGCCATTTTAACACTCGGATTTGATTTTCCTCAAAATATCGTCTCGCTGGTTTTGAAGTATGCTTTGGGTCGTTATCATTTTGAAAGATAAAATCGTGTCCCAAGTTCAATTTTTCAGCTAACACATGAAAATTCTCTTGTAAAATAGCAACATAAAACTATCCCGTCATTTTTCCTTCAATTCGTTTCAAATTTCCTAATCCGCCGTAGCTGCAGCAGCCCCAAACCATTACGTTTCCTCCTCCGTGCTTAATCGTTGACTGAATCATGTTTGATTTATAAGCTTCACCGGGCCGTCTCCAAACTCGACCTGGCTTTTTCATATTATGAAGCTCGAATTTACTTTCATCTGACCAAATCACACGTTCCCAGAAGGAAAGAGGTTTCGAAAGATACTTTTTTGCAAACTCTATTCTCATCATCTTATGTTTCTTAGTGAGGAATGACTTGCGTCGTCTGGAAAAGCTTCGAATACCGGCTTCTCTGAGTCTACGCTTTACTGTTTTTGTCGAAACATCCACCTGCATTTTTTCCTTGACTTCACGAGCACTTAAATTTGGATCTTTGTTAATTTCTCGCAATATTCGACTATCCTCCCTTGCTGTTGTTTTTCGTTTCCGTCCTCTTCCTGGAATATTTTCGACGCTATTCATTTTATCAAATTTTTTACAAATTCTCACGACAGCATTTTTCGAAATAGAATATTTTAATGCAATTTTGCCATAACTTAAACCAGAGTTACGGTCTTCTACCACTCTTATTCGAATATCTCTGCTCAGTTCCGTCCTTTGCGACATTTTCTAAAAACGTAAATAAAACGTTTGGTTGCATTTAGTTGTTTTCAGTTGAAAATAGTCCGGCAATGCTACACTTTTAATACTTACCATGTATTTCCCCTGAACTCTCTAGCAAATCTTGCAAAATGACAATGTACCCACAATTTTGTCTATTACAAATGACGCGCCAACAGGTTCCTCCACTAACAAGGAAGACTATCGAAGTGTCACCCCCCGATTTCAATGAAACTTTGCTATGTTGTAGAGGACAAAAAAATAAGAGACACGTGTTTTTTTTATGTGCCGATATACACTTTAAACGGGTGAAATCAACCCCCAAAGTTGGGCATGTCGAGGGGTGGTAATGCAGTTTCACCTAGAAGGAATCGTCCGATTTCAATGAAACAAAAACTAAAATATTTCTCATCACGAGTAATGTAAAGTGAAACTAGACATTAAAAAAAATTGTCTCTTGAGGGGGTGAACCACCCCTTGATTATTACTTTTTTCACCCTATTTAAAAAACTTACGAATGGAATTCAATGAAATACGTACCATTTGAAAGAGGAAGGAAAATTAAAGTTTACATGTTTTTGCTTTTTTGCGGGATGTCATGCTTAAGGGGGTAAACCACCCCCTGCGTACCGATGCATGTATTCCCATATAGGACCCATTCTTGCGCAATTTAAAAGTGTAAATTAATTTAAAATATTCTCGTTAGTGACAATCGATAAACAATAAGTGAATATTAACGTATTACCCCTAATTAAGGGGGTAAACTACCCACTCCGTACCTACCCCCTGCATACCGATGCACGGACTTCCATATAGGACCGCTTCTCGCGCAGTTTAAAAGTGTAAATTAATTCAAAATATTCTTGTTACTGACAGTGGATAAACAATAAGTGAAAATTAACGCTTCATACGTAATTAAGCGGGTAAGTTTATTAGAGTTTGAATATAAATTAATGTAATAGTCCTCCCACTCTGCACGCTTCCGCCTAGAGGTAAGTACGGGAGCTAGTTTACCATAGTACCAGTTTCTATTATTTTATATTTAAAATATATTTACGCTCACTAATGATGGGCGGAATGGTAAATAGTCTTTTATTTACCAATGTGAAGCGATATTTTTATATGTATCCCGCGTCCATAAGACGAGAGCCGTTCGGCGAGCGGGAAACGATAGCAACGCCGAGCTACGCGTCGCGGAGAGGAAACGCGTGACGAGGCAGCAGAAGGGCCAGAGGCAGGAGAACTTCGTTAATTTTCACTTATTGTTTATCCACGGTCAGTAACAAGAATATTTTGAATTAATTTACACTTTTAAACTGCGCGAGAAGCGGTCCTATATGGAAGTCCGTGCATCGGTATGCAGGGGGTAGGTACGGAGTGGGTAGTTTACCCCCTTAATTAGGGGTAATACGTTAATATTCACTTATTGTTTATCGATTGTCACTAACGAGAATATTTTAAATTAATTTACACTTTTAAATTGCGCAAGAAGGGGTCCTATATGGGAATACATGCATCGGTACGCAGGGGGTGGTTTACCCCCTTAAACATGACATCCCGCAAAAAAGCAAAAACATGTAAACTTTAATTTTCCTTCCTCTTTCAAATGGTACGTATTTCATTGAATTCCATTCGTAAGTTTTTTAAATAGGGTGAAAAAAGTAATAATCAAGGGGTGGTTCACCCCCTCAAGAGACAATTTTTTTTTAATGTCTAGTTGCACTTTATATTACTCGCGATGAGAAACATTTTAGTTTTTGTTTCATTGAAATCGGACGATTCCTTCTAGGTGAAACTGCATTACCACCCCTCGACATGCCCAACTTTGGGGGTTGATTTCACCCCTTTAAAGTGTATATCGGCACATAAAAAAAACACGTGTCTCTTATTTTTTTTGTCCTCTACAACATAGCAAAGTTTCATTGAAATCGGGGGGTGACACTTCGATAGTCTTCCTTGTAAGTACTATTGAACGTGACTCGACCTGTGACTCCGTACAGCGAGTATGGCCGTAGTTAAAGTACAGGGTGCCCCAGGATTTTGTAAATTTTCGATTACCTAACTTGAACTAGATTTTGTAATAAATTTTTTTATATAGTATGTGGCGTACCCTCAATTTTGTCCCCCACTGTACATACGTTACACGAGGGCGCGACCGTGCACGTATCACATATATGACTCGTCGTCCACAGAACTTAATATTTTTTTCTTGTTTTTCCGTCATTTTTCAATTCTGTTTTTTCTTCTTAGCACTCGCACGTGGCGTAACTTATGCACATGATGCGTCGAACTAAACTACATATGAAGAAGAGGCAATGTATACATTTTATGCTTTCCCTCGTGACGGATATCAAAAGTGACCATTTTTTGCACAATTTGATTCAACTTATATAACCCCGAAGAATTAGCCTCTTCCGCAACAATCCACATACGTAATGCGTGTGAATTACACGGATATGTCAATAATGGTTTTTTCTTTTTTAACACAGTATCACAGATATGAATGTCATCTGTACTGCTGCGTAGAAGGTACATACTGGTTATTTGCAATGTTTCATTCTCTAGTATCACAGTATTATTGGTTTTTTTGGTAGTCAAAGTCGCGGCTTTATATTTGAGGCGTTTAACAACAACCTTTCCTGTCATATTTGGGCAAAGTTGTCTCAATATCTGTAGCGGTGGCTCTGGTATTGATTTTTTACAATTAACGAAGAATGTCTCGTATAAACGCCTACAAACTTGAGCAAGGGGTCTATTTCCATTACGAAGAAATTTTTTTATTCTTCCAAGAGCACTTTCAAATGGAAATGTGCTGATATTCAAAATTAAACAATGCGTATTATAAACGTCATCAGCCATATGAATGAGATTGTGCACATTTCCAATGAGACTGGCTTTACCATAAAAACGTGACAGCAAAATGACGAATTTTTATAGCAATTTTTTAGCATTGCTGCAGTCTAGAACCACTTTACTTTTTGAACACAATATGCGACCAGCTACATGGAGAAGAAGAAAGTGTTTATAAATTTATTCTGGCAATACCTTTCTGAATATTATTGGACCTGCATACAATAATGTAAATTTAAATTCAGTTGCTTTAAAACGTTCTACTTCAGTTAGTGAGCGAGTAGTACGTTGAAGTTCACAAGGAATTTGATTTTGGATTTCCAATAAAAGACTAGACAATAGTGCCTTACCAGTATGACTCACTCGTGTATTGGAATTGCGATGCAACCAATAGCCTAAGAGTTTTTTCATTACTCCTAAACATACTAGATGCATGAAGTCAAATACAAAAAGTACAACCATATTAATTGATGGCCTGATATTCAACAAAAGCGACCGACCTGTGTGATGATCAGGGTTTATTTGACTTCGGAAAGAATTACCTGTTCTCTGTTCAGATAAATCATCTACTGGATATATTGTTCTTTTCTTAACTCTTCCCCCACGTATAGTGCACCTTTCGCAAGCCCAATAGCCCCCATGGCCTTTGATACACTTTAAGAAGGCACGAGCAGGTGTGTCACATATGAAACTTTTGATACATAGAGTGAATGTTTCATTACCAAAGACCAATCCATGAGCTTGTAGTTCATTTATTTATATTATAAACTTTTTTAAATATTCGTTTATACTCTCTGATTTATGAGTACTTGAATAGATTGCTACTGGGAAAGATTTGTAGTCATTTTCCTCCGAAAATACCTGGCAGAGAATTTGACGGAATTGCCTAGAACTTGATTTGTACAATTGCAATCCATCAACATTCACTAGCAACTGAATAATTCGATTTTCATGTAAAGAAGGGTTTACTGTTCGCTGCAAATGTTCAGACATCCCAAAATATACAAATAAACTACCATCCTGATCATGGATTTCAATAGTGTATTTTGCTTTTGTCGTTTTTAAAAATGTCTTTGAAGATTTTGATAAACCCGGTAGCAATCTTCTGCGAAGTATATTGAGTAATCCATCTATACGTTGTGACGTACTGGGCCACGTAAATGGCTCAGGGTCTCGCAAGAACAGCTATCGCAAAAACTATGGGGTGAGGGGAACGCAAAAGAAAGTGGAACACGGTGTAAAGTAGGAAAGAATATAATTGATAGCGTAAATACTAATCCAAAGAAAAATAGAAAAGAAAAGAAATCAGAACTTAATACTCTAGAAAACTGTATCGCTCGAAATACGCAAGGCTAGACAATAACACGCGGGCTCACGCGGGAGCACGCGGTGTCACAACGGACCCTTTAAACGGACTAGTGGGCCAGGGGAATCGGGGAACGGAGGGGTATGGTATTGACAAGGGGGCAGGAGGGATAGGAGGGCTTACCGGCACGAAATAATACGCAAACACAATAACTTGGGCGCCAGCTACTTATACGGCGTAGCATCGTCGAGTGACCTCAGAAGGTCCTCGAATATTTACTAGGATTTGAAAAGGCACGGTTAGCCAGGGAGAGGTGAGGGGTCTCAGGGGGAAAGGTTCCCGAACGCGATAATGGCTACTTTGATACCTCGGTGAGAACGCGAAAATGGGCAGGAGATACTAAATTCGAACGCACGCAATATACCACTGGCCGCACGCGGTTGGCGGAAGGCCAGGCTAAAACTCCAAAAAGATAAGCTACACAAGACGGCTGGTCCACGTGGGGGCGGCTCGTAATATCCAAAAAGGGAAATCTACTATTCCTTAAACGCTAAAGCCAGAGGTGGGGTAGGGAAGGGAGAAAAGGAAAACGCAATCACTCTAACGTACTCACTCAAAACGTGGCTCGATATAATCCAAAATACTCGCAACACTATAATCCAGATTCGCACTTATCTCAATTATACCACTCTCACTCAACTCACACTTAGCGCTACCGAACCCTGGCTCGAAGTGAAGATCTCTTTTTGAATTCCGGTCCTCGTTGTTTCCGTTCCCAGGCCTCCAGGGCCTCGGGGATTGGTTCGATCGCTGGGCTGAGAGGGCTACGCGCTCTGGCATTGGTCGGCAGTTCCGGCATGGCAGGGCATTGGTTCTTTCCGCCGACGGGCCTTCCAGGGCCTCGCGGGCGGCTGGCACCGCGCTGGCTGTCGCGCACCGGGCAACATGGCGGCCTCCAGGCCTGTCAAAATTCCTCCCGGGCACATCCGCGGTTTCGGACAGAGAGGGCTCCACCGCTGTCACACGAGCCTCTTTACTACCCGTGTGACGGGACTGCACCGGGGCTGCATCTCTGTGGCGATGGTGGCTGGCTGGCGGGCATCATCCCACGGGAGTCTCGATCAGCTGTTTCCTCACTGCCCATGCCATCCCTGCCTTCCGTTGCCTCGGCAACGTAGCCACTCTCTCAATCTTTCCTGGGATGCTGTTGTCCTCGTTGAGGGTCCACGATGACAGTCCTCGAGCCAGTGCCCTACGGGGAATGGCGGCAGGGAGGGAAGGGAGGAGGGGAGGGATCTGACGACTAGTTATATCATACCTAAGACATTAAATATTCGCAATTAACAATACTTCTTTATAATATACGCCATAAATGTGCTCGGGGCCAGTGGTGCCCTCGAGCCAGGTGACGGGGAGGAGTTTATTGTAACATTTTTGTTACAACGTGTATGAGGAATTGTTGACCAACTCAATGCCCATTCTCGTATCTCTTCTATTTCATTATATTCTGGGCAAAAATCATGTTCGAACTCTTCAACATCCTCTTCTGTGACACTAGCTGGTCGGAAATAGACTTGGTCATCATGCATCTCAAATGATGAAGAATCAATTTCTTCATCGAAAAAGGATAATTCAGGGTTTGAGCTAACAATCAAATCACACGTCAAGTCTTCATCACTAGACCTGACTTCAACACTAGCCATACTGCATCCTGGTGTACGTTCTAGATGTACACTGCAGGACAGTAATGCCGTCCTTGGGTGGAGCTAGTAGGAAGCGGGAGTAGGGCGACCGGCAGTGGCGACTGGTAGCGAGCAAGCCAGGCCGCCGCGTAGAGAGGGTAGCCTATTCCCCTCGCTCGGGACGGCATGTCTGTCCAGAGTCCAGGCGTCCCGTATAAGAGTGTCTCAGACAATTTCAACAGAGTTCGCATAAGTCCCTCTCACTCGCAGTTAGTGGAGTCCCAGAGATAGCCTGCACTGTGCATAAGAGCGTCTCACTTGCGTCTAGCGCTAGTCGCCCATAAGACCCTCTCACTCGCTGGCAGCAGTGGCCTAATGCGCATAAGAGCGTCTCACTTGCGTCTAGTGCTAGTCGCCCATAAGACCCTCTCACTCGGAAGCCAGGCCGCCGCGTAGAGAGGGTAGTCTATTCTCCTCGCTCGGGACGGCATGTCTGTCCAGAGTCCAGGCGTCCCGTATAAGAGTGTCTCAGACAATTTCAACAGAGGTCGCATAAGTTCCTCTCACTCGCAGTTAGTGGAGTCCCAGAGATAGCCTGCACTGTGCATAAGAGCGTCTCACTTGCGTCTAGCGCTAGTCGCCCATAAGACCCTCTCACTCGCTGGCAGCAGTGGCCTAGCGCGCATAAGAGCGTCTCACTTGCGTCTAGTGCTAGTCGCCCATAAGACCCTCTCACTCGCTGGCAGCGCTGGCCTAGCGCGTATAAGAGCGTCTCACTTGCGTCTAGCGCGAGTCGCCCATAAGAGCCTCTCACTCCAAACATTAGGCTCTCTTATTATAATCCGCAGGCCACTGCTGCCAGGGAGTGAGAGGGTCTTATGGGCGACTAGCACTAGACGCAAGTGAGACGCTCTTATGCGCGCTAGGCCACTGCTGCCAGCGAGTGAGAGGGTCTTATGGGCGACTAGCGCTAGACGCAAGTGAGACGCTCTTATACACAGTGCAGGCTATCTCTGAGACTCCACTAACTGCGAGTGAGAGGGACTTATGCGAACTCTGTTGAAATTGTCTGAGACACTCTTATACGGGACGCCTGGACTCTGGACAGACATGCCGTCCCGAGCGAGGGGAATAGGCTACCCTCTCTACGCGGCGGCCTGGCTTGCTCGCTACCAGTCGCCACTGCCGGTCGCCCTACTCCCGCTTCCTACTAGCTCCACCCAAGGACGGCATTACTGTCCTGCAGTGTACACTGAAGCACATACTTATATTGTGACCTGTCTGCGTATGCACGTAGCGAATACTTATATTTCTCAATATTGTCGTTTTTTCGTTAATTTAAATTTGACCGATGAAAAATATTAATTTCCACATTAGAATTTCTGCAGAAGAATATTCGTAATATATAATATACAATAAAAGACACTGTGGCGTTCCGGTCTAAATTCACTTATCAAAAGTTGAGTAGTATCGATTTGCCACCTGGCTCCACGCGGTTTGCGTGTATCGCGAAAAGTAGGATCCACAGAGTAATAGCAAAGGGGTCGGTTTGCCTCCTTTGCCCGAGACGGTTTGCACGTTTATACTTGCTGTAGACTAGCTAGACGCTACTGGCAGAATGCCTCGAGTCTGATTTTGGTGCCCTTTATATACCTTAAGATTGTGGGCGAGGTGGCCTGAGGAGTGCGGTATTTACCCGCGTCACGATGCCTATTTAAGATTATTGTTTATGCGTATAAGGTTATTCAGGTAAGCCAAATTCTATATTGGCGATCTGTATTATTACCGATGTATACGTTACAATTAATACAATTTCAATTATAAACCATTAAAATAAATGCATAAGTTGATATATTTTTAACCAACACATAGCCAGATAGCATGGTTAGATTCGGTATTTGCCTCGTTAGCCTCGATACCCAGCCGTAAGAGACATCTAGCGTAATGAAAGAGTACCTGTCGCATGGGAGTAAATCTATTGTCCCTTTCGCATAATAACCATCAACGCAAGCAGACGTGTATATCCAAAAGACCACAGGTAACTATAGGAGCATAATACGATCCATTTCAAATTAGGTAGCAATATTCATTTGCATGTTTTGTATGAAATGTCATTGTGTCAACTCTGCAGAATATTCGAAATTCTGCTCTTGGAAGCATATACTAAGATTCACATCATTGACATTCCACGTGTTTCTCAACGTTACCTGTATCAATATTGGATGCGGTACATACCAACTGATGCTATTCCATATTTAGCAATGTGTGTATAACTGTATGTGTGCGATCGATGTGGGTGCTGCGTAATGTGTGTTTTTTAAAGAATTATATGTTGTTTATAAGAGGCGGTTGAAATAGTCATCTAAGTATAACGGGATCCCCCAAAAAACACTTACGTGTAAAAAACCACGCCAAGTACAGGTGTGCTGTGTATTCCTCTAATAAAAAGTATTGATATCAGATTATTGAGGCCAAGTACTTAAGTCACTACATGTTTGCCTATTATATGATCTAGCACTGGCCCATCATTTTAATTGTATTTTCGAAATTTCCTATAACGTTTTCACTACTCTTTTACATTACTACTGTTTCTCGTAGTTGATTATGATTTAATAGTTATTTAATAATTAATCAAACTTTAGCTGATTCCTTATCGAGTACTACTTGGCGGGTCCGTGCAATTCTTGATATAAATTTGCATTCATAATGCCAGTCATTAAACTCAAAACCAATGTCAATTTTCTATATAGAGCTTATTAACGATAACTCGTCAATAATAATCACGGTAAAAGCTTAATAATAAACATAATTTTAGGATACTATTAGTACGTTCAAAGTAAGTACTTTGGAATTTCTGGCACGGACCCGCCAAGTAGTACTCGATAAGGAATCACCTAAAGATTTATTAATTATTAAATGACCATTAAATCACAATTAAATACGGGAAATAGTAGTAATGTAAAAAAGTAGCGAAAACGTTATAGGAAATTTTGAAAATACTATTAAAATGATGGGCCAGTGCTTAATCATGTAATAGACACATATGTAGTGACTTATGTACTTGCCATTAATAATGTGATATCAATACTTTTTGTTAGTGGAATTCACAGCACTCCTGTACTTGGCGTAGTTTTTTACACGTAAGTGTTTTTGGGGGATACATATTCTACCTTTATATTAGATCATGAAGCAAACTTTTGTAAGTATGAGATCTCGACCCTGTATCACCTGTCAGAAATTGTAACTAAACTAAAATACAGGAGTTTACATGTTAAACCATAGTTTTTCTTCGTAATATAATGATATTCAAATGGGACTGATTCTTATTTTATTGCGATTCCCTGCGTACCAGGTTTATAATTTTGGTATTCAAACATTTTCCATGACGATTATATACATTATTATTCAAATTCTATACGTGAAATTAATTAACATTCACCATAATATGAAGTACATACCTGAATTAATTCAGGAGTCATCGTTCTTGCTGGAGAAACTGGTGGTGGTTTATGTCGAAAGGAAGTGGTAGGTGCTTCTGGTGTAGCAATTCCTTGGTTTTTATTTACTTCTTTTCTAATGTTTCTGCCGATATCATCATCATCTTCTTGCATCTGTCTTTCATCTTCAGGACTCTGTTATAAAAAGATTGCAGTTTATTTCGTTATTTATTCTGAAGTACAGTAAGAATTTTTTGAAAGTAATATAAAAATATTATGGAAATTTTTTAATAATTTTTAATAATAAAGGGAGATAAAGAAATATAAAGGGATACTTGTTTATGACAATGATATTTGACCAAATATTATTTTAATGTTAATAACGATATAACAGAAAAGAACATATATTAGTTTCATATTAATATGCTATTCACAGACACTCAGTATGCTCTTTATATTGCCACATTTTCATTATTACAATATAAGATTAATGAATATAGTTAAATTCCTTGTAATAAAATTAATCTTAGTGATTGTATCACTATAATTATAACTAAAAATTATCGTAACACAGTTGTAACTTTTGCTAAATAAAACTTATTAATTGAGATAGTTAAAATGAAAATGAAGTTCACTCGAAATAAATTAATTATAACGCACTAATGTACAGGATAATAGACTGTTACGTATGTGTTCACATTCATCCAGTATCATTCTAAATGCATGGAAGTATATAAAAAGAGAGCGTACAAATGTAACACGCTTCCGACTAAAGAGTCGCTGCATCGCAATCTGGACAGGAACTAACTCAAACTGAGCGACAGGAGAAGCTAGCCAGTATTCACTAGTAGGTGGGTGGTTCTATGTGTAAGATGGGATGGCTCAATCGAGGGATAGAGCTTATACTGTACGTGATGGACGGTTCATTGTTGTAACATGACCAACTCTTTCTGGCAGACCGGACACTCCCTAACTCATGTGCATCCTTTGACCCCCTTTATTTTACCGATTATTGGAGAGTCACTGCACTCTTCTCTATCACCTAGTGGTCAACTAGTGTAGCATATATAACATATCTGTGTATCAACGTATACATGGTTGGACCACGACAACTGTTTCACTTTTGCAACCACCTTCCTCCGCTTTATAAAATAAATCAAATGTGCTTTGATATTCCTGTTGAGTCGAGTCGACTATCGTTGATATTAATGAGAATATTTATTTATTGTTGTGTTGGTTCGGTAGTATACTCCATGGAAACCGTATCATCTTTTATGTCTGTCTATATTATTTTAAGTTTGCAAGTTATCAAGATTATCTTATCCACAAACGGTCTGTCTATTAAAATAGATTCCTTTGTAAATCATCTTTACATAAATTATTTATTAATTTCTATAATATTTTAATATTTCAATAAAAAAGAACAAATAAAAAAATCATGGTTTTCAAACTAGTTAAATATCAAATTGGAATACGGGTTTGTCATATCGCAATATTATTATGTAGCTATAATATTGTTTTGGGTATTATTGTTTATGTATTTATTGTTTCCCTGAAGGGTTACAAACTTCCATTCTCTTAAATTCCTACCTTATCCGCTACTTATCCTACTTACTGACTAATTATAGCTATTTCTTTCGCTCTCGCTTCGCCTCTCCCTTCCTCGCCACGCTCGGCAAATTTGTCCACTTTTCCTTTTTTCTTCGCAACCTTATCTCTAAACTTATCCTTCCTTTATTTTTTCTCCAATTCCTGTCTCATCATTATTTCCTCCCCTGTACCTATCCAGAACATGCTCCCACGTCTCAGTTTCCTCCCCGCACACCCTACAAACCCTTTCTTCTTCTCTCTCCCAGTATCGTCCTTCCTTCGTCTCATTCCCTATCATGTACCTTGCTATTCTCCTATGCCGTTCTTTACTCCACCCCATCCTCAGATACTTTGGTATCTCTTCTATTCTCACGTCCCTGTACCAACTGTTGTACCTCGAGTCCCGTATCCCCTTCCACCTTTTTACCTCCTGTCTCATTTATCCTCCTTCTCTACTCTCTCGTAACCCACTTCTTCTTCCTCTCCTCCTCTCCTACCTCTCTCGCTCACCCTCTGCCCTCTTCATTCTTTCAGTTCCCTTCTCTCCTTTACCCATCTCGACATCTTCCCCTCGACCCTTTCCTCCCGGTCTCTATTTCAATATTGCGCCACACTGTTAGCATGTATGGGACAGTATTGAATAAACTGCAGATAGCGCAGAACAGAGCGATACGCGTCATATTGCAATGCAGTAGATATACGAAGATAGAGGATATCATATGATACAAGCGGATCAGTTTATTAGTGTGAGGTAGACTTGTACTTTAATGTGTTGTGACGTGAATTTCGGAAATTCAGTCACAAAGATTGCTAGGAGTAGGGAAAAGAAATATGCACTTGCAACGACTCTCCAAACGTTAGTCACCCGACATTCCAAAGATTGCTTTGCTTGTATCGCCTATCTTTACGCAGTCTGTTTTTCGCCTATCGTCCTTTTTACCTATTTCTGTTCCACTTTTCTGCTTTTCGTTTTTTATTTTTTTTAGAGCTTTCCTATTCGCACTCGCCTACTTCCTCTATCGTCATGGGCAAATCTACATTCTACACCACGAGCACGAAGCGGACCGTCAACGAGACTTTCTCAACTACCGGACGAGCGATTGACAGAGGCTGGACCAAGCTGCTGTTCGTTCCGGAGGATTTCCATGGAGCATAGGAGACTCCGGTTCGAATCCCTGTACTACTTCTGCCGGCCACCCATATGAGCCGCCCAAAAGCTCCCTCGCCACTCGTGCCGCCGATAGGAGAAAACGTCATATCCTCTAGGACAGGACAGTCACATTGAAGATTTTGGAGGATTTTATGGCGATTCCGTTTGGCTGTTGATGCCGCTTTTGAGATTATTGACGTAAAGGACAACCTTGGAGGGATCAGCACGCCGCCCAGTCGCAAAAGGCCCACTGGCGCTCCCGTTATCAGTGGCCCCCGGAGAAGATACCAGGGGCCACTTCTCGCTGGATCCTGCCGCTCGCCCTGAGGACTCTCGTTTGGCCGCATTAAGGACTCCTGCACTCAGCTTGGCCCGCTCCGCCAATCTTCGAACTCTGGCCACCTGCGTGAAGTTGGCCGGTCAACTTTTATTTTTTAAACTTTTTTTTATTCCAATCGTTTGATAGTCGTTTGATAGTGTCTGATAGTCTTGTAAAATCGTTTGATAGTCAATAGTCTTTTCAGACAATCAAAATCAAAATCTGGTGTGAAGTTGGCCGGCACTTTTTTGTTTCTAACCGGATTTTGTTTTTCCGGAGCTCAATCGATGCAAAATCGTTTGATAGGTGCGAATTAATGAATAAAATCGTTTGATAGTCCATCGTTTGCAAGAAAAATGAGAAAAACCATATGCTATGCGTATCCTCCATTCTAGTCACAATCATGATGTACTGCTGGTGTAACCCCACGCATACACCGTTGTACAACTGTCAGCTGATTGGTGAAAACCTGTCTGAATACCGTTTCAACCAATCACCGCACTGCTATACAAGTAATGTTGCATGCCCGAGCTTGCCATAGGGTGACAACAATGCATTGTTTAAAGACTTCTATTGAGCCTTCTGAAAAGCCATGAAAGCTGACGTCATATAGGCGTCCATGCCTATGTTCCGATATAAACTTACAGTATTAAGACTGTGTTCCTGTTTACCTATTAAAGAATCGTCGGAAAGTATAGTTCTGGTTGCTCGTAAAAATAACTTATGACAACAATTGCTGACTTACGACTATTATGTAATTTGTGACGTGATTTTTCGAATCACGGTCCCAAAGCGGCTCCGGTTACCGATACAGATAACGTTCTCGATTTCTGGTTCTCTTCGGATCGCCACCCTGCTCAGAAGCTACGCTCTCGGATTGATTCGCATAGATATGTCAAGGCTCTCGGAAGATTTCGTTATTGTTTAGGTGAGGTCGAGGTGCTCGAATCTGCCGTGGGGGGATAGTCTCGACGTACCGAGTTGCCCGGCAGAGGAGAGTACCCGACGGAGACGTCTCCACGGACCGGCAGAAGCCCGGGTGAAATACCGGCGCCCCGCTGGAGATGGGCAAAGGGCTGTAGAGCGGGCGAAGATAGAGTTTTGATACAGTTAAGGGCAGGAGAGGAACCTCCTGCCCAAGTTAAGGATGTGGTGCCCAGCTGTCGCCCGATGCCCTGGGGAAGCGGCCGTGGAGGATCTCCAGAATTACGTACCGATTCGTTAAGGAACGCTCTCGATTTGGTTTAAAGGGACGATTCGAAGGAGATAGAAGTGTTATCGGTTAAAAGGCTCTCGACCAATCAGAATGATTAGTTCTCGGATTTGGCTATTGTCAAAGCAGTCTGTCTCGGAGCACCGACCGAGGTGTCACGGGCTGGCTCGTGCTCCCGTGCTATCTGTTGATAGTTTTTCTTGCCGTGTTTCGCTTTGGTATAGCAAGTTCTCGAATCGTACAGTTCTCGCGTTGTTCTCGCGATATCCAGGAATTCTATGAATTCCTGCGAGTGTTACGGAGGTGTAGTGCTGTGCCTTAGTGCAGTGCTCACCAGAGTGTCCCTTGGATGCGGTTCTCGACCTTCCCGGATTAGCTGTATCAGCTCCGGTGAGTCTTCCAATTTATTAATTGGTGAAGGGATCTCGATGGATAGTTTAGATTCGTTCTGATACGCTCTCGGTTCGTCGCTCTCTATCACTCGCACTATTTGCCGGACTCTAACTCCGACCCTCTCTACCTCAAACCTAGCAGCCTGAGCGGCCGTGCATTTCCGTAACCGTCCGCTCCCGTTCGTGTATCCAGTTGCGTTTGCTGATTTTACGCGACCCCAAAGATCAGCACCTACGGTTGCGTTTCTCGATTTCACGCGTCCCCAAAAATCGAAAGGATCCGTTAAGCTACCGCCTCGTCTGATAGGTTCCGTCAGAGCTCTCGTTCTTGGTGGAGTTTGGCCTGTTCCACCCCAACTCCCAGTTTATACCGGCTCGTCAGTTTCCGGTGAAAAAAGAATTGACTGGCGCCCGCCTGGCTTGCGGATGCACGAACGACGGGTGGACGGCCGAAGGTAACGTAGGTTCGTTCTCGAAGATAGTTCGTTCTCTGAGTTTTGCTATCGGTGTCGGGTCACGAAAAGAAATACGTTACAAATTATAGAAATGCCTAAAACCTGGCTTATTACGTGTCTTGAAAAAGCTGATTATGGACAAGAAGCAAGGAAACGACAGCCAACTTCACATCGTACATCGATTTGGCTCTTCTGAAAAAATTATTCACTACTAAACGTTTTTACAAGACTATCAAACACTATCGAACGACTATCAAACGATTGGAAGTAGAAAAAGTTTGTTATATTGTCTAAGTCAATGGACACACCGATCGAGAAATCGATTGTATCGTATCGATTGGGATCCTTGATTCGCATATGGTTTTTCTCATTTTTCTTGCAAATGATGGACTATCAAACGTTTTTATCAAGAGACTCGGTCGAGTCTCGCGCCAAGTACAGGCAACCCGCCGTACGGGGCACGGTCCGTCGAGACTCTTTACTCGAAGCATCTCTTGTACACTGCAGGACAGTAATGCCGTCCTTGGGTGGAGCTAGTAGGAAGCGGGAGTAGGGCGATCGGCAGTGGCGACTGGTGGCAAGCAAGCCAGGCCGCCGCGTGGAGAGGGTAGCCTATTCCCCGCGCTTGGGACGGCATGTCTGTCCAGAGTCTATATCTAACAAATTCTATTTGCTTAAATAATTCGTTTTTCTCGAAAATCCGTCTGAATTCTGTTTTCTGAGTTCGAAATGGCAGTTTATTATCTTAGAGTGACATTATTCACTAAAAAATTTCCTATTGTTTAAACAATCAATTATTATTCATTTTCAACTTTTTTTTAACTATGGTAGAAAAGTCAGCTTTTTTGTGAAATTAACTTAATAAATTTTATGTTCGAGATATCTTACCTATATATCTAATAAATCCACATTTGTTTAAACAAATTCTATTTGTTTAAATAATTTTTGTTGCAATTCACCTAAAATTCATTTTTTTTAGATCGATCTCCCCAATTCTTTCATAAATGGTTAATGAACAAATTACATTATGACTCTGTTACCAAAAAACAGAATTACTTCTCAGTATAATTTGATGAAATATTGAAAACAAATAATATTTTATTATTTAAATAATGGAAATCATCCTAAAATATAAATGATGTTACTTGAGAATAACAGTTGCTCAGATCGATCCAAAAAAATGAATTTTAGGTGAATTGAAAAAAAATTGTTTAAACAAATGTGGGTTTATTAGATATACAGGGTGTTCGTTATGAAACGGACTGTAGTAACACCGTTACATTCCTTTTCAAATTCTAATGAATACGTGTATTTTCATTTTTTATTTCATATATCAAAATTTCGAGATAATCAAGGTTGAAGTTGCAGTAATGCGACCAATCAGAACGCGTTTACACGGAGCGTAGATGACGTCGCGAGCCAGCCCGCAAGGCCTGCTTACAGTAGGCCAATAACACTAAAAGTATCGTCTCTTGTATTTTACTCAATAACATGCAGATAAACAGAGACACTACGACGTAGTGTTATTGGTCTACTGTAAGCAGGCCTTGCGGGCTGGCTCGCGACGTCATCTACGCTCCGTTTCAACGCGTTCTGATTGGTCGCATTACTGCAACTTCAACCTTGATTATCTCGAAATTTTTATATATGAAATAAAAAATGAAAATACACGTATTCATTAGAATTTGAAAAGGAATGTAACGGTGTTACTACAGTCCGTTTCATAACGAACACCCTGTATAGGTAAGATATCTCGAACATAAAATTTATTAAGTTAATTTCACAAAAAAGCTGACTTTTCTACCATAGTTAAAAAAAAGTTAAAAATGAATAATAATTGATTGTTTAAACAATAGGAAATTTTTTAGTGAATAATGTCACTCTAAGATAATAAACTGCCATTTCGAACTCAGAAAACAGAATTCAGACGGAATTCAGATTTTCGAGAAAAACGAATTATTTAAACAAATAGAATTTGTTTAAACAAATGGAAATTAGCTGACAAATGTTTATAAACATTCCACTAGACTTATAATAATGATTTCTATGAGAAAAAAGAGCATGAAATGATTAGAAGGGTCAATTTTCTGAAGAATGTATATTTTTTCATTTAAGAGTAGTTTTCAGGGCACTGTTGGGGTGGGTTGGGGGCGTCAAATCTATATGTACAATAGGTCAAATTCTTCCTTGAAAAGTCCTCTACAAGTCCTATAACTTTAATCTTACGTTTTCCCAAACCCCGAACAATTATTCGAAAAATACCAAAAAATGTCTTTCCCATGCATTTTCCTATGTAAATTTGAGGTCTCGACAGGCACCATTAAAAATCAAAATTTCGAAAAAAAAAATACATATTCACTTTTTTTCGATTTGGAAACGATTTGGGGGGATCGTTGCTTTCTAAATAAAAATGGCCATTTTGAACCACCCTAGTGTACGTATATGTATGCTTCGGCATAGTTCCTCGTATTTTAGGTGACAGTTTGTCCAGGTATTCCGCTCCGTAGTTTTCTGTATCTAGATGGCGGACGTGGAAATTCAGGGTGTTCTGGTGTTTCGCTCCGTAGTTTTCTGTATCTAGGTGTCGGTTGTAGAAGTTCAGGGTGTCCAGGAGTTACGCTCCGTAGTTTCTTGTATCTAGTGTGACGTGATTCTCCCGAATCACGCCACAAAAAGTAATAAACTTGTCTTTTCCGCTCAACCTAGGCTCCGCACGACAATCCACTAGCGAAATTCCGTATGCGACCTCACTATTAAGTTTTCCATTTGTGAACGTCTACTATCGTCCTTGATGTCAGTTCCGATTACGTTTTCTACGACTAATTATTATTTTCCTTTTGTTACGATATGCGCAATCTCTACTCTCGAGCCTCTCGACAACGGCATAAGGGCGTGAGGACAGGACAGTCACATTGAAGATTTTGGAGGATTTTATGGCGATTCCGTTTGGCTGTTGATGCCGCTTTTGACATTATTGACGTAAAGGACAACCTTAGAGGGATCAGCACGCCGCTTCCACCGACCAAGAGATGCCCGCCGGTTCCGCTGACCTGGATGTCACCGGGATCCTGCTGCTGCCACGATGCCAAAGAAGCCCTGGAGGACCCGGGAGGGGACTCCGCCGTTTCCGTCGGCCGGCGAGGGCTGCTCTCTGGGCCTATCCGCCGCCGATACGGCCGGCAGGGAGATGAGGTTTTCTTCCCTGGCCCGCCTAAGGCCTGCCGATCGCCCACGTCAGCGCCTCCGTCCGGCCGTTTCCGCCGCTGCGCGTCGACGCTCTGGAGAGCTCGGCTACACTTGTCAATGTTCGTCCTATTCCGGTGCCGTCCCGCCCCACCTACGTCCGCTTGCCAACGATCTGCGATCGATACTTCATTGTCGTGCGAAATCTAAGAGCGGATCCACGTGTGGAAAACCTGGAGAACTATTGAGCACAGAAAGATAAAGAAAGAGAGAAAGTGAGATCGAGAGAACTACCGAGACCGATTGCCTGGAGGGCTCAATCCTTTGAGCTTTACGTTTTGATTTGCTATTTTTGTGGTGAGATCTTTCGCTTCCCTTAATATTTTCTGATTTTTGGTGTTGAAGGTTATAGACACGGGCACGGCTAAACCGTCCGTTTAGCCGGTGACGAATCTTCTTTGTCGTTATCGGGCGAATGTCTTTCCGCCTAGTATAGTATAAAGGACGATAGTGCCGTTAGTATTTATATTTTTGAGTTTCCGATTTTGCGCTTTTTCTGTATGATTTGGTGTTTGCGACTCTTTTGTAATTAACAAACTTTCTGGAATCTTCGCCTAGTGTACACGTGGGAATCTGCCTTCACGCGTGTGACCCCGGCTTAACCGGCTTGGTTGTGCTACAGCCAGATTCTCGCGCGGCCGATTATATTCTTGTGCTTATTATTATAAGCTATCGTTTACCGTTAAACTATTATTCTTTCGCTGAAAGATTATTGTGAAACTTCCGAACCCCAAGTTTGGTTAAATTTAGTGGCGAGCTCACGCCGTCTTTATTTTACATAATCTTATGTTCCTCTTTCGAAGTGAAATACATTAAACCGAATTCTTTTCTTTCTTGGAGCTAATTTTTTGGTGGCTTTTGCTGAAGTGTAATTCCGAATTTCCTATTTCTACTTTTGTACGCCATATCTTCCGTTTTGATTTCTGTGATTTATTAAAGATGTGCCGTATCTGATTATCGTTGTCGAACATTACTGTAATTACATCGTTATACTCTCTGTGGAACTGTGTACTGGATGTGAAAGTCCAGGATGTCCAGGTATTCCGCTTCGTATTTTTCTGTATGTAGGTGTCGGGTGTGGAAGTTCAGGGTGTCCAGGTGTTCCGCTCCGTAGTATCTTGTATCTAGGTACTGGATATTGAAGTCCAGGGTGTCCAGGTATTCCGCTCCGTAGTTTCCTGTATCTGGGTGTTGGACGTGGAAGTTCAGGGTGTCCAGGTGTTCCGCTCCGTAGTTTCTTGTACCTAGGTACTGGATGTGAAAGTCCAGGGTGTCCAGGTATTGCGCTCCGTAGTTTCCTGTGTCCAGGTGTTGGATGCGGAAGTCCAGGGTGTCCAGGTATTCCGCTCCGTAGTTCCCTGCATCTAGGTCTCAGACGTGAATGTTCAGGGTGTTCCGGTGTTCCGATCCGTAGTTTCATGTATCTAGGTGTAACATGTAAAAGTCCAGGGTTTCCAGGAGTTCCGCTCCGTAGTTACTTGTATCTAGGTATTGGATGTAGAAGTCCAGTGTGTCCAGGTATTCCGCTCCGTAGTTTCCTGTGTCCAGGTGTTGGAATCTGAAGTCCAGGTTGTCCAGGTATTGCGCTCCGTAGTTTCCTGTGTCCAGGTGTTGGATGCGGAAGTCCAGGGTGTCCAGGTATTCCGCTCCGTAGTTTCCTGCATCTAGGTCTCAGACGTGAATGTTCAGGGTGTTCCGGTGTTCCGATCCGTAGTTTCATGTATCTAGGTGTAACATTGAAAAGTCCAGGATTTCCAGGAGTTCCGCTCCGTAGTTACTTGTATCTAGGTATTGGATGTAGAAGTCCAGGGTGTCCAGGTATTCCGCTCCGTAGTTTCCTGTGTCCAGGTGTTGGAATCTGAAGTCCAGGGTGTCCAGGTATGGGGCTCCGTAGTTTTCTGTATCTGGGTGTTGGACGTGGAAGTTCAGGGTGTACAGGTGTTCCGCTCCGTAGTTTCTTGTATCAAGGTGTCGGACGTAGAAGTCCAGAAAAGTGTGCAACAAGCTTTGGCGCTTCGCTCAAACTATAGTATCCTTCTTGATGTTCGCACGGCCTGAGGTAAGTAAACAATCCAGCACACTCTCCTCTCTTATGTTTACCACACGGCTTCAACTAGCTGGACACCATTAATGACGCTTATATGCGTTGAAGATTTCATTTTCTTAAAAAATTTGTATATGTCTTTATGCATTTCTAGAAAAAAGGACTTACAAATTAAATTTATATGCCATTAAACATTTTCGACAACGCAATATATTTTTCTGATTAGCAACATCATAATGCATTTACATTTTATATCTGTGACAATATAGATTTCAGTGCTTAATACTTCTATTTCCCGTTGGACAACAAAAACTTGTGATATCCCCCAAAAAACACTTACGTGTAAAAAACTACGAAGTACAGGAGTGTTGTGTATTCCTCTAATAAAAAGTATTGATATCAGATTATTGAGGGTAAGTACATAAGTCACTATGTCACGTGCCGTGCCTTTGGATGTTTGAAGCTCGCATACACATAGATACGATACGATGCAACAGAGAAGTCACGCTGACTGCAACAAATTGGGAGGAAGCTAGCTTCCGGTCTTATCGCACCAAGAACGTGCCTAAACGTGTGAACCGAAAATTCCAGGATTCACGCGAGCGGGTAAAAACCGCTGAATTAGTAAGATTTGCCCCTACCTGTCCACCTACTTTCAGCAGAAAGTAGGATGGATCAGGGAAGGCAAATCAGTCTCCAGATACACACCAGAGCGCATAGTTCGGGCTGGAATAGCTCCTCACAAATTGCATCGCGCGGCGGCTATCATTCTCACGGGAGTTCCGCGTACTATTTATCTATCGCCGTTGTAAGTCGATAAGTCGTATCGAGCCCTACGAGTTGCACGCGTAGCGTATTAGTCAATGTGAGTTTAGATGTTAGTACTTTGATTTCTGCCACGAACAATATTGTCGTGTAGTTTAAGTGATTATTAAAGTGAAAGATCTCGAGTCGTGAGAAGAAGAATAGCGAACATCCAGAGAGCGTGGGCGTCTAACGTTGCACGCCGAATGAACGTAAGAGTGAGTACGTAAGAGTGAGTGTGGGCACGGCATTATAAGATCTTTGTAACCTAGCTGTAAGACCATCTGGCACTTTCTTTATTTTCTATTTTAATAACTAGCACTTAAGCAAAATTGGGTTGTAACAATATATTCGAATCATTTCATTGGGATTACTGCATCTTTGATTTAAATTGACCATACACCAATTCCTCGACCTAACGGCAATCCAAACGACCGGGCCTGTATAGGACGGCAGTCAAGAACTTACCCAAAACAAAAATAAATATAAACTTCCACGCGTAGCATGGGAGATTAACTTTGCTAGACGTGTAATAACGCCCTGCACGTCACAAGTTAATTGGTGTCAGAAGTGGGATACTTCTTGACTACCTCTGAGGATTGAAAACGGAATTGGTGGATGTTCGAGATTGTAGCTATCTTTTTTAATTAACGGGGATTTAGAATCTAAATAGGTAACCTCCTTTCTTCTTTTAAACCTCGCCGCAAGGAATTTTGATCATTATGGCGACCGATCCAGACATATCTACGCGATTGCTTAATAATGTGACTGAGATGATGAGCAGCATGACGCTACAGAAACGGTTGGGGCTAGTTCCCAAATATGATGGGAAGAATATGGCTCTCAGGCATTATTTACAAGACATACAGAATGGTGCATCGTTGCTACCACCAGGCACGGAGAGCGAATACGTTAAAGCTGCTATAGGGAACCTACAGGGTGATATCAGGAATATCGTTTACGGCGAACAGATAAACACCGTCGCGGATTATATCAAATATCTAAAGAGCCGTCTTGCCACTGGCAAAACATATGACTATTACACGGATGCTCTCTCGCGGATAAGGATGAAACAGGGCCAGCTGGTCGGTGAATTTTACGATAAGATACGGATCCTCCTTAGCGGAGGACGGTCTGCATATCGGGCGCAACATAACGTTGACCCACCGGAAGGAGAAAAGGATCCGTTAAGACAGTTAGCTCTGACCGCGTTTATAGACGGATTACCGACAAAAATGAGTGATGCTGTAGACGCGAAGGAACCGGCGACGTTGGAAGAGGCCTTTCACATAGCCCAAAGATTTGCCGATAGAGACGAACGTCGAAAACGCCGGGAAATCAGTCCAAGTCGTGTCCTGTACACAAGGGATGGCGGTAACTCTGCTCGCCCCTCTTATTACGATCGTCCCTCACACGCGGAACAGAATACGCGCTCTTCTTATCACACCAGCGATTCTCGGCCGACATACCGAGACGAGGGTGAATATCGCTACGCGCGTGAATCGCGGTCACACTATCGGGACGATGACCGACCATACGATCGGCGAAGGTACGATGCGAATCGTTATTATGGCTCGCGCACCCCATCGCCTGTGTATCGGAGTTCCCGGCGGGAATACACGGTTCGGCAGGAATCGCCTGATCCCGATTTTTCACCAAGACCGACGGGAATTTTGAAGCACCGTCCGAGAAGTGGGGACTATACCCGAGAGAGTGAACGTCACGGTCGACCCAGCAGCGAATGTTGCCATTGTTCTAAAGCACGAGTTGATCGTTCGTCTAGTCCGGGTGATCGCCAGTCTTTAAACTACCAGGAGGCTCGTCGCCCAAGTCCGACGGCGAGCCAGTCACAAGAATCGCGTCAGGCGAGTCGCTTGGACGAGAAGCAAAACACGGTGAAATTCCTAGAAAAGTCTGCACCGTCCTCTGGACGAGCGCCACAGTAGAAACACCGGTAGTGGAAATGTCAGCCCCGGAACTCCGTAATCGAGTAGGACGATTTTTCTTGGACACGGGCTCGGACGCCAGCCTTATTAAGCTAAGGGCTATAGACGAAGATCAGGAAATAAATACAGATGAGATAATCAAAGTCTCAGGAATCGCGGAAAAGGAAATACTAACACTTGGTACCGTATTAATTCACTTCACAGACAAGCCGACCAAGTTCAATGTCATGTACGATTTACCATTGGCAGCCGATGCTATAATTGGGAAACCATACTTTCGCGAGGAAAAGGCGGAGATTTCATTCAACCACAATACCATGGTTACTCAACGTGACCCCATCCGACCAAAACCGTTCGTTGATACCAACCCTCATATAATCAATCGCATATTAACGGCAAAATCCAACCGAGTCTTCCGAATACGAGCGCGCACCCGACAGCAAGTAACGTTAGAAGTAGTAAATCGGGATTTAAAAGAAGGCTACCTGGCTCGTGTGGCGGCACCGGAAGGGCTGTTTCTGGGCGAAGCCCTAGTCACCCAGACCAATGGCCACTGCCAAGTGATGGCAATTAATACCTCGAACGAGGATATAGAAATCCAGCCAGGAGCACAGGAATTAGTGCCGTTTACCTACTGTAGTCCCGACGAGAAATCTGAGCTCGAGGATACCGAGTCAACGGACGTGGACGCTGTTCCCCCGGCAGATCGCGTAGACGCCATATTAGCTGCATTGCGATTAGATCATCTCAACGAAGAGGAACAGAGACACGTTCGCGAACTTATCGAGGAATACCCGGGTCGATTCAAACTCCAAGGCGATAAGTTACAGTGCACGGATCGGGTATATCATAAAATACCAACTGTCGACGACCTGCCAATAAACACCAGACAGTACAGATTCCCAGTAATACATAGGGATGAGGTCGAACAACAAGTACTGACGAAACTACGCGATGGGATAATAATTCCTTCGCAATCTCCGTATAATTCGCCAGTGTGGATAGTGCCTAAGAAACCTGATTCACAGGGCCGTCCGCGCATGCGAATGGTTATAGACTTTCGCAAACTTAATGAAAAAACGGTATCTGACGCTTATCCTCTGCCCAATATACTAGAGATATTGGACCAATTGGGCCAGGCGCAGTATTTTTCAACTTTCGATCTAGCTAGCGGATTTCAACAAATCCCCATGGACCACGGGGATCGAGCAAAAACCGCTTTCTCTACTTTAAATGGGCATTACGAATATGCTAGGATGCCCGAGGGGTTGAAAAATGCGCCTGCTACGTTTCAGCGATTAATGGATAACGTGCTGAGAGGACTGCAAGGCACAGAATTATTTGTTTACCTGGATGACGTCGTGGTCTTCGCAAAATCCTTGACAGAACACAAGATCAAGGTTCGACGTCTCATGAGACGCCTTGAAGAAGCTAATCTCACCTTGCAACCTGACAAATGCGAATTTCTTCGTCGAGAGGTTGCTTATCTCGGACACATAGTGGGCCGTGACGGGCTGAGAATGGATCCAAAGAAATTAAGAGCAGTAGAGAAATTTCCTACCCCGAAGACTCCGAAGAATGTGCGCCAGTTTCTGGGGTTAGCCGGTTACTACCGACGGTTCATACCGAATTTCTCAGCGCGTGCAAAGCCATTATTTGACCTACTAAAGAAGGGGTTAGCATTCTCTTGGGGACCTCCACAGAGGAGCAGTTTCAGGGACCTTCGCAAAGCTTTATGCAAGGAACCAATATTGCAGTACCCGGACTTGGATAAACAATTCATCTTAACAACAGATGCCTCGGACATCGCCATAGGTTCAGTATTATCGCAAGAACATGATGGGCAAGATCTGCCGATAGCTTATCATTCGAGGGTACTAACAAAGGCTGAGAAGAACTATTCCGCTACGGATAAGGAATGCCTGGCGGTCATTGATTCTATAGAGCACTTTAATACCTATCTGTATGGTAGAAGGTTTAAGCTTGTTAGCGATCATGAACCCTTGAAATGGATAGGAGCCATGGATGATCCTGGAAAACGGCTTACGCGGTGGAAATGGAAAATGAGAAGGTACGACTACGAATTTGTCTATAAGGCCGGGAAATTGAACGTCAACGCGGACGCGCTTTCCCGAAACCCGGTAATTTCAGGGGAATCAAGCTCGGAGTGTTCCGGAAGCGACAGCACGAAAAGAGTACTCCCGATAAACTCGAGTAATGTGCCGACATCAGCACGCGGGGGAAGTAGTATAACTAGAGCAAGGGGTCGGGGGAGACCACCAGGACCCTCTAGACGGCCGGGAGTTACTAAATTTTCGGCAACTCAAAACCTTGGTGGCATTGCTGCTAGGACTCGTTCTCGCACACAATCTACCCCCGCGGTACCCACAATATCTGAAACCGATGAGTCAAGTACTGAGGCATCCGATCCGCCGATACAGAGAATGCATCGTAGTACGCTACCCGCACCACTTCTACCGTCGAGGCGCCCGCTAACTCCAACGGAGCTGCCGCCTAAGATCGCTGAACCCGAGGCGTCAGCAGGGCTGAGCGACCCACTGACCGCCAAGACCCCCGACACCGTTGTTATCAATCTGAGTTCTGTTGACGAGGGCTCGGACGATAGTGTATTCGAGGAGCAGGTACAGTCCGGGGAATCCCCTATCAAACCGAAGGAACATACCGGGGAAAATCCACAACCAACTGTCCCAGAGTTGGAGGCCACTAATTCACCTTCTATGAATGACACGGGCGAATTAGCTGCGCAACTTCAAGAGTCGTTCAGCAAATTTGATGAATCCCTACGGGTACTGGAGGGGAAATTCCAAGATAAAGGGGCGAGTCCGGTTCAAGATGACGAGAACGTTGAAATCGTATTAGGTACTGTTTCGGATGGAGACTCGATACCGGAGGAAATGCAGGAGAAGTTCGAGGAGTTGGATCCTTTCGATGATGAACTAGAGGATATGGTGCTTGCTAGACGTATTGAGAAGTTAACGAATACTGCTCCGCAGTTATCGGAAACCGAACTCCTGCGACGAGTAAGCCTTTCCAAAAATGACCTCGTTCCCCCTGTCATTGAGGAACCTACGCAAACCACAGACCAAGACAGTAAAATGATACCGGAAAAACAGAACGGAAAAGGGGATAATACACCGTTACGCTCATATCCAGCGGAGAGCGGTGGTGGAAAAGGGTGTACGAGAGAAGTAAGGTTCTCTTTACCAGCTGCAGGAGTAGTTCCTACCGCACGGTCAACTCCGTTTCCTTTTAACTCCACACCAAGGCAGATATTTACTCCACGACCAAGGCCGGAAGAAACAACCTCGTGTAACGAACCATCGGAAACCATAAGATTCAGCGACAATGACCTGTGCGCCGTAGCATCAATTTCGGAAAGCGAGAATGACCAGAAAGGCAATCAAAAAGGGGAAGAGGTGAAAGTCAATAACCCCGTCGTTGGAACCCGGGAATGTCTAACTTACAAACCCGATAACTACGTCCATTTTGTATCCGCAGATGGGGAACTCGTTACGCCAATTGGGAAAATACTCTCGGATCTGGGAAGAATTGATGCGGACAGAATTAAACAGGCAAGTCCAAGGGTGGGACAAATTGTTGTCACACCTTGTGGGAAGAATAAGATCTACAGTATAGTCATAAAAACCCGGTACTTCGAAAAAACTGAAGATGAAAACATTTTTAAGGGATTAAGCAACTTGAAGAGGATTTTAGAACGTAACCACGTTGAATCTCTTCGAATATCCCGCGCCGGAGATTATACGGATTCCTTGACCGCAGGCAAACTTGTTGACAAAATTCACGAGATATTTGCGAATTCGGGGGTTGCAGTGACCATTTGTTACGGGAAAATACAAATGCCGAGGCCGGAAGATCGGAATACCATCTTAAGCGAGTTTCATGAGAGCTTGATGGGCGGTCATAGGGGGGTAACAAAGACCTACCGGAAAATCCGAGAACGCTTTTATTGGCCGTCACTTCGTAATGATGTGCAAAACTTTATCAGGCGCTGCAAGAGCTGTCAGGAGCAGAAGCTCGTGCGAGTTAAAACTCGTGAACCGATGCTGATTACAGATACACCTGTGGACGTCTTTGATAAAGTTGCACTGGACACCGTAGGGCCCTTACCCACTACTCCGCATGGAAATAAGCATATACTAACCATGCAAGATCAATTATCGAAGTATTGTTTGACAGAGCCTATCCCGGATTTAAAAGCAGCCACCATTGCAGAGGCAATCACGCGACGGCTCATAAGTCAATTTGGGGCTCCGCGCGCTATATTGACTGACCGGGGAGCCGCATTTACGAGTAGTCTTCTAAGAGAAATTGCGAAGATATTCAAAATCAAACAGCTTACAACGTCTGGATATAGACCCCAAACGAACGGTGCCCTAGAGCGAAGTCACATCATGCTGACGGAGTATATCAAGCATTATATCGGGAAATATGATGATTGGGACAGACTATTGCCCTACGCCGAACTATCTTACAACACCTGTGTGCACGAGGCGACGAATTTCACCCCGTATGAGGTAGTATACGGGAGACTACCGAGACTGCCAAGCCAGTTTCCTACGGAGCCCAAACTCTCCACCTATAATTCCTTTACATCGGAATTGATAAGGCGACTATCGGAAATTCGTGAAATCACAGGGGAAAACATCAACAAGGCGAAAGAAACCTACAAACGGTACTATGATGAAAAGGCCCGGCCATTTACAGGCCGCGTAGGCGACGAGGTTTGGGTGAAAAAGGAGGTCCGGAAGGGTAAGTTTGATGGTCAATACCATGGACCATATACTATAGTAGATGTAACAGATAGAAATAATGTAATATTGAAAATGCCAAATGGTCACCTAATTCGTAAACATGTAGATGCCGTGAAATTGTCATACGAGTGAATGTATTGGAATGTTAGAATGAACATTAGGAATCGATAAGCAAATTCCCAAAATCCTCACCTGCAACACACGCTGTCTGGCGAATGAGGGGATCTAGTGACACCGGAAACACCCGAAACTATGGGGACTGCAGTTGGAAGATTTTCTCACGTTTTGCCAAGATGGGAATCCGCAACCAGGTAATGCTGACCGAAATACGAGGTCCAGTACGTGATGATAACGAAGGAAGTCCACCATAGCGACTACCGAATGTGGGAAAGCAAAGTTTGCAAAAAGGAGTGAACAGAGAGCTCGACTCCCTGCCCTCAAGGATTCAGTCGTCAGTACGCAGACAACTTACACGGAACTCATTAGCCGCTCCGGTCTCCTCATACTTAGATATTTCAATGGTCCGCTACATTCATCTAGCCATTGAAGACAGTAATAATTTAGAATCAGTACCGATCGGTGAAGTGCAACACGAATTAGAATCACGTCAGTTATTACACGGATCTGCAATATTTGAAGTAAACCTAGGTTACGATTTGAACTTCGTTAGAATCAGTGCTGTTGATCCGGGAGTAGTGCTTTTTGACGTTGGTGCCGCACGTATAGAGACAGCAGCAGGGGAGGTACGGTCACTTGCGAGAATACTAATATACTCTCCTGACGAGCAGCATACTCCGTATTTGTTTCACATTGTAGCAGATTTCCCCGGGAACTCCGCGGGTGTCATCGGACTATTATCGACATTTACTTCAGCATAACTGGAACGCACTCGCACGTCGCCTTCGGAACATTTCCTTAGTGACTCTAGCGTGAACCCAGCACCTTGACAGCTTTAGTGCGATAACCCGCACAAGCTATATCCTGACGGGAAAATTACTGAGCGATTACCCGCTCGAATATTCCTGCTCTTCCAATATAAGTCCTTTCGAGTGATGTTCTGAGCGATTACCCGCTCGAACATTACGTATTCCCAAAATACTGAGATTCTGAGCGATTACCCGCTCGAACCTTACGTATTCCCAAAATACTGAGATTCTGAGCGATTACCCGCTCGAACCTTACGTATTCCCAAAAATACTGAGATTCTGAGCGATTACCCGCTCGAACCTTACGTATTCCCAAAATACTGAGATTCTGAGCGATTACCCGCTCGAACCTTACGTATTCCCAAAAATACTGAGATTCTGAGCGATTACCCGCTCGAACCTTATGTATTTCCTAATACCGAGATTCTGAGCGATTACCCGCTCGAATGTGTATGATCTACCCCTAGATACTCCCAGTTATCCCTGCATATTCCCCGAACCGACTGCGAGTGCACCGGTAAAAAGGGAGCGGTGTCGATGTCCGACGATAGGGTCAGTTCTGATTAATATTATTGTTACCACCATTGAGGGTTAGTAAATCAAGCCAGACTTCCGCTGCTCGTCTCGGGAATTAGTACAAAAACTCATGGTACGCCGCGCGGGAGTGAAAAATCGAGAAAAACGGGCGGAAGCTGTAGCCAGTGGTAAAGTGAAACGGTGTGATCATCAGATCAGACGACCCGAGGGACCAAAGGACCCCTTAATTCAACAAACGGGGATCGGACAGGCGAACGCGATCAGTGGCTCAACAAAAAGCTTCTATATAGCAGCGCGCTATAAGGGAAGGCCTGTGGCGATAGTGAATCCAGTGGTGACTGACCAACTATATGTGCATCCGGGCCCTCCAACATCCATTGAACCAGCAATCATCGATCAAGAAGTCCCAGTTGTAACGCTGGAGTAAGAGCTGAAAATATCCAGCAACAATAGGGGAAACATGATGGGATTCTGGATACTAGTGTTTTTGAGCCTTGTGTCTCCGGGGGAGGGGAGTCTGAACGACCAGAATTCGCATCAGAACATTGCGATAAAAGATCTTCCTGGATTATATTACGAAAGAGTGACTTCACTACGACTACAACACGTGGATTGGAGAGTAAGTGTATTTATTGAAGTTGAAAAATTCAAGAATGATTTTCCAGAAATAGGCAAGCAATTAGACAATGCACGGGACGCTTGTCAGCAGGTAAACTCACTAGACACTTGCCGCGAACTCTTGCAATATGACCTCCTCCGGGATCAGTTAAAATTGGCCAAAACAACAGTGAGGGAGTTAGAGCATGCAGCGGTCGCGCATGAACTTCCACCTCCCGTAGACCGTGAGCCCTTGCGTACCATGAAAAAGCGTTCTGTGCCGCTCGGAATAATTGGATCGATCAGCAAATCACTATTCGGGACCATGAATCAAGAAGATGCGGAATACATCCACTCACAGATAGACCGACTGTTTGAGGATCAAACCAACTTGACACAACTGATAGGAAAACAAATGCACATCACGGCATCAAGGTTGCAACAACTCCATGAGGATCATGTAAGCGAATCCCGAAGAGTGGATAAGCTGTACGACGGATTAGATGGTCTTTGGAAGCAATCACAAACCTTGGACAAGGAAAATGCGAAGATCAGGTTTAATGCGGAACTGACGAGATTTGCGTACCGCGCTCAATTGAAATTAGAGCGGTACGTAAAAATTGGTGAGGAATATATCCGAGTGATTTCCGCAGCACGGGATGGGCGATATGATCCCGCCATTCTACGTACAGACCAATTAACAGCAATCTCCCGGGCAATTCAACTTCAAGCTCCTGAGTTTGAGTTTCCATTGCCAGTGGAGTCTTTAAGGGGTGAAATCTTGGCACGTATAGTACGCACTGACCTAGTGTTCCACCAAGGCCGCCTCATTATCGTACTGCACATTCCATTACTCGACAGAACGCGTTATCAGCTATACCACATGCATCCGTGGCCGGTGCCTCAGGCAGGAGGTCAGACGGGTTCAGCTTACATAATTCCAGCCGCTCCATACATTGCCGTTTCAGAAGACCGTAGAACATACTTTTTGGCCGACTCGTTATATATTGCGGCATGTGTGCAAGTAATTTCCAACTACATATGTACCATAGAAGCACCCGTTTACGAAGTATCTATAACTGGAAGATGCGAAATAGAAATGCTGACTCGTCCATCGATAATAGCTTATCAGCAGTGCAACGTCCGTGTCACTCCATGGCTTGGTCCGTTCTGGAAACACCTACCAGCTCAAGGGGGCTGGTTGTATTCTCTTGCTCAACCAGAAACGGTGCACATACTTTGCCCTGGACGAGTTGATACCACAGAGAAATTGAGTGGCGCAGGGGTATTTCACCTAAGTGCGAATTGCGTAGGACGGACACGCAGCGCAACGCTGACTGGAATTAGGGCTTATGAAAGCCAGCAGCAATATTTCTATGCACCAGAGATCACCCTAAATGTGACCCTGATAGCACCAAACCTGAAAGACCTTCCGGACGAGAGGGTATTGCCGCCAGCACCGGACGAATCCGAAGGGAAATCCCAACCATGGAAGTATCGACAAGATGGCGAATCACTATTCGATATCGAACGGAAGATCATGGAGATTGGGACGCACAGAAGAAGCAAGCAGCAGCAACAACACTGGACCATCGTTGGATTCTCTCTCCAGGGACTCTTCGTGCTGGTCCTCTGCGGCATTCTTTGTTGGAAAATCATCCGGAAACGAACCTGTCATGGATGGTTAACTCCCCGGAAGAACGACGTTGAAGTAGGAGAAACGGTGCCATTACCACGTAAACGCTTAGGTCACCTTTATCGTATTCGCAACAGCGGAACAAGAACCGCCACGATGGGGGCAGGGAAACCCGAGATCGGGTCTCCACCCACAGCTACAGGCACCGGAATTCTCCCGCGCCAAGAGGCTCAGGTCGATTAATCTTAAACTATTTCTCTAGACGTACCACTATTCATAAGGTAAAGCTTAACACTATGACCGAAGCGTGACAACCGCCAAGGAAACAAGACGGAAAAATTCAGTTAAAAGCAAGGGTGTATATTTTATTCACTATACACATTCCGCCCCAAGGGTGAGAAACTACTCCCGCGGCTCGGACCCGTCAGCGTCCGGGGCGAACAATCGTTGTAGTCCTAGGGGGTCGTCAACGGAAGAGTTGCTCCAAATAACTTCTGGCATGCACCTCAATGTCTCCCGGCGCTGCCGTATGGCTGTCCTCTGGTTGATAGTGGCTCGCCAAGGGCGACCCCTCCGCTTCGACGGGATTAGGATCCTCCCGGTGTCCTAAGGGTAAGGAAAATATTGATGAGACGAGCCCTCTGAATGGAGAGGATGCCGAACACTGGACAACAATAACGGGAACTTACCAACAGCACTTGTAACATCAGGGGAGGCGGCCCGTCACACACAAAGGCCGCATAAATTCCATGTCGCGTGATAGTTACACCCTCCATGGTTAAGTTCAGCGGTAAGACTGAGGAATCAGGGACGCGAGTCTCCCTGGGAGGAGACCCTGAGGACCGGAGAAGAACGAATGGGCAAGGAAGGGGTACGGATTTTCCCAGACTGCATCTACGGGAATTTGCAAGGTAGCAGTCCAGGGCATCCTTCTATCAATGAGATAACCCTACTAGAGTGATAGTCCGGGTCCAGTTAGCGTATTCATAAGCTTAAGCCATAGCATAAGATCTTCACTTACCGTAGGAAAATTATGTTTATCCTGTAGTTATACACTTACCAAAATCTTTATGATCCGTGGCCCTTGGGTATCGGAGCGCCGTTGGATTGATCGCCAAAGGCGATCGAATCGACGAGGGCGTCGATACTTAAGGGGGGGATGCTGTCACGTGCCGTGCCTTTGGATGTTTGAAGCTCGCATACACATAGATACGATACGATGCAACAGAGAAGTCACGCTGACTGCAACAAATTGGGAGGAAGCTAGCTTCCGGTCTTATCGCACCAAGAACGTGCCTAAACGTGTGAACCGAAAATTCCAGGATTCACGCGAGCGGGTAAAAACCGCTGAATTAGTAAGATTTGCCCCTACCTGTCCACCTACTTTCAGCAGAAAGTAGGATGGATCAGGGAAGTCAAATCAGTCTCCAGATACACACCAGAGCGCATAGTTCGGGCTGGAATAGCTCCTCACAAATTGCATCGCGCGGCGGCTATCATTCTCACGGGAGTTCCGCGTACTATTTATCTATCGCCGTTGTAAGTCGATAAGTCGTATCGAGCCCTACGAGTTGCACGCGTAGCGTATTAGTCAATGTGAGTTTAGATGTTAGTACTTTGATTTCTGCCACGAACAATATTGTCGTGTAGTTTAAGTGATTATTAAAGTGAAAGATCTCGAGTCGTGAGAAGAAGAATAGCGAACATCCAGAGAGCGTGGGCGTCTAACGTTGCACGCCGAATGAACGTAAGAGTGAGTACGTAAGAGTGAGTGTGGGCACGGCATTATAAGATCTTTGTAACCTAGCTGTAAGACCATCTGGCACTTTCTTTATTTTCTATTTTAATAACTAGCACTTAAGCAAAATTGGGTTGTAACAATATATTCGAATCATTTCATTGGGATTACTGCATCTTTGATTTAAATTGACCATACACCAATTCCTCGACCTAACGGCAATCCAAACGACCGGGCCTGTATAGGACGGCAGTCAAGAACTTACCCAAAACAAAAATAAATATAAACTTCCACGCGTAGCATGGGAGATTAACTTTGCTAGACGTGTAATAACGCCCTGCACGTCACAACTACATGTTTTCCTATTATATGATCTAGCACTGGCCCATCATTTTAATTGTATTTTCAAAATTTCCTATAACGTTTTGACTACTCTTTTACATTACTACTGCTTCTCGTAGTTGATTATGATTTAATAGTTATTTAATAATTAATGAAACTTTAGCTGATTCCTTATCGAGTACTACTTGGCGGGTCTGTGCCAGGAATTCCAAAGTACTTACCTTAAACATACTAATAGTATCCTAAAACTATATGTTTGTTATTAAGCTTTTACCGTGATTATTATTGACGAGTTATCGTTAATAATCTCTATATAGAAAATTGACATTGGTTTTGAGTTTGATGACTGGCATAATCAACGCAAATTTATATCAAGAAACGCACGGACCCGCCAAGTAGTACTCGATAAGGAATCAGCTACAGTTTTATTAATTATTAAATAACCATTAAATCATAATCAACTACGAGAAGCAGTAGTAATGTAAAAGAGTAGTGAAAACGTTATAGGAAATTTGGAAAATACAATTAAAATGATGGGCCAGTGCTAGATCATATAATAGGAAAACATGTAGTGACTTATGTACTTGGCCTCAATAATCTGATATCAATACTTTTTATTAGAGGAATACACAGCACTTGGCGTGTACTTGGCGTACACAGTACTTGGCGTAGTTTTTTACACGTAAGTGTTTTTGGGAGATTAATTAATTCGCAACTATCTAACGATTTGGCATCGATTGAGCTCCTGAAAAACAAAATCCGGTTAGAAACAAAAAAGTGCCGGCCAACTTCACACCAGATTTTGATTTTGATTTTCTGAAAAGACTATTGACTATCAAACGATTTTACAAGACTATCAAACACTATCAAACACTATCAAACGACTATCAAACGATTGGAATAAAAAAAAGTTTAAAAAATAAAAGTTGGTCGGCCAACTTCACGCAGGTACTCTGACCGCCAGACCTCTCCTCTCTGGCTACCGTCATGAGGCCAAATTGAAGGAAGGAACTCCCTGGGTTTATCTTTGTCGATCTTGTACCGTTTATATTTGCTGAGAGCCTTTCGATACCGATATTTTGAGATCTTTTGTGAATTTATCTGAAATAATAACCGTCTAGGCTCTTTGTGTCGACGGCAACTTTCTCGCTTACTGGGACTGAATGTCGTTCCAGTCCCTCGAAGTAAAAGAACGATAGTGCCCGATACCGTTTATCTTCCGTAGTTTTTCTTTTCCGTAGACTTGTCTTTTGTATCGAATGTATCATAATTAGTAGTGATTGTCAATGATTTAGTGCTTTGGAATTGTCGAATATTTTCTAAGTTGTCAATTATCTTCTCGACTACGTGGAAACATATAAAGCCCCGGCGTCTCCGGCTTAGCCGTCTCCCCGTTAAGAAAATCATGTCGCTTTAATTAAATATCTTTTCGCTTATCTATCTTTTCCGGCGTTATATGTCGCTTTCTTATATTGAGTTTTGACTTGGAATATTTTTCTCCAACATATACCGTTCCCCTATTTTTCGCTTACGTTATTACGTCTTATTGTAATATTTCTCGACGCCTTACACTGTTAGTCGAACTTAGAGTCACCTTCTTTTTTTGGGGTAATCGTCCGATTTGAGAATAAAGGACGCACTGACTATCAGTGGCGTACCTATTAATAATTTCATTTCGCTGATTAAAATTATTCTTTTTTTTATAAATCTATGAGAGCTTGCCACTTCTTTTGACTATTTTGTATTGATTGTACTGCTTCTGTTAATTTATTTGAGTGAATACTGTACCTGTGTCTTAATCGCAATTTTCTTATATCCCGTTTTCGACTCTCTTCAATTGTCGGGAAATTTCGCGAGTGAATTTTTTCTTGGCTTTAGTATCATTACGAACTCAATTATTTGTTCTCGCGTTTCTTTCGTGTTATGGTATTCATTGAAATATCGTCTACCATCTCTTTTGCGTCGGCGCGGATTCGTCCCGCTGACGTATCGTATCGCCAACAGGGCCGTAGTCCCTCGCTAGTTCCGCGTTTAGTTAAAGAATTTTCGTTTATATAGAATCCCTGAAGAGACTATCGCTTTGTAAAATTACTCTAAGGGCGTTTGTTATATTGTTTCAATCTTCCGCACCTTAGTAAATCCCGTTCTCTTTATATGGGCTTGTATTAGTCTACTTTCCGTATCACTTCAGAATTTACTTAAGCTTTTCTGCTTTCAACACGTTGTATGGCTTGCATGCTGCTTTCTCACTTTCTTTAATAGAGTTTCTGTTTCTTGGAATAGGTAAATAAAGACACTTGTACTATTGTTTGTATGATTAACTAGACTAGACTCGGGGAGCGTCGATAGTCGCACGTTCGCTCGTCGCCATCTTTTCTTTATTAGTTCCCCTTAGTGTGGCGCCTTGATCGCTCTTTTTCGGGCTACCAACTTATACAACTTAAAAACTAGTAACTAGTAACATTCCGCCTCCCTTGAAATAAACTTTCAACATTTTTATATAATCGCATTGTGGTTTAGACAAGAATGCCACAGTATAAAGGTAGCTGCTGAGTAACAACATACTTAGAAAGGTAAATCTAAACAAAGGAACAATAACGCATGGCCAGGTAGGCGCTCAAAGTAATACTTCAAATTAAACCTTCGCTTATAATTAGTATTTTTTTTTTTTTTTTTTTTTTTACAGTCCTTTAGTTCGGAGCACAGTTATGTTAATCTTGCGAGGGCTCGTCTATCGGGATCGGACAAAGGTTGCGAACCGCTCTTTTGAAGGTACCGCTCTGAGTTCGCACATTCACGACTCGTATGACGCCATCCGGCCCAGGAAAAAGCTCGATAATTCGACCGAGCACCCATTGAAGTGGTGACACGTTGTCTTCCTTTAGTAACACAAGCGTGTTTAGCTGGACGTTAGCTTCTTCTTTTCGCCATTTACTTCGTTTCTGAAGCTCCTGAAGATATTCATTTTGCCATCGTCGCCAGAAATTCTGACGCAGTTTTTGGAGATGCTCCCATCGAGATAAACGGTTGTCAGGACTGTCCTTGAAATTGTGCTGCACAGGTTGCACAAGTGAATCGCCAATGAGGAAATGAGCTGGTGTCAGGACAGAGAGATCGGAAGGGTCACTGGACAAAGGAGTCAAAGGTCGGGAATTCAAAATTGCCTCAATTTCCGTCAAAAGCGTGCTATACTCTTCGTAAGTCAGGGTCAAGCCTCGAGTCATCGTATAAAGATGCTTTTTTGCTACTTTTACCGCCGCCTCCCATAGACCACCGAAATTTGGGGCTCTGGGAGGGATAAAGTTCCACTGTACACGTTGATTCGCGAGATTAGTCTCAATCTCGGTTTTCTCCCTTTCTAGAAATTCGTAAATTTCCTTCAGCTCGTGAGCGGCACCCACGAAGTTGGTTGCATTGTCCGAAAAAAGTTGCGAGCAGATGCCTCGCCTGGCAGTGAAGCGCCGCAATGCTGCCATAAAGGCCTCAGTGGTGAGCGTTGTTACCAATTCGAGGTGAACAGCTTTAGTGCTAAAGCACGTAAAGACTGCTACGTAGCCCTTGGATATGTGGATTCTTCCTCGTCGTCGACTTTCACGAATTTGCAGTGGACCGGCATAGTCGATTCCAGTTGTTACGAACGGTCGTACGAAAAAACCAACGCGCTGCGCTGGGAGGTCGCCCATTTTTACCTCTTGACATTTTGGACGAAAGCGGTAACACGGTAGGCACGCCTTTATTGCCTTTCGCGCCTCTCGTAGGCCACTCATCGGCCAGAATTTGTGTCGCACCGAATTCAGCAGTTGAGTCGGCGGGCAATGATGTAAATGTAGATGCTCATCTTTCATTATCAAATTGGTGACGAAGTGTCTTGCCGGAAGTATTATTTGGTGCTTTTCGGCGTCGGGTAACACAGCGTTCCGAAGTCGGCCTCCGACTCGGAGCAAACCGTCGCTGCTCAGGACTGGGTCAAGCGAGCGAAGTGGACTCTTGTGATGTACCTCATCGTTCCTTTCGAGGTCACTGATCTCTTTCGAGAATACTTCGCGCTGTACCATCCTTACAATGGCTTTTTCGGCCCTTTCCAACTCGTCGACTGTCAACGCGCGATCCTTAGAGTGACTTTGCGTGCTGTTCCTCCATCGAAGGCAATAAGCGGTTACTCGCTTCAGCTTGCGATAGGAGGAGAACTTCTCGAGGATGCTTGAGGGTGTCGTTGCCGCCAGCGTCACAGCTGCGGGTTTCAATTCCGGTAGCGCCGTGTCCGGTATTGGAATAGCTTTCGGCCACGGCGTTTGATTCGTTATCCATGATGGCCCACGCCACCACAGCTTGTCGTTGATCAATCGTTCGATCGAGATTCCTCGCGACAGCAGGTCTGCGGGATTGTCCTCAGACGGTACATGGTTCCACGTGGCTTCCGGTGTGAGAGTTTGGATTTTTGATATGCGGTTAGCTACGAAGGTCTTTAGTACGTTTGCCTGCTTCTTCAGCCAACCGAGTACTATGGTGCTGTCGCTCCACAGTTTGACGTTGCTGATGCGTTCTCCGTAAGCAGTTTTTACCGTGGTATACAAATTAGCCAGTAACAGAGCAGCTTCCAGCTCCAAACGCGGCATCGAAATAGTCTTCAGTGGTGCGACCTTTGATTTTGAACAGATTAGATGGGAGTTCACCTTTCCATCACCTTCTACACTTACTGCGTAGATGCAGGCTCCAAAAGCTTTCTCCGAGGCATCGCCGAATCCGAAGAGGTCGAATCTTTCTGACGAATTTCTTGGAGTGACGTTTCTTTCGATGCGCAATTCGTTTATTCGAGATAGGGAAGAGTAGTAATTTTCCCATTCTGTGCGTGTTTCATCGGGGAGGCTCTGGTCCCAATCGACTTCTCGTAGCCATAATTGCTGCATGATGATTTTCCCGATTATCAGTACCGGGGCTATTAATCCTAACGGATCAAAAACTTGAGCTATTTTCGACAGAATGATGCGCTTAGTGGCATTAGCACTTTCTTTGATTTTGATGCGATACTGCAAACAATCTTCGTCGGTGTTACATAGCAACCCTAACGTTTTGCAGGCAACTTCTTTGTCAAGGATGAGCATGCTGTCTGATCTATTTGTTTCGGTAAGATGTTCCAATATTCTCGCGTCGTTCGCTCTCCATTTTCGGAGCTGGAACCTTCCTCTTGAAAACAACTCAGACAGTTGTTTCTGCAGCTGCACGATTTCGTTGATTGTGTGGGCTCCAGTTAGGACGTCGTCCATGTAGCAGTCCTCGAAGACGACCTTTGCCGCTTTTTCCAAATCTGGAGCGTCTGCCGCCAACTCCCTGAGACACCGCATAGCCAGAAAGGGGGCACATGTCGTACCATAGGTCACCGTGTTGAGGTCGTATAATTGGACTGTTTCCTGCGAGCTTCTACGCCACAAGATGCGTTGCCACGAGCGATCTCGCGCGTCTACGACAATTTGTCGATACATAGCAGCCACGTCGGCGGTTATCACGTATTTATGAGTTCTAAATCTCAATATTATGTCGATCAAATCTCGTTGTAAGTTCGGTCCCGGAAGAAGCTTGTCGTTCAGCGAGGTGCCGAGTGTCGTTTTAGATGATGCATCAAACACGACGCGGAGTTTCGTGGTAACGCTGTCTGGTCGCACTACTGCCTGGTGCGGGATCACGTAGCTGGTTAATTCTTGCATTTCACTGTTCTTTGATAAGGTCATGTGGCCTTGTTGCAAGTAGTCGTCCATGAAGGCGACGTACGCTTCTTTAATTTTAGCGTCTCGCGCGAACCGACGTTCGAGCGACATTAAGCGACGGAACGCCTGCGCATACGACTCTCCTAGGGCGACGTTCTTTCGCTGAGGTAATCTCACGGTAAATCGTCCCTCATGATCCCGCGTGACTGTTTCCTTAAAGTATTCCTCGCAATACTTTTCTTCATCGGTATATTGGAGCGTTTTCGGGATTTCTTCTTGTCTCCAAAATCTCTCGATTTGTTGATGCAACTGGTCGTTGCTTACTACTAGATGAGTCACCGGCGAACTTAATCTCGCTCCCGGTATCTCGCCTCCTATTATTCATCCCAAACGCGTATTCTGCAGGGCTGGTTGACCTCGAACCCTGTTCTTCGGTGTCCCCATGACAAGTTTCCAAAAGAGCCCCGCTCTTATCAGTAAGTCGATTTTATCTGGCTTGTCAAAGACTGGGTCTGCAAGTTTCAAATCTTTTGGTATTAAGATTTGCTTTACGTCTACCTGAGTTTGTGGTAATTGCTCTGTGATCGTCGGCAGTACCAAACATTCAATGTCTTCCGTGAAATCTTCCTGTATTGCCTCGATCCTGATCTCGGCTACCTTCCCAGCGCTCGTTTTCGCCTGGTTTATTCCGCTAATGGGTCGATGCCCCTTTCTGCATTGCAGCTTTAGTTTTCTTGCGAAGTTTTCGGTGACCAGGTTACTCTGCGATCCGGGATCTAACAGGGCTCTGCATTCGTGACGAATTCCATCAATGTCGTACGCATGCACGCGCGCAGTCGATAGAATAACGCTCGCCGTTGATCTGTGGGCGCAATAAATGCGCACCCCCTCCTCGTCGCTGCTGACACTCGTGGACGAGCTCGAACCTGTCGTGGTTGGATCGGTACAGTAAGTGACGACCGCTGCTGCTTCTGTTTCCTCGGTCTTTGACTGAGACTCTGTCTCTTTTTCGCGATGCAATAAAGTATTATGGCGTTTTCCGCACTTTTTGCACGACGACGACTTACACTCCTTTGCGAAATGTCCTGCTCCTAGGCAATTAACGCACAGCCGTTTGCTTATAATCTCCGTTTTCCTGTCGGTTGGCGAGAGTTTTTGTAGCTCGTCACATTTGTAGATTGCGTGATTTCCTTTGCAGAATTTGCATTCCTGCGTTGTGACTACTAGAGAGACCCTTTTCTCGGTCTTCTTTTTCTCCGCCGGTTTCGAATTCGGTGGTTTTACTTTTCCCTGATTGAGGACCCTCAATGTGTTGCCACGATCAGTTAAAAATTTTAAAAATTCCTCCAGCGTAGGCATGTTGGATGCAGTCCGGTCCTTTACCGTGTTTTGCCAATCTCTTTGTTCGGTAAAGTCGATTTTCTTCTTTGCCATGTGCAGAATCAACGTCTCCCAATGATTTACCGGTTGACCCAACGCTGCCAGCGATGTCATGTGTGTTCGGATGTGCCAAACGAACTGTCTGATCGAGTCGGCTTTATTTTCCTTTGTGATCACAGGAAATTCCAATAGTTCGTCCAGATGACTTTCGATGATAATTGTCGTATTATCGTACGTATCCTTGAGGAGATTCCAGGCGTGCTGGTAATTTTCGTTCGATATTTTGTATCCCTGGATAACGCTGAGAGCCTCACCTCTTAGTACACTCACGAGATATTGATGCTTCTGCATCGCAGTGAGATCTTGTTCCTCGTGAATAGTTGTCTCAAAGCTATCCTTGAAGAACCTCCATTTTGTGAACTCGCCGCTGAATTCCGCTAGTTTGATTTCTGGTAGCTTCGGCCTTTGCCTCGGTTTCTCTTGAATCTGCCGTCCGTTATGTGCTTCTTGTTGATTATTTGCGATTTCAGATTCTCGCTCGAGCCGATCTCTGTCAATTATTGCGCGGGCCATTCCCGCAGCTTTATAATAATTCGCCTCGAACGCTGCTCTTTCCTCGTTACTTTCATATTCCTGTTTTTCCGATTCCGCGTCGCTGACCGTCAGTTTTGATTCGATTTTCGATTGTACTTCCTCGAATGCTTCCCAATACTCTTCCAGCTTGGCGAGCCTCAATTGAGCTTCTGTGACTGTTTTATTCTCGGGTGTATCAAAAAATGTGACGATACGAGTCACTTGCCCTCTTACTCTAGCACGCTTTTGCTTCAACACTCTAACGTCCGTCATTTTCTTTTGTAATAATGACAAGAATCTTAACGGATGGGAACAGGATTAGCGATCCACTTACCTGTTCTTCTGCCCCACGTTGTGTGAGAGACCCACGTTGTGTGAGAGACCCTGTGCCTTCCCGTCAGCTGATGCGACGCCTTGCGCGTTGTCGTGGAGGTGAGAGAGACGCTCCGGGTCCTCCCGTGCGAGTGAGCGTGACGCCCTGCTTCTTTTCGTCAGCCTGCGTGCGCCCTGCGCGCCGTCGTGTGGATGAGTGAGACGCCCTGCGCCTTGTCGTCAGAGTGAGAGAGAGAAAAATAGACGCTTCGCGTCCTACGGCTTGCGAGATAACGATATGCTTTTTGATTTCTGTACGTAAGTTAACTAGACGTATTTTTCCTCGTGACACCTTGCGACATCATTTTCATTCACTGTCTCAACACTTTTTCTTGTTTTTCTATTGTTTTCGATCGTTGCCTCTTGCTTGGACGACCGATACGCTGGGTTGTTCGTCGTCCCGCGCTTTCTTCTTGCTCTTGTTGCACGCACAATTTAGCACATAGCTCTTCTTCTCAGGTTCGTGTTTTCTTCTTTTTGTGTTGGGTGCCAATGTTTCTTGGAATAGGTAAATAAAGACACTTGTACTATTGTTTGTATGATTAACTAGACTAGACTCGGGGAGCGTCGATAGTCGCACGTTCGCTCGTCGCCATCTTTTCTTTATTAGTTCCCCTTAGTGTGGCGCCTCGATCGCTCTTTTTCGGGCTACCAACTTATACAACTTAAAAACTAGTAACTAGTAACAGTTTCGGTGCGCTAAACTTACCTGTCTTTCTCGACTATCTTTCTTATACCTATTTTCTCCATTGCCTGTCTATTCCTTTTCCCGCCTAGCCTCTTGAACGTTACGCGGCTCTCCCAAGTGAGCCTTTGTACTGGGTATATTTTTGGAGATCTCGTCGACCGCGTGATTCCCTCTCTCCCTCTCCCTCTCCCTCTCCCCCTCCCCCCCCCTCTCTCTCTCTCTCTCTCTCTCTCTCTCTCTCTCTCTCTCTCTCTCTCTCTCTCCCTCCCTCCCTCCCTCCCTCCCTCCCTCCCTCCCTCCCTCCCTCCCCCTCTCTCCCCTCTCTCCCCCTCTCTCCCTCTCTCCCTCTCTCTCCCTCTCTCCCTCTCTCTGATTCACCGATGCTACCCACTAACATTGCAGGTTAGGGAGAAAAGTTCTCGAAACTTCCTGCAGAACTGCATCAGCCATGCGCAATTCCGCGAGATAACGTTCGAGGTCAAACAGGCTGAGGACTGCCGTCCGAAACCTGCACGGGGCCCGTCGAAGCTTCTGGAAGTCTTTCCGTGGTGGGGGGCAAGGGGCTGCCTGAGAACGTCGCGCGAGAGGACCACCGGCTCTGGGAGCGATCCTTCCCGACTTAGCACGGACACGAACCATCGAAGCTTCCAGAATGTTCTAGAAGGTTCTAGAATGTTCTAGAAGGTTCTCGATCGTGCGTAATTCCTAGAATCGAGCGCAAAATTCCTGAAATGTGATACAAAATTCCCGGAATCGAGCAAAAGTTCTTGAAATCGAGGAGTTCTGATGACGTCACTTCACCTTCAAAGGTTCTAGAGTGTCGATATAGGTCGGTGCAGGAATCTATATCCAGATCCGGCCCTGTTATACTACTCCACTAGAGAAGGCCGCCTACGCAGTAAGACACCGCGAGACTCTCCGGGATCCTGGCTGCATAAGAGGGTTACAGTAGCGGCCTGGATCCGCGCAACGAGGGATAAGATGCGGATGTTATCAGATGTGTTTTTCGCCCCATCGAAAGACATTGCAACCACCCAGAAGTGGGGAAGATGCTAGGATGTATTTTTCTAGGATCGAAGAGAATAATTGAATATCCCGAGTGAATAGGACTACGTAGAGGATAGCGCAAATTTGATTGGGCCTAAGAGTAATATTCTTCCGCTCCACTAGGGCACGTTAGCGGGCGAGCATTCTGATAGCGTTACTTGCGGTCTAGCCGATCTAGTATACGGATTGTGTGACCAAAAGTGTATGCCAAACTTTTTTTAAAGTAAGAGTGAGAGAGAAAGAGATGGATCGACAAGAGCTGAAAGTCTTAGAGAAGGCGATTCGAGTTGAGTGACGCTATCGAGTCTCAATGAGTTTGTAATTGATCGAGATAAACGGGATCGTAATTATAGCTGCTGTTATCTCGCATGAAAGGTTCGTTTACAGTTTTGTTTGTAATTAGTGAAACATGCCAATTTATCTTGCATGCAAAACTTTCCCGTTCAGTCCACGCTACGTGCACTCATTGCGGTCGTGTTTTGAGTAATGTAAAGGCCGAGTAGAGGTATATTTCCCGGCAATAAATTCGTAGATGGTAGAAAGGCAACTGGGAGATTGAGTATTTGCTGAGTGATATTTTCAGTAACAGGTAGGTCTTTGCAACTGATTCCGGTATCGAGATTAGTCGTGACGGGATAGAATACGCGTGTCTAATAGCACTTGAAAGACCTAGATTCCCAGCGGGGAATCTACGGGATCGGTGTAATAGATGTCCGGGCAGGAGGTCAAGGATATTTATTGTTACGAAATTCGAACTTGTAAATATTATGAAGTGGACAAGACCGGTAATAGGCCATTTTTCCGCGAATTTAGTAGATGTTACTGTATTTAAATGCTTGCGCGTGCATTACTCAAAGCGCGTGTTGTTTCCGGAAGCGTCCGAATTTCTAGACATTACCTTTGTACATTTGTGTTAGAGGATCTCGATCCGGTCATGCCCTTTTGATTATTACCAGTAGATTCGCGTGCGGAATTGTCATTCCGCGTCATTTATCTAACTCTTAAGGAAACGATGGTTCCTACGTAAGTAATTGTTTGAATTAGCGATCTCTTATATATTTTACAAAACCGTTGTTCTACTTTATTATTATTTACGTCTTCTAAACTGTTATGGAATCGTTGTTCTATTTCCTTCGTTAATATTCGTTTTGTAAATTATTTTGGAACCGTTGTCCCTTATCGTATTCTGTTTACAAATATTATATTCTTTTAATTTTTCTTGTTATTAATAAATTGGGCCCGTTTGTGGATTCCGTATCTTTAAACAAAGCCTCTAATCTATTTTATTTTTAAAAGCCCTTTTTGTATCGTCTTACAAAGAAACATTCCCAAGTGGCCCACCCCGATTTTGATCAATTATTTGTCTCCAAAATATTTTTAAAAAGATTTTTTTAAGGGTATTTTACCCACTGAAAGGGGTATACCCGTGTCAGTCGGTATTGTTATTGGATCCTACGAACACGGGATATATTCATACCAAGTATCATTGAAATCCGTCGAGTGCTTCCACGAAAAAAAAAAGTTGGTCGATTTTTTGACAAACTTTGAGTTTCATCCCCTAAATATCAATCTCTACCGATAAAAAAAACACATCCCTTAGATTTTCGAGTTCTACAACATATAAAAAAATGATCAAAATCGGGGTGGGCCACTTGGGAATGTTTCCTTGTTAGTGTTATTAAGAATTTCAGATAATAGTTATTGTCTCCCAGACCCAAGAGTCCACCGCACAAGGTCTATCCAGGGTATCCTTTGGAGACAGTGGTATAACTCTGGTTATGACGCCCAGTAATGTTGCCTTTTAATAATTATTTCAGTTGGTGCCATTTATTTGTGGGTCATTGTAAAAAGTGCCGTCACAATATGTTGTGACGTAGTTTTTCGATTCACGGTCACAAGGTGACTCCGGCTACAGGTACAGATAACGTTCTCGCTTTCTGGTTCCCTTCGGGTCGCCATAATGCTCGGAAGCTACGCTCTCGGGTTAATTCGTATAGTTACGCCAATGCTCTCGGAAGATTTCGTTATGGTTCAGTTATGGTTGAGGTGCTCGAATCTGCCACCAGGAGATAGTCTGGACGTACCAAGTTGTCCGGCAGAGGAGAGTACCCCGTTGGAGATGGGTAAAGGGCTGTAGAGCAGACGGAGATATAGTTTTGATACGGCTAGGGCCAGGGGAGGACCCCCAGACCTGAGTTAAGGATAGTGCCCAGCTGTCGCCCGATGCCCGAGGGAAGCGACCGTGGAGAATCTCCAAAAGTTACGTACCGTTTCGCTCAGGAACGCTCTCGATTTGGTTTAAACGGACGACTTGATGAAAAGGAAGAGTTATCGGCTATAAGGATCTCGACCAATTAGAATAATTAGTTCTCGAATTTGGCTATTGTCAAAGTAGTCTGTCTCGGGGCTCCGACTGAGGTGTCACGAGCTGGCTCACGCTGCCGTGCTATCTGTTGATAGTTTTTCTAGCTGTGTTTCGATACGGTATAGAAAGTTCTCGCCTGTGTAATTCCCGCGTTGCTCTCGCTATATCCAGGAAATTCTATAGACTTCCTGTGAGTGTTCCGGAGGTGTAGTGTCATGCCCTAGTGCAGTGCCCACCCAAGTGGCCTCCGGATACATATCTCGGCCTTCACGGGTTCGCTGCTCCAGCATCGGCGAGGACGCTCAATTTATTAATTGGTGAAAGGATTTCGATTTGATACTTCCGATTTGTTTTGTTACGTTGTCGGTCCGTTGCTCTCTATATCTCGCACTAATTGCCTGACTCTTACTCCGACCCTCTCTACCTCAACCTAGCAGCCTGAGCGGCCGTGCATTTCCGTAACCGTCCGCTCCCGTTCGTGCATCCAGTTGCGTTTGTTGATTTTACGCGACCCCGAAGATCAGCAACTACGGTTGCGTTTCTCGATTTTACGCATCCCCAAAAATCGACAGGATCCGTTAAGTTATCGTCTTTTCTGATAGGTTCCGTCAGAGGTCTCATTTTAACGGAGTTGGGCCTGTTCCACCCCAACTCCGAGGTCATACCGACTTGTCAATTCCCAGTGACAAAAGAATTGGCTGGCGTCCGCCTGGCTTGCAGATGCACGAGCAAAGGGTCAACGGCCGAAGGTAACGTAGGTTAGTTCTCGGATTTTTCGTTATCGGTGTCGAGTTAAGAAAATACGTTACAATGTATACGTGAAAATTAGAAAGGATTCCGAATTTATATAGGCTCAAACGTGAAATGACTCTCGGCTGCGTATGCTCGCATACTACCGCTAGTGGTATACCTCCACCACTATGCCCACTGAACATGTTCAAACCATGCAAAAAAAATATAGATATGGTGTTTTAGTTTCGCAGATACTAGCAGTTTCCGGTGCAGTTTTCGGCGATACAGGACTTCCCCTTAATGCATGATTTTCTATCGATTCCCGAGTCAAAGAAGCCCTAAGTATTTGTATACGAAGAAGTATATATTCTATTCTCATACTGCAAACAGGTTCAGGGAGAAGGGAAGATAGAAAAACGGATAGTGAGACAAAGAATTGTAGAAATGAGAAAAAGGGGGTAAAGAAAATATCTACTAAGAAGATTTTAGAAGGGAAGGTTGTTGGTAGAAGAATATATAGAGAGAAAGACAAAATATAAAGAAATTTGTGAAAGAAAGAAAAAAGAAAAAGGAAAGGTATATGGAGGAAATTGGAATAATATGAAACGAACGCAAATCTTAAAAGTAAAAAGAAAGAGTAAGACTGACATATATGAGGGGACAGCAACGGTGGAATAGAAGGATTATTTTGTAGGCTTGCTGGAAGGGACAACAGAGAGAAGAAGGGAGGGATGTGATATAATGAGAGTGAGAGAGGGAGAAGTGTAAAAGTGAATCAAGGAGATCACAAAGAAATCAAGAGTGTTATGAATCACATCATGGATGCGGTAACACGCCTACGTCAGAAGCGACAGAATTGTCAAGCTTCGACGCGGCATATTCCTATCGCTAAAAATTATAGAAACAAAGGAGACGCATTGCCGAAACCATGGCGAAATACCGAAAACGATCCTCTGGTTGATGTGTCTCTTGAAATTCCAATAATAAGATATTTTGTATAAAGCGAACGGGCTTTCGGCACGTCAGACGGAGTTGTAGAGAAACGAGTGAAGTGTCATTGTAGTGATTTAGTCGAAGTACTAACCTCATCCTTGTGTCCTTCGTACTCACCACGAACATAGTTCTGATTGTGATAGTGTGTTTAATAGTTTTGTTTTCAATAAATCATTTTTACTTGTTTTCAAGAGTTTAAGATCCAAATTTTAACTAGGCAACGAATCCCAAATTGCCCGAGTCCCCGAATATCCATTCCGGTAGTAGAACCCGTGGATCTAACCTAGACTCACAACAAGAGGCAGATCAAGAGATTCAAAAAGGAAAAAACGGGAGGAGTTGATGGTTTACCAAACGTAATCGATGGAGATCGGTAGATTTTCCCGGTGTTTAGAGAACGGGGAAAACGAAGAGACCATATTTACGTGGCCGCACTAGCGGGAAGCAAAAATTCAAATTTCATTTCCCTCTCATTTAAAATTAACAACGAAAAAGTACTCCATGAAGCCAGTTTTCCTTCCCTAGAAGCCCTAAGATTGTGTTACGTACATAACATTATTAAAATTGTTCGTTTTTACATTTTTTCCCGTATTTTCCGGGTGAAATAAGCTGTTTCACATTTTTCTCATTTTTCAGACGCTTTTAGGGTGTCTGAAAGTTTTGTAGTTCGCTTTCCGGCCACCCATTAAGTCTAATGCTATGCTAGTGGCGCTACTATCGCCATCACTTCGAAATTACAAAAATAAGTTTTACTATTTATAAGGCATATTTGTGTGCAAACTCTGACGGAAAAATTCTAAAAAAAAAGAATGAACACAAATGTAACGAAATACACCATAATTTAAGTCAAATATTTTAATCTATCAAACACGTCAAATGCTGGCGCACGCCGGAGCCATGGCCAGAATCATCGCGCGCCACTCGTTAAAAATGCCCAAAAAAACGTGTTTGTGGTGTGTACGGCACTTTATAGTGTTTGTTGATGTTTGCGGAAATATGACAGCTGCCAGGAGCGTGCTAGGCAGTTTTTAGAATATTATTCCTTGAAAAAATTTTGACAATTTTGACGGATATATATCAGATAAAATTTGTCCAAATATCGAAATGAGTGAATGTATAAAAATATTAAATCTTCAACAAGCGTGCAGTATAATTAAATGCACAATTATTGTAATGATATATAAAACTGTTTAATTGCACAGTGAGTTAGAAATTATTATCAAGATTGGAATATTCAACAAAAAGAAGTGATATCCCCCCAAAAAACATTTTCAATGTAAAGTTGCGTGTTTAGAGATCGAGTGACTCTCATATAAGCCTGCAAGTTGTCAACAAAAAGAAGTGATATCGCAAACACTGCAATAAGGAGTTGAGACACAATTTTGATGGCATTCCGAAAATATCTGCATACACGGACAGAAAATCATGGGCCACAGTGATTCTATATATTCGAAGCTGTTCAATTTCGAGGTCGTCTGTGCATTTTTCCGGCGTGTTTAGACCGTCGTTCTACGCCATAGTATAGAATCAATATCACACTGTGTCCCATGATTTTGTGTCCGTGTATGCAGATATTTTCGGAATGCCATCAAAATTGTGTCTCAACTCCTTATTGCAGTGTTTGCGATATCACTTCTTTTTGTTGACAACTTGCAGGCTTATATGAGAGTCACTCGATCTCTAAACACGCAACTTTACATTGAAAATGTTTTTTGGGGTATGAATATACGGAGGGGAAGAAATGATACAGATGGTAATATAAAAACAAGGGAGATTGTCAGAGGTCTGGAGGATGGCCCTAATAGTACCTATACGGGAAATCGAGAGGGGAAAAAAACTGAGGTCTATAGAGTGTTGACGCTCATGCGGACATTATATGACGTATGATGTAATAATATTAGCAGAAGGATTGGAAGGAGAAGTGGAGGAGAAGATGATACTCGTAAACTAGATGGAATATAGGAAAGAAAGGGATCGACAGAGATGATATATACGTTAATTTTGTTTGGATAGAAAGAGAGTTAAAAAAGAAAAACAGTAACACCATTTGCCGATCTGAAAGCGGCTTTGACTCAGTAACTTGAGAAAAATTCTAGTACGTTGACTGCCGCGCGTGTTTCCAACGAAATCTTCTTCAGTTCACGCTTCTTATGCCACTACAATTAAAAAAAGGAACTAAATGGTACCGAAACCTTGGCATTCAACTTCTGCTGGGAATTTTAGTTGTAAACGCTTTGATGGTTTTAAAAAATTGCAACAAAGAAGAATGTAAATATTAGAAGATTTAGAAAATTATTAGCTGCAAACTTATTAGAGTTGTCTAAAAATAAAAAAAAACCTTGTCTTCAACGGAGTCAGCATAATATCGCCGTTCGGAAAATTGATTCTGGAATAAGCATTAGACATACATGCAAACTATATTATTAAGATAAAAAATGTCAAACGGACCGATCAAAGGCACGAAGGAATTTAACAATAAACATATCGGCAATTTGTTATAAACATATTTTTGGTTTTAATTCGGTCAAATGACCGGGTGATGGGACGTTTAGTGTTAAAGAAGACAACAACTTTTTGTCCCTATTGTCCTGACCTACCTCGGCTTTGTATAGAGTGCTTTAAAGTTTTATATTCTAAATAATTTTTGTAATAAACCATTTTTGTATTACTTTTATAACAATTCAATAGTTTTATTACATCTTGTGGAATTTCTTTCCAAATACCTACGAACGTAAGTAGTCAAATAAGCGTCACCTGAATACGGGTGACGCGGCAGTCAACGTGCTAGAAAAGGTTGGAAATGGGAGGTGGAATTGGAAGATTACGGAAAAGCATTGAATAAATATATAGGGAAATGGAATGAATACAAGGTGAAAGTGAGACAGGAAAAAATTGATAGTTTCTAAGCAAAAAAAGGGGTAAGAGTCTTATAATGAGTCATGTATGATCCACTGACATGAGTTTATATCTATTCAGCATGTTTATGGCACATTTGGAGGAGGCGCGACAATGGGAAGAGGAGACAGATTTGAAAAGATAATTTACATAAAAAGGCCCTGCCGCCTTATATCTCAACACTGTGACTAATTTAATTTTATTTAATCTTAATTTTAATTTCAAATTCAAAAAAAATTGTCTACCATGCATTTTAACGACGTGTTTGTCTCTAAGAGTAATGACATATACATTTTTGCTATAAAGGAGAGAGGATAATGCGAATAATGGAAGAAAAAGAGGTAAGGGTAATTTGTTAAAACAAGGAGAAAAGATAAGAAAATAAATAGTAAACATATTACCAGTCCTATTTCAAGACCGAAAAGTCGTAATAAATAAATTTAATGAGTTTATGAAAAAGGCTAAAATTTACAAAGCAATTCTATTATACAGATATTCTGTTATCGAGTACAAATATCTCCCAAGGTTGTCAATAAAAAAAAAAGGGTGCAGCTTCCTCATAATTCTACGGCTATGGCCTTTTGTTTCAGGTTATGAACATATGAATGTTAACCTAAATTAACCCCCAGAGGCCACACCTCTTTCCAATCACGTAGAGACCACACGGGTGCAAATATGGTTTTTACTTTTTTAAATCGTAATTTCTTCTCTCTGGCTTAATCTTTTTTGATCGATAACGGTATAAATATGGGGTAGAATTTCCCTAGGAATTTAAATATTTCATACGCAAAAGCGTAAAATACATTGTCACATAGATAAATAGGTTTTTTCAAAAAAGAAAAATGTTAAATTCATTTTTACGAAAAAGTTTGTATTTTTTTTTTTAAGAGATAAGTCAAAGACCCTTTGGGAAAATAAAGGTAAAGACTTGTACTGAAGTGGGAAAAAATCGTTTCTTCAATAAATTATAAATAACTATTTTTAACAGGGGCTTGAAATAATGGTAATTTCGCAACTATGAAAAATACTGTAGAATACAAAAAAAAATACTTTATTTTGAAAATGTCGCTTATAATATTCATATTTATTGTTTACATTAATAGTATTGAATTAAAAATATATATTAATTAATGTTATTAACGCAATTAACACATAAACCTGCCCGATGGTCGTCGCACATGCGGGCAAAAGCAGGAGGCGCACTTCATTCGCGTGCGTGTTGTCTGCTGACTTTCACACAGCTTGCATTTGACCCACGTGTCCTCTCGTGTTAAAATTTTATCATAACGAGTAAAGGTGCCTGTCCACGTGAGAGTAAAACTCTCGAAAGTCGCTCTCGAAAGCAATACTCGCCAATGGACACGCTCCTGAGAGTAACTCGCAGGCAGTAGCGTCAAACTCGCCGAGAGCAGACTCGCGAGAGCTTGCTCTCAAGTGAACAAGTTCAAATACGCTATCTGATAGTTACTCGCAGAGGTTCGAACCAAGTTCGAATTGTGACAGTACTCTCAGAGGTATGACCATGGCACTTGGTCGCAAGAAGATGCGCGTGCATTAATCGCAGTATACAAACAAAATCCCATGCTTTGGAATATCAAATGTGATGAATATCACAACAGAGATTTAAAGAATGAGGTGGTTTCTAATCGAGCTGTGGTCATTCCGATGAAATTCCGAAATTGGGACGTGTCCTGTAGTACCAATTCATGTACAAGATTATTAGTAACGCCGAGTTGTGGTCTCCGTATTACCCAAGGTAACCGTTAGAACGATCGGACTGAAATTTGGCACGCAAGTAAAGTAGATATCCCACTTTAACTGTTGCGATTTTTATTGAAATATATGCAGCCATTCAGATTTTATGTCATGTAAATTTTTTGAAAAAAGGGCGTGGTCGCTCTAACTTTCGTAAAGGTTCGACGATTTAGCTAAATAGTTCTTCATAACTGAAGATACGTTCAATGTTGTTTGGTATTGAATTTCGAGAAGATCGCTAAAGCGGTTCAGATTTTACGTGGTTTTGAAATTTTCAAAAAATTATCGTTTTTTTTTGTTTTTTTTTTTACCTCATTTTTAACTGTATTATCAATAAAAAGAAGTTACAACATTCGGACAAAAGCTAAACTTAAAGACGGTAATATATGTACATAAATAGCCAAAATAAATCAAAGAACTTCCTCATAGTGGAGGTTTTCTGAACGAAGGAATAGAATCAAGAAGCAAAAAAAATGTTCACACATATTTCATAACGTATAAGCACGTTTGTTATAGCCATGTGATTACTATTCAATAAGGGATTTAATCGCTTCGACGGATTGGTATGTTCTGCTACACCCTGTACAGTGTAGTGAAGAGAATCGAAATTCACGTGTTCTTTTATTTTTGTTTGCGTGTTTTGATACTACTACTACTGAAAAAAATCGATTTGAGAAAGACGAAGGGACTCACATTTAAAAAAGCATGCTGTTTCATCAGAAGGAAAGTGTAAGATTCTACTTTGCATCATTGTGATAGAAAAAACCAAGTAAATAATGAGGAAGCAATTTGCAAAGTTCTTTGCAGCCTTGTTTTAATATGCAACGCAACTATTATTGCTGCGGCGGCTTGTTGTTTACGAGAAGCCATCTCGGACACTACTGATGGGGCGCGACGTTCGCGAGTGCTCTCGAGTGGACGTGGTCCTGAGAGTAATTCGTGACAGTAACTCTCCGGCTACTGTCTGATCTGCTCGCGAGAGTGAAACTCACGAAAAAATACTCTCACGTGGAAACAGTCCTGAGAGTACTCTCGAGAGCAACTCTCAGAATTTACTCTCACGTGGACAGGCACCTTAAGAGTATTTACGTATTGGACGACAGCAAAATGAAAATATGTTTTTTATCGCGAAAGCTCCAAAAAAAATGGCACTTTTTTTCTAACGTCGAAGCCACAGGGGTGCAAATGTGCACCTCGCCTACTTTTCGCTGCCGAATACACAATGGCTGTATGGCGATTGATGCCAAGCTGCTGCTCGACAATTACACTAGTGTATAGACATAATTATCGTATAGGTTAGAGGGCTCCACTGTGCGTGTCCTACGAGAGAGGGGCATTAACCCTCTTCTACCTCTTCGAACGGAAATTTAAATATAACTGTTACGTTAGTTATATAAATCCGCCTGGCTATTTTAGGTTTGGAAATATTACAGAGAAATCTACCACTGGACAAAGCATTTAAACTCACCAACTGGACAAGTGATTGGACGAGAAGAGAAACAGGATTTCCGGCAGCTTGAATGGCCTCTACTGCCCGTTCGTGCGTGCTGTTTCTCAAATCAATTCCATCCACCTCAATTATTCTGTCCCCTGTCTGAAAACAATTCAATTTCAATTCAATCTTTCTCAGAACATTCGGTTATCGTCTCATATTCTTATCTTTTATTTACAATGATCTACCTTTACTTTTCACCTAGATTTTGCCTTTAAGATAAACATTTCTATAAACTAATCGAAATTCTAAACAATTTCCTCTCTTTGCCGTTGTAAAAATTTATCAGCGAAAAATAGCCACACCGACAGGTGTTTTAGGGTTTCTTATCGTGTAGATTAATTAATGAGAATTGATGGAAAATTAATTTTGAACAAAAGTATTATATCGAAATTCAATTTAACACTAGATTTACGGCACCCGTCATTTTGACGGATTTCAAATTTCATGTTAAACCCTTAAATTTCACACTGACGTGAATTGCAAACTTGCACCAGCTACTGTGGAATTTAAAGGTGTGTGACAAAGGAGTGAAGTTCGAAGATTAAAGTTACAGAAATTATAAGTATTGTTTTTCAGCAATTTCTCTTGACGCTGATAATCAACCTCCGTAAATCTAGTGTTAAAGATATTTTTGTTCTATTTTCGGATAAACCTCCGAAAAGCGCATACCGCCGATCGATCTGAAATTTGGTATAATAACGTATTTTGACCTCCTAATCACGAATATCATAACGAAAATTGGCGCAAACGCCATTTTGAATATGAAAATCAAAGAAGAACCTCTTTTCGTTCGGTGTGCATAATCGCGCATTCCTAACTGATTTAGACTATTTTAGCTTTCCCCAGAAAGTGTGTGTGTGTGTGTGTGTGTGTGTGTACAGCGGAGATTAGGAACTGCGGGGCGTCACTCCCACATTTTTAACAACTCAAAACCCTCTCCGCTGTGTGTGTGTGAGTGTGGGTGTAGGCGTTAATTTACAGTCTTCTACAAGGTTTTGCGTAAAATTCTCCACTCAGTGTTAAGAGCCTTCGGTGATACAAATCAAAGGAGTACGCTCGACTTTTGTGTTCTTCGCCCATTTGCGGATCATTGTAATACTTAAAGTGCCTAGCAACTCTTTGACGGCGATCTTTAGTGTAATGGTGCCGCAACGTAAACGCAAGCACTTCGTGCAAAAATTTTTCTCCCACTCCATTAACAATCGCGAAATTTACAATAATCATTCGATTATGATCGTCAAAATCCTTGTCCCAGAATGCTGCCCGTATAAAGGCCGGCCACGTTTTACCGTCACCTATGACATCTTGTAAAGAAAGCCAAGGGTTTTTATTAATGAGTTTTATCCACGTGTCCACGTTAGACGCCATAATATCGAAGCAGAAAATTTCCGCGAAATGAAATTACTACAGCGGAAAATATTCCGAGGTCGATTAGTAGAACAAACGTTTCCAGAATTGAGCTACTACAACGGAAATAGCTACAAAGTTCAACGACTAAAGCGGCAAATACTCCCAGAGACCGACTACTACAGCAAAGAATATTTACAGAGTTCGACTAATATAAAGTAAGATATTCGCAGAGTTAATGTATTACAGCGGAAAATAGACACAAAATGCAATTACATACTATAGCGGAGAATATTCACGGAGTTCGACTGTAATAACGAAAAGTATTTACCGAGTTCATGTACTACAGCGGAAAATAATCAATTCTGCCAAAATGAGTAGAACCTATAACTTTTTTCAGTTGGGCTCAATATTAGAAGTTCACGAAAGAACGTTGCAATGGATACGCGACATAGAATTGATCCCTACGAAGAGATATTGTGGCAAACACAAAAAATTTATGATTCTGAACGAGTCCCGATTGGGCTGTGGTCAATTTATTTGCAAAAAAAAAAGGCAAATATAACCACAATGCTGCAGTAGCCGAAAATACTTGGTTTGAGAGGTGTCACACGTCTCCAGCAGTGTGTATGCTAATCACATACAGTTTTGCGAGAAACTTCACTTTCGACCAGACCATTCACGAAAGTAGCATTATTGATGGGCAAACAGTATCGACGGAAATGGTTGCGGATCGATTTTCCTTTTGCCGAGAAGTTTGCATGGTTGCTCTAGACAACCATTTCGAGGCAGAAGGTCAGATAGGTGGTCCAGGTGAGATCGTTGAAATCGATGAATGCAAAATCGGCCGTCGGAAATACGAAAGAGGACGAGTAGTTGATGGATCGTGGATTCTCGGAATCATCCACAGAGGACATTCCGAAAATTATCGGCTGGAGATTTGTCCAGAAAACAAAAGAGATGAAGCGACCTTGACTGCTCTAATAAAAAAGCATGTAGCTGCTGGTACCGAAATTCACACCGATTGCTGGAAAGGGTACATAAATTTAAATATACATGGTTACGTTCACAAAACTGTGAATCATTCGGAGGAATTCGTGGATAGCGTCACCGGAGCGTACACGCAAAATATCGAATCCTCCTGGCGGTGGATGCGTCGATCGTTATCTCGTGGTGGAGCTACGAAACATACGATAGCAGACCATCTTTGCGAATTTTTGTGGCGGCGAAGGATAAAAAAACTCAATGTCGATCCCTTCACCCAACTGATCGCGGATATTAAAAGGTGCTATCCTGGGAAAGGTACATAAAACACACACACACAGCGGAGAGGGTTTTGAGTTGTTAAAAATGTGGGAGTGACGCCCCACAGTTCCTAATCTCCGCTGTACACACACACACACACACACACACACACATTTTCTGGGGAAAGCTAAAATAGTCTAAATCAGTTATGAATGCGCGATTATGCACATCGAACGAAAAGATGTTCTTCTTTGATTTTCATATTCAAAATGGCGTTTGCGCCAATTTTCGTTATGATATTCGTGATTAGGAGGTCAAAATACGTTATTATACCAAATTTCAGATCGATCGGCGGTATGCGCTTTTCGGAAGTACACCCAAATTACCTATATGTAGATCTAAATATATTTCACTTTCGTAGCACAATTACATGGATCACGTGGGACTATTTTATACAATCACCATAATAAAATATGTACTGGTGCTGGTGCTACAATCATTTCAGAAACCCTATACATTTATGTTGAAAGCATGTTGCCATGCGATATTTCATAAGTTTTTTTTACGTTTCAACCTGGCGCCGACCGCCATATTGTTACTGGTCATATTGATGCAGACCCGATAGGTCGAAATATGTACATCGGTACCTAGATAGATATACAGGGTGTTCGTTATGAAACACACTGTAGTAACACCGTTGCATTCTTTGTCAAATTCTAAGGAATACGTGTATTTTCATTTTTTATTTCATATATCAAAATTTCGAGATAATCAAGGTTGAACTTGCAGTAATGCGACCAATCAGAACGCGTTTAAACGGAGCGTAGATGACGTCGCGAATCAGCCCACAAGGCCTGCTTACACTAGGCCAATAACACTAAGAATATCGTCACTTGCATCTTACTCAATTACACGCAGATAAACAGGGAGACTACGACGATACTCTTAGTGTTATTGGCCTAGTATAAGCAGGCCTTGCGACGTCATCTACGCTCCGCTTCAACGCGTTCTGATTGGTCGCATTACTGCAACTTCAATTTTGATTTTCTCGAAATTTTAATATATGAAATAAAAAATGAAAACACACATATTCATTAGAATTTGACAAGGAATGCAACGGTGTTACTACAGTGCGTTTCATAACGAACACCCTGTATACTCTCTAGAGCCGCCTCCTCGAGCAAAAAAAGGTCAATAAGAGTCGCTACCGCTACTTCTACCAAACGTGTTCTTCTTTTTACGATATGTAATCTAAATAAATCTATCGAATCCGAAACCCTACGTGTGTTACTCCCGCTACAACAACAATTTATAAATGTCATCACCTCTTCAACAGCCGGAACTTGATTTTTTCATTAAAAATTCAACCAATTCAAGGGTTCATTCCTTTCCACAGATTCCATGCGGTGGTGCTCAAAAATTTGGAAGCACTTTTGGTGTGATCAAAGTTATAATTACCTTAAGCTCGCCAGTTCTTCCAGCAGGGCTGTTAGGCAAGACATTCTTGATGAAAATACCGGAAATATTTTCAGATTTATTCGGTCCACCATTGTAGAGATCAACCTAGTAATATTAATATATATGAATTCCATGCAACTTATTTGCTTAATAATAATTTATCTATGTTCATACCATATTATAGTGCCATTATTAATTATGTATAATATTGGATCGATAGCAGAGTTTACTATACTGACAAAGTTTCTTTGACAAATTATTACATATTATTGCATTTTATACATTTATTTTTTGTACTTGTCGAAGACGAAGCTTTTAGAACGTTTAAACAATTTTTTCTATAGAATATAGTGATATGCGATTTTTATCGATTAGGGAAATAATTAATTATTAATTTTTTATTAATCGATTAATCTTCGATTATTTTGAACTCCGAATGATTGGTTTTCGATTAATTTTAAACCTATAATCGTTAAGAATAATCGATTAAAGTACACAAGTTTAACTTTCGTCGTTCTCGCTGAGACTCCAGAGAGGTGAGGCTAAAAGTTCGGCAAATTCAAATAAATCAACTTAACCGTTAAAGGGCCGGCATATGTTTTTACGGAATCTTGTAAATTTCGTAGAAGAAAGTTATAAACATGATTAATAGATAACTTGCGTAAAAATATTCTGCCAATTCGGAACAATATGTATAGTATCATTCTCCAACCGTCAAAGAGTTAATTAAATGTTACAATAAAATAGTTTTAAACAAACGAATTACCAATTAAAGGAAGCGATTTTACAACTGTGAAAATATTTATGAAATTTTAATAAAATTAATTTAATAAAATTTTAATAAATATTAGGGTTTATAGTTTTATACATATTTTTAATTTGAATTGCAACTCGTCCCACTGAAATAAGAGTCACGTGATTTGCAGTCCAGTACTTTTGTTTTAAACGTAATATATTACTTCTTTCGTTATTGTATAATAATGTATGTCAACACTAGTTATTACATTATTTATGATCATAGAACTTGCTTAAAATTTATTTCAATTATAATTTTCGACCGATTATTTTTTATTCGGCAATTACTTTATATATCGCCCATCACTAATAGAATGTTCTCGATCAGCTTCGATAAAAAGGGTATGTAGTACTAACAAAAAGTGTCGCTATGCTTTTTTATTAACCGAATATTAGGATTTTCAAAAAATTTAAATGTGAAATTGGTGATTAATTAATTGCTTACAAGAATATCAGTAGAATGATTATTAAAAAATCAGAATAACTTAATATGATTTTAAATACGACAAAATATCAACATTTTTCAATTTACCAATTTACTCTCTTTAATGAATAATACTTACTTTTCCGCCAACGATGCTAAGCCCCAAGCTGGATTTTGGTTCTCTATAGATTTGAACGAGTCTTTCAGGACCCCAATGTTTCGCCCATAAAACGTTGCCATCTTTGTCCCGGTAATTGTGAGTAACAGTCATATTTGTTCGACCCTCCACAAGCAGAATTATAGGAATCTTATGGGGAGAAGTAGAATTTGATGACTCTGAACTTTCAATTGATAATTGATGACTTTCGATAGAGGTTTGCGATTCCGGCAATTGCGAGAATTGTGAATCAAGATTCAGAGGAATCGAGGATGATCTTGAGGATAGTCCTGGTTTTTTCGAATACTTGTCCCTATCGCATTGGATACTCTTGTTCTCCTGATAAGTTTGAACTTCAACTTCCTTTCTAGGACTTTCGGCTTGGCTCGTAGACCGAAGAACAAGGCTAGTTGACTTGACACGGTTATCAAAAATCTCTTCGAAAGAACACTGAATGCCCTTCGACTCTTGTTCAACTTGTACTTCAACGTCCTTTCTTGGACTAAGAAATGAACCTCTAGACACAGCTAAGCTTTCTTGACGGAAAGATCCTTTGAGAGGACTTTCTTCTGCGATGTTCTCTGAATCGCACTGGGTACTTTTGTTTTCTCCTTGCGTCTGAGTTTGAACCTCTTTTCTTAGATTTTTTAAGAGTTTATCATCAGTGAAACTGTGGATACTTTGCACAGACGACTTGAAAAGACTATCAAGATGATCTTCAGAACCGCACTGCGTACCTTTAGTCTCCTGTTGGGTTTGAGTCTCTACCTCGCGTTTATTTTTCAAAGAAGAGTCCTTATCCTTTTTGGTTAAACAAGATTCTGGCAATCGACTTTCGGGAATCAACTTGAGTAAATTTTCCAAAGAGGTCGATGCAGTGAGGTGTTCCGATTGTGTTTCTAGAGTTTGACTCTGATACTGAAGAGAATGCTGTTTCCCAATTAGACTATTCTCGTCTAGCTTAGCACAAAGTAAACTATCCTGCAGAAACCGTTTATTCTGCAAAAATATTTCATGCTCTCGCTGCTTCTCAAATGCTTTTTGGAGCTGTTCCTCGGTTTGCTTTATTCCACTTACAAATCCAGGATTTTTCTCGCTTCGGTCAACCTGCTTCTTCTTTGTTGCTTCTGATGAGCGATCACTTTTTGACCTTGTAATACCGCGGCTACTTTTCTCTCGAAGTCTTTGGTCAACACTCTTATATTCTAATCTTTTCTGGATAAGCTCTTTTTTCGGCGAGTCTTTTACTTCCTCAAAATAGAGTTTTTCGTTTATTTCCGGAGAATCTTTGACAATCGAATCAAGTTTATCTCGTTTTTCTCTATTCCACTTCTCATTCTCAGTTAAAGTTTTTGATCTTAACTGTTTCTCCTGGCAGCTGGATATTCTCCTTAAGGATGTCGACTGTTCCGATGAGGCAGCCTCGAAACTAAAATCAACCGAGAAATTTTTTCTTTTAGATCAATTAATATTACGAAGGACAAATTTTCAAAGAAATTATTTTAACAAGAACAACGGGGTTTTGCTCCACCGTATACAGTAACGTCCAATTGAAGTGCAACACTTGAATTTTTTTACATATCTGTGAAAGTATGACAGATTTCGAAAAACCAAAGACCAATTTTTTAGGAAATTTCCTTCCCGTTCGAATGGTAAAGGTTTTATCCCGATCGGATACAAAATGGCTGAATGGCAGGGGTTGGAGTAATAAAGTGGATTTTGGAACTTTTTGAAAAATTCGAGATCTAGTAGTTACGGAAGGAAATTTATATTTCTAATTAGGGCACGAGAGAGAGCATCCTTCGGCATTAAAAAAACACCCCCATTGAACCCCTGTAGGATCACTCTAGGGGAAGTTACACTCCCTTGAAGTGAAAACACTTAAATGGCCATAACTTCCGAACGTGCCGGCGAATCTGGTCCAGTTTCTGCATGATATCATCTTCAATGATACTGCAGATTCTCACAAAATTATTGTTCTCGGAGATGATCCCGTGACGGAGATCTCGAGATTTCGCAAGCGCACCCCAAGCTTCCCCGCCATTTTTCATTAGGAAAGCAATGAAATAGAAGTTTAATATGTATCCATATTGTGGCTGAGATTGCAACGATTAAAACGTGCTTTTAAACATCCAAATATGAGTTTGCTAAGGGGTTAAATTATTCGTTTGAAAAAACGTCTAAATTTTGCGAGTTCCGGTCGAGGCGCTCGGGGGATTACTACCCTACCACGCGCGCCAAGCAACTGTCCCCCGAGCGCCTCGAGCGGAACTCGCAAAATTTAGGCGTTTTTTCATACGGATAATTTAATCCCTTAGCGTACTCGTATTTGGATGTTTAAAAGCGCGTTTCAATCGTTGAAATCTCAGCTACAACGTGGATAAATATGAAACTTCTATTTCATCGCTTTCCTGATGAACAATGGCGGGGAAGCTTGGGGTGCACTTGCGAAATCTCGAGATCTCCGTCACGAGATCATCTCCAAGAACAATAATTTTGTGAGAATCTGCAGTATCATTAAAGATGATATCATGCAGAAACTGAACCAGATTGGCCGGCGCGTTCGGAAGTTATGGCCATTTAAGTGTTTGCACTTCAAGGGGGTGTAACTCCCCCTAGAGTGATCCTACTGGGGTTCAATGAGAGTGTTTTTTTAATGCCAAAGGATGCTCTCTCTCTCGTGCCCTAATTAGAAATATGAATTTCATTCCGGAACTACTAGATCACGAATTTTTCAAAAAGTTCCAAAATGCACTTTTTCACTCCAACCACTGCCATTCGGTCATTTTGTATCCGATCGGGATAAAACCTTTACCATTCGGACGGGAAGGAAATTTCCTAAAAAATATGTTTTCGGTTTTTCGAAATCTGTCATACTTTCACAGAAATGTAAAAAAATTCAAGTGTTGCGCTTCAATTGGACGTTACTGTATGAGAATTTTGGAAAAGTCTTTCTTTACATGCTATGGAATGATGCACCGGTATTACGTCACAGATTTGCGTCACAGTACGATGCTTCAGAGATGAGTAAGGAAAAAACGAAGGTAGAGAGATTACCGGTTGGTGTATTTTCAGCTGGTGGATTTCATACTTAACGGAAAACAAACAGACTCTAACATAAATGTTTTGGTAATCGCGTGAGCGAGCGCAACGCATAACCAGTTATGCGTGCTGGTATTTTTAACCTTTCACTGATAAATACCTTCACTATAGGTTTGGATTAGTCTATCTTATTTAATTTGTTAGCATATTGCAGACAGGCATAACATAACCTATCTGCATCATTGACACATCAAAGTTAACTATTGCGATACGTAGATAGTTATGTATACGTAGTATACGTAGATGTAAACATATTTTTACTATCAGCAATTACACTATATTTCTTTACAACGTGTCATATTCTATTCAAGATTTAGTTAGTTATTTGATTGAAGTACTTTCATTATTTTTAATGGTAAAGAAAATATTCGCACAAGATATTATCATTGCGCATAGTATGTTTTCTGAATTTCTAGACACGCATATCAGTTATTAATACTTGAAGGTTGCTAACCTATTGTACATATAAATAAGACAGTTTTCAACATTACATTGTTGATTTTGTCAATCAAATTAATGTAAAGCGTAAACTTAAAAGTCGGATTAACAAGGAAACCGCGCGAGTTGCCCCCCCCCCCCCCCCCCGATTTTGATGGAACTTTGCAGGATTGTAGAGTGAGCCAAAATATTGGACGTGTTTTTTTTTTGTTTTGGCGGAACCCCACTTTTAGGAAGTGAAATGAACTATTGACAAATTTTTATTTTTTTAACTTTTCATTTATATTGTAATTTGTAAACATGGAGAAAAAAAATACTTTAGATTGCAAAATTATTGCACTCTTCGTCCTCTAGATATACATATGTCAGGAAAAAGAATAATAAGTTAAAAAATTGCAAATTATTTGTTTAAAATGTATTTTTTATGTGTATCTAAGAGGATTTTTATTCGATTGGAATGTCACTTTGTAGATCTTGAAAAATTAGTCGACACATATTTTTTGGTTTCTTCGATATCTCATGTTGAACAGGTGAAAACCAGCCGTAACTGCTTCGCTGATATTGCCGTATAAACGTGTAATGCGACTTTTTCTGTGTCTCCGTAAATAGTAAATTGCAAATCAACATTTACCACAAAGAATTCAACTCCAGATAGGGAAAAGCACCCTGCAAAAAACAACTTTTTCGTTTTTGTACTGTAACTCACGAAAACAGGTTCCAATAGCAATATTTGTTTTTTCACGTGCTATATATCTATAATGAGATAATTAATGTTTTTTTTTATATTTCGCATCTTGTATTTAAGTTTTTGAACACATATTTGACCTATTAAAGATGGTTTGTAACGTGTTCCTGTAGCCATATAGAAGCTTTATATTGACGCAGTATTCGATGAGTAAATAGAATAGCAAAATTGAATGTGGCTTTATTTGATAAAGTGCTAAAACAAAAGTGACAGCGTATTTTGGAAAATTAAATAAAGTCGTGAAGAACAAAGTATACTCCGAGCAGAACGTTCATGGAACACTCGTTCGCACGTTGCCTCCAATGACTTGTTCTCTCCAATAGTTTAGAAATAATGCAGGTATTTTTGGGATTATTTCACATTTAGCACATGGAAACATACATAGAAAGTTCATTTTACAACACTGAACACATTTTATGATTGATTTATCTAATAAATGTGAACAGTACATATCGTTTTAAGGATTATATTTCTTGCAGTAAAGATAGTCGTACAGAGATTTTTTTACACCATGTACAAGTAATGATAACTGTTTTGTAGGCTACTGAATTCTGAGAGAACGAAAACTGGATTGTCGATCGCCGATGGATTTGTTACTATAAACTCGATTTTATACCATCAATATTTAAAAAGGTTTGTGTATCTGGAACAAGAAATCTGATTGTCAGTAAAATAATGTAACTTCACAATATTGTCTTTCAAATACAGATTAACGTCGTAATCATATATCGTAATATTACTATATCGAAAAAGTATTTTATAAAATTTGTCCATATACGGAAGCTATGTACATCGAGAAGATGTATCTTTCCGTTGTATCTACAGGAATAATCAGTATGTAGAATTTACCTGGAGGGACAGTTCGAATTTTTATATCTTTTCTATTCATATCTATTTCTTGAAATGCCGTCGGACATTGACGGCTTTAGGAATCCAGTAATATAATTAATTTCGGACCAATGTTGGAAATATATTGAGACGTTTCGTGATTTTGGAGACTTAGGAAACACGAGACGTTTTATAGGGTTTTTGCACTGAGCAGGCGTCGGAAGAAGGAATTAGACACCTAGATCTTTCTAGGATGCTCTTTCCAGAATGTCTTCCTATCGAGGAAGCCGCTGCTTATATCGTCGATAGGAATACGTTAATTCTGGTGGGGATAACGATTTTTATCCTCCCCAGGTGTTAACGTCACTTTGTCGAATTTAATATTTTGATTTATTATTTGATTTGATTATTTGATTTGACTAATTGGATTAGCGGTTTCTTCTAGTACCGACTTACTGGTATTTCTCTTGTGTCTTGGCGCGTACCGGCTGATAGCGCTCGGGCATCTGTTCGTATTGATTCTAGTCGGTTGACTGTATTTTGATTCTGAGAACATTAAAGGTAATAATTTCTAATATTATTTTCTCATCACTGTCGCTGTGACTAGTTTCAAGGGAGTTATGCAATATTAGAGATTTAAAGGTCCTATTTTCCTTTTCCTTTATCGGCATCGCTGTGAGAGGTCGATAGGATTATTGAAGAATTCTAGGATTTGAGGAGTTCTCTCATTGTCAGATACTGTTATGCACATCCACAGTGCGCTATGCACTCTTATGTAGAGCTCTTGACGTATCCATCATCGAGTATGGGTGATTGGGTTGGAAAGAGGATAGAGCATAGAGGATAGAGGGGTATAAGGACGGAACGTCACAATATATTAATTCAAATCAACTTTTGAAGTGATCAGTCGTTCATTTTCCAGATTTCGAAGGTAATAAAAATACATTCTCTGGTTTGAACACAGTTTGTTCTACTTAAAGTCCTTCGCCAGCGGATTCATTCAAAACGATCAGAAAAGATGAAAAAAACTTACCACTGGACAAAATCAGAGGCTGTATGCCGTAAATATGTGCTTTTACTATTTTAGATTGTACGGTCGACTCTACTAATTTTTGTCCCTTTATTGCCATGGTTCGACCTGTATTTAGTTTTAAATTAAATCCACTTTGATCAGAATTAAAAGTGTTTTGGGCTCCGACGCCTGTCATATGCATTTTCAATATTTCTATGAATTTAGCAGCTTCTTTTTGCAAAGTTATAATACTCGATAATTGTTCTTTCGTCACATTTGATAATCTTCTTTATATAATTCGATGATGATTCTTTAATTCTCTCAGCCAAGTGTTACGAGCCAGCATTACTTTATGACTTGAAGATGAGAAGCTCCGTCCCTGTCACTTATGGCTTCGCTGGTTAAGTGTAACTTTGAGTGAATCGACTCTTTTCAGGATTATCCAAGACTTATTTGCCCTCGGGTTGCTTGGCTTTACTGATATTTCGAATATCACCCTTAATTATAGGATTCGCACTGTGGTTGTTCGATATTAAAATATCTAAAGATTCGAGATAATAGCGCACGGAGTATGAGAGTTTATGTTTTGGAATATCGATACCCAAAGTAAGCGTTTCTACTTCTTTGAAATATGGATATATTTTCCTGCGTACCTTTATTCTTCGAGATCTGCCCCTTGAGGATTCTTCGTCCAGATCCTTCTCAGAGGATAGTGCCTTCCAATTTTACTCTTGAGAATTAGTATAATTCACCCGACTCTGGGGTGTCAACAGGATCAATCTATCTCACAGATTGATATAATTTAACCCTTTTCTTTAGGTTTTCCCAAACTGAATTACTCAATGATAATTCCAGTATATTACTTTTTATTCGTTTGGAATAAAATATGACAAAAGGTATACAAAATATAAGTTTTACAATATCTTTGTTCACAACAACTCTTCACTTATTACTTTCGTACTCTATTGTTCATTTACCGCTCTCATACTACTTGTTCTACGTGGTGTGTCCTCTTATATACCTCTCCTGACAAAGGAGTTGTCCTGTGACTTCCTTTAATCTTTTTATTTAGTTTAAACTTCCTGCCTTAATATTTCCTATCTTAAAATATATTCGATTACATAGGGAGCTTATATCTTATTGATTAAGAATTTTTTTACGCAGGAATTCTTTTTTTAATGATATACAGAGCCTTATTTTCTAATCTATTTCCTGTTGAATAAAGATATCTTATGAATTCTTTCTTGGTAATTATTCTTCCTGGATGATTCTTCCTAGATGATGTAATTCTTTACTGCACTGTTACTTTAGTAATTTGCTGGACGGACGTGCTGCTCCATGTTCTCTCTTGGTTCTGGATTATCCCATTCAGCGTCTGGGATATAGCATCCCCATGATATCGGACTATCACCATCCCATGTCCTTGGATATGGTGGATCATAAAGTGATGATAACGTAGGAAGTGGTAAATATCTTACATTATCGTGATTTCCATTACTACTATTATCTTCGTTCTGACGGTTGCCGTCACAAAAGTTTCAACGGCTTTGAATCTACAATGTCTCGCGTACGTAAGGCCCATCGTTGAATATCAATATCGTGAACAGGCAGTTTATTAATTAAGGTATTCGTTAAGTTGTTCAAAGTGTACTTAGCCATTTTTGTTAACTGTTTTAAATATGTTTCACTCTGGTTGATATTATGCGCACAGCGACGTAACTTTCGGATTGATGAAACTTTCTTAAACGTTCTTTGAACAGATAATAATTTCTATGTCTCCTTTCAAGAATATTTGTAAGTACCAATTCTCGCCAGTGTTATTTTCCTGAATTTCATGTGGTGCAAGAAAATCGAAACTGATTCCAAATTCTGCCTCCATCGGTTCTTACATAGCTTCTATAATCATGTTTTCGAGTTTCTTGCTGAATTGTCTTTCACGTTCAGTGATTGGAGTTCGAGGCAAACTCATAGCAATAATTGCTATGGATAGAAGTTGAATAACGTTCACGGGATTTATGTACATTTTTTTTATTACAACAGCCTGTGTCAATTCTGTTGCAGATATTTGCAGTGTGCGATATTTACACGTTGTATAATATAAGATCGTTAAGCTCGGAAGATCGAGCGATGTAAATAGAATTTGAAATATAACGAATGGTTTATTGGTTTGATCTACTGAATCAGCACGTCCACGTGTTAATATAAAACCTATCGAGTTTTATGATTTTAAGTTGTGATAATCTCTCAAAATGTATATTCGAGGACTAGGAAATGTTCTATTTTTAATAAATTCCTCAGTAAGTAATTGAGATCAATTTCCACAGTATGTATTGAATAGAATTATCATGTTCATTAATATAATATTTTGTCATATCTAGATCCTTGTGGCTTGGTGGTTTTATTTGTTTTTGGGTCTACGGTTTATTTAATTGTCGGAATAATTTGCATAACTAAACTTCTCAACAACGTCGTTCAGGCATAAGTCTGTATTTACTCAGATCCTGTATTCCTAAATATTTGAATTCATTTTGGCATTAGAATGTATGTCAGTCAGATTGTGGAGGATGAATGACTAGTCAATTCAAGTTCTAATGATGTATGACATGTTGATCCAAGTTCTGATTTAATATTAATGCTATTGTAGGATAAGGTAGAAAACTTATATTCGGCTTCAGTTCTACCTTATGGAATTAATAGGATGCGTAGAGGAGACAACAGCATTAGTTCTATCCAGGAAGGCTTCGAGTAATTTATGAATATTCTGAGTTTGGTATCTTGAATAAGTTTTAGAGATTCGTGGTATATTTAATACGTAATTTACGAACTTTACTCACGACTCTAATCTAAACTTTAGATTTATCATAAATTAAACGATTTTATTCTCAAAGTAATTATTTTAACACACTCCGCAACTCTAATACTTCTTTTAATTTCTTAATCCACATCATCCGTTTGTGTCTTCTGCCTCCCTTTTTATAGTAAAACTACTTGTGATTAGTCGATATGAATCCCCTTCCTCAAAATTACAACTATTTTGATTGACAACTAACCCTTTCCCAATAATCAATATGCTGAGACGTACTCTGTAATTTGAATCTTCTTAAATGTTATCCGAGAAGATTTAAATTTATCCTTTTATTTATATCATTATCGTTCATTGTTAACCCCCAGAGGCCACACCTCTTTCCAATCACGTAGAGACCACACGGGTGCAAATATGGTTTTTACTTTTTTAAATCGTAATTTCTTCTCTATGGCTTAATCTTTTTTGATCGATAACGGTATAAATATGGGGTAGAATTTTCCTAGGAATTTAAATATTTCATACGCAAAAGCGTAAAATACATTGTCACATAGATAAATAGGTTTTTTCAAAAAAGAAAAATGTTAAATTCATTTTTTACGAAAAAGTTTGTATTTTTTTTTAAGAGATAAGTCAAAGACCCTTTGGGAAAATAAAGGTAAAGACTTGTACTGAAGTGGGAAAAAATCGTTTCTTCAATAAATTATAAATAACTATTTTTAACAGGGGCTTGAAATAATGGTAATTTCGCAACTATGAAAAATACTGTAGAATACAAAAAAAATACTTTATTTTGAAAATGTCGCTTATAATATTCATATTTATTGTTTACATTAATAGTATTGAATTAAAAATATATATTAATTAATGTTATTAACGCAATTAACACATAAACCTGCCCGATGGTCGTCGCACATGCGGCAAATGCAGGAGGCGCACTTCATTCGCGTGCGTGTTGTCTGCTGACTTTCACACAGCTTGCATTTGGCCCACGTGTCCTCTCGTGTTAAAATTTTATCATAACGAGTAAGAGTACTTACGTATTGGACGACAGCAAAATGAAAATATGTTTTTTATCGCGAAAGCTCCAAAAAAAATGGCATTTTTTTTCTAACGTCGAAGCCACAGGGGTGCAAATGTGCACCTCGCCTACTTTTCGCTGCCGAATACACAATGGCTGTATGGCGATTGATGCCAAGCTGCTGCTCGACAATTACATTAGTGTATAGTGTTATGCCGTCATGAGTTCTTTAGGATCACAAATAAATAATTGCACCGATTTGGAATTATATAGAGAACTATTATGGTTTATTGAAGTTGGTATATAATGTAAATACTAAGGTCACACAAATCTAATAGGAGTAGGCACAATGATACTAATTATTGTCCACTGTGAATTACGCTCCAGGACTTCACTCTTAGCTACGAACTTTGCGAGTGACCGTTGTGGCTCACAAGGTGTCTCTCATCGCTTTATCTTAACGCCTTATGCATAGGGTCAGCATTCGTCTAATGCTGACTTTGCGTCTGGAGATTAATTATACGACGAATCCTATCGTGAGGCATAACAATAGACATAATTATCGTATAGGTTAGAGGGCTCCACTGTGCGTGTCCTACGAGAGAGGGGCATTTGAAATTTTTGGCCTGCCCGATTTGCACCCGTGTGGCCTCTGGGGGTTAATATAATATGATACAATATTTAATGTTGTTAATGTGTCATATAATTATGTAGAGGAAAGTGACCAAATATGGAATAGTGCCCATAATATGGAATACCACTGTTTCTCTTAAACAATCAATTCAAGACGAAATATGCAACCATCTTATATCTCACTTACTCACTTTAGTTTTGCACTCATTTTATCTCGACAGTCAAACGAGCGCCGTAGAGGCAGCAAGAGTGTTTTGTTTTGTCGGTACCAACAAACTTTTCAAGGTATGTAGAAAAGTGTTTTTCGTTAGTTAATTTGTAAGAATACCGTTATTATATAATTAACGTGTTGTATTAATGTTTGTTTTGATAATTTTGATACGTTTTATTGCGTAGCTATTGTTATTTGTGAAACACAACGACAAGTTTGAGCCTGCCTAAAATTTAAAATATGGACAGTGAATGAGTGCCTAATTATGGAATATGGAATTATGGAATACAGTGAACCTGATGCCAGAATAGGACACAAGCTCCTGACTCAGCAGACGCTGAATGTATGTTCTGTCAGGGACTGTTTTCTGAAGATATTCAAGGAGAAACATGGATCAAATGTTTAATGTGTGGGCTCTGGGCACATAATGACTGCGCTGGTCCAGAGATTGAGACTTGGGTTTGTGATTTTTGCAAGTAGAACATGTTAATTTTAACCGAATAAGTTACTTTTATTTTTGACCAAAGTCTCAAGATCTCTTATAAAAAGACGTTACTGTTTTTGTTGATTTTTTTTTTTTTAAGAAACTTTGTGCGTTATTTCCATATTCCATGTTAAAATAATATGATTTCATTATATGTATAACTTTAAATAACTATAAGGCGTGGAATATAATAATACATATTACTGAGCACGTCGGAAGTATTTATCTACATTTTCATTAACATTTGAATTCAGAAAACAAGAATGAGTTCGAAAAAATGATAGTTGATGAGAATGGAAAAATCTTTCATATACTTCAAAATGCTTTTACGTACTGACAAAACGACGTACAGCACGTATATACGTTAAAGACTGATATTAAGAAAAGGAAAGAACGAAGCCGCTTGGACATGGAACGGGATATCATTTATAAAAATTCTATCTTTGATCCAACTTCAGAATCATCAATGACACTGATGATCAAGAAAGCTGTAACAGTGAGACATTGGATCATCAGATTAACAATAAGTTTTAAAAATACGTGCAAGATGAATCTCATTCCACATTTATTATTCCTGACAATCAACACCCAAAAAAAACACTTACATGCAAAAAACTACGTCAAGTACAGGAATGCTGTGAATTCCTCTGATAAAAAGTATTGAAATCAGATTATTAATGCTAAGTACATAAGTCTCGTCTACATGTCTGCCTATTATATGATCTAGCACTAGCCCATAATGTGCCCATGTGGGGGTACCCACAATGTGCACAGCTTTCTCACAAAAAACTGTTCTGAAACAATCCGTTGTAATGTTGATTTCCGAATTTGCAGAAGTTCCTCTAATTGTCTATAAGTGATTCTCCTATTCACTGTTATTGCTTTCCGACTAGCATCAACCATTTCTGCAGTAATAACGTCCGATGGGCGTCCTGTGTGTGGTTCATCTTCAAGAACGAAATTTCTTCGCTGGAATTGTAAATACCAGCGTTCTACAGTTCTGAAGGAAGGACAATCCTCACTGAACACTTCTGACATTTCTTTGAAATACTCTTCTTTATTTAAACCACGTACAAAGTTGAAATAAATTATCGCACGAAAGTCACGTCTTGTGAGAGTCGCTATAGCGTATCATTTTAACAGCGATATCTCACACTATATTTACAGGTTAGCGACAGGGTTTAGGATGTATACCTAAAACGACTCGCCCTATTCAATGGCGCAATTGAAAATTGTCTTCCCTTTCTAGCAGGGCTGTGCAACAAAAATTATGGAACAACCTATGTAAGAGCTGCGTAGTCCTTTCATGAGAATGAATATTAGATGGATACCTAAATTTACATATGCATACAATTATGTATATATGCATACAATTTTTAAGCCAAAATAATATTCGGATAGCTTTCTACGACATGCCCTTCACCGCCTTTGCTTGTTTTTTCTCCTTAGCACATAGAGTATATGCCCATAAGCAAGGTGGCGTTCTTTACTTCTGGCGTTAATTACTTAATCCAATGCATTAATCGAAACAAAAAGTAAAGATGACTTAAGGGTTAGGCTACTGTGACCAGCGTCGAAACAGGCTAATTTTTGGAAATTTATTTCCGAAAAACTACAAATGCAATATTTTTAATTTTTTAATATATTTTTATGTATAACTTAAGGAGTGTCTGTAACAATTTTTATCAAAAAATATTGAAATTTCCACACGTTATTCTTCTTCGCGTCGTTTGATATTTTCCACGCGCGATCGGTCGGTGTACACGATTTCGCAAATATGGTTGATCTGAATAAAAAATAAAAAATATCCTTATTAACTACATGATATTAGCTATGGCGTAACGGAGCTTTTTTTTCGTCTTAGGTTACTAGAAAAAAATTCCTGAACTTTTTTCGCCATTTTCGGAGCTATAATAAGTGTTATTGTTATTAATAAATATTACAAAAAGAAACCTATTGACAAAGTCGTCCGTCACGCCTAAACTTGTATTCGTCAGAACATGTGTACCAAATTTCAAGTCGATTCATCAATCACAGCCCCAGATATCGTGTACACTGTTTTGAAAAACATAGTTTCGAGAAAAACGCGTTTAAAGTTTGACCACTGGTCGTCTACTTGCGCGAATTAAGTTGTTCGATGTGAATTTATACTTTTTAAAAAGATTACAAAATAACTTAATTCTAAATGATTATTAATAAGAGTGATGCTGCTCGATTCAGCTGTCAATTCTCACTGGCTTCCTCTCGATCGTTCGGTATAAAGACACCTCGGTTTCCGGTGTCCGGTGTCTCTATATCTTATCGGTAAGGCTCCTGTAGTCATCATAACTCCTCCCGTCGAAGTTCGGAAAACGATACCATTCGTTTTGCCGTGGGCGTGTGGTTGGTATCTCCGTTATCAGTGCCTTTCCTTTTCAGGTGGTTTTTGAAATAATAGGTTGCAACTAATCCTATTACAGCAAGCATTGTGAATATGGTAATGCCAATATTAGCCCATGTGGCATGCTGGTGTGCTCTTCCTTCTAGGATTGGTATTTCTAGATTATCCGAGAGAATCTTAATTTTCTCCAATTCGTCTCGTCGAATAGTTCTTAGGTGTATTTCTGGTTGTTTCCCTATGATCGTGGCTTCTTCGGCTGGTAGCTTGAATATCGTCTCGTTGTGGAGTGTGACGGTCTGCGAGAAGGTGCGTCCTTGTCCCTTTAGTTGACAGTCGTCCAACGTGATTATGTGAGGACGGTTAATTTCTTTAATTTCCTCGTTGTTACATTTAATAGTAACTTTAATCGTATGAAGCGGTACGATGATCACGTGATTGTTGCTTATCTGTTCCATACTGTCGCCTCTGTT